>CM047805.1:122684729-123094745 GCA_026214975.1 Gentiana macrophylla
TAATTATCCTTAAGACCGAGTTCCCATGGCATCACGGGTGTGGATTGTCATGCTTGACACTATTGAGATTTCCCTAGCCACGGGGGATTATCATGCGGTAGTGATTGGGCATGATCATCAAGCTGTCGCGGAGTATACATGATTGGTCGTCCGGGAATCGCGCATCTTCTATGATTGGGGATCGAATATCCCAAATGGCCTTCTTATAAGGAATGTCTTACTTCGTGAATCTTTGCAAAGCCGGGAGTAAATGTGTTACTTCGAGAGAGCATGATATCCAGATTATAAGATACGGTCGTTGATGTTTTGACACTTTCACTAACGACCGTATGGATATTATTACAAATGATAAAGATTGTAAGTTACACGCGTAATCGCTTTCACATGAAAGGTAGTAGTCATTGCATTTGACTCTTCCGATGATCGGGGTCACGGTGTGTTGCTGTGCCGCTATCCCGTGATCGTTAGGCATGAAGGGCATTTTCGTAATTTGCACTTTGTGTCTACAGTCAACATATTCGGAAGCCTATCGGGTCACACACATAAGAACATCTAGCCGGATTAAAATGTGGTTATGTATGATAGCCAAATAAGGAAAGTTTATCTCGAGACTATAAAGGTTATAAAGTGGTAAATTATGGTGTGTATTTATTTATTATGAATAAATAAATACAATATATTAATTACATTAATTAAAGAATATCCGGATGCCAAATCTTTTGGCTAAAGGTGGCGCTAATTTTGAATGTGTATAAGATACACTTGGATTGTCTGCATTTAATTAATTGCCAACTACATATATTAATATAAGATATTAATTATTAAATATATATAGTCACATGCGTGACTTGCACTCTGGAATGTGCTTGTGCACATTTGTTTTCAAGATATATATATTAATAGATTTATATGTGTTATATATATGTGATATATACACATGTAAATTGATTTATAGTAATAAAATAAAGATAGTCAATATTATATATTGACAATATATTAGAATATTCAATATAAGATATTGACAATATTCTGATTTATTTGATATAAGATATTATAATAAATGAGATAAATCAATCAAATATATTTTCCTTGTTTTATTGGAAAAAGGTTTTCTTCCTTTCTACTCTATCAGGCGCCACCTATGACTATAAATAAGAGGTGGGTGGTAAGTTCTTTCAGATAATACAATTCCAAGAAGAACTAATATTTCTTGTGTAAAATATAGAGCATCCTATAGAGAGTTGGAGAGAGGGAAAAGGCCGGTCTAGCAACCGGAGTTTTCCAATAGCAATCCATGATGGGATTCCGGGGTGTTCGTGTGGACTAGCAGTAGAGGCCGAACGCTTGGCATGGCTCTCATGCGTAACTACTCTCCTTTCAAAGCATCGATCTTGGATCAACCAAGGTAACCACCACTCTACTACTTGTTTGTTTATTGCTTAAACGGAAGTCGATCTTGGGTCGATAGGAAATAAATTTTTGAATTCAGCTGCCTCGCGCAGATTTCTAATACCCGATGGGCTATCGAAAACACCAGGAGTTCGATATTCGGTATCAACCTAGAAAAGCTATCAAAGCTCAAGCATTCACGGATTTTATTGTTGAGATAATTTTCAGCTCGCTTCGCCCGAGTTCGCCAAGACCACTTCCAGGCCACCGAGGCCCCAAGCAAACCCGATCGATGCCGCCAAACTATATGTCCAGAGCATCAAGTTGAAATGGTTGTGGGGTGGTGTTATTTTAATGGAGCCCGTAACTCACAGAGGAAATCGAAAAAGCTCTAAGGTTCGAAGCTCCGCCATGATTAATCGGTTTCGAGTATGGGCGATTATAGCCGGACTTAAGCTTGCAAACGAAGTGAAAGTGGAAAATGTTGAAAGTCTACTCGATTCTCAACTCATCTTCGGGACTATGGGACGCGTTGCGGCATCCTCCGAAAAATAAGGTGAAATTGTCCGACGATTGAGGGCCGACTTCAACCAATGTGGATTTATCGAGTTCAAGAGAGGATAACGAAGCGAGCAGCATTATCTCTTTAAATTATTTGGAGGAGAAATTGTGGATCCTTCAATAATGATAGAGTATCTTGTTGTACCTCCATCGTAAATAATAGAAATCATGGAGATTGATGCACCAACGCCGACTCCATGCTAGATCGACAAAATTCAAGCATACATAGTAGTCGTACATTGCCCGCCGAGAGGCGAGATAAATCTCGTGCTCTCAGAAAAAAATCGGTCAGGTACATTATACATGACGGAACGCTTCTATGAAGGTCCGCCACTAAACCTTTATTATGGTGTGTCCGAGAGGAGGAAAGCAAGAAGATACTTATGGAGCTTCACCAAGGAGTGTGTGGGGGCTATTCCGCTAATGAGCTCCATAAGATCAAGGTCATTACAGCTGGTATTATTGGCCGACAATCCTTAGGATTCGAAGCTAGTTAGAGAATGTCCGGAATGCCCAAAACATGCAGACATCCCGAGGATACCATCGGTCAAGGTGAGCATTGTGATCGCGCTTTGGCCTTCGACATGTGGGGACTTGATCTCATCGGACTATTCCGCCCAGGAAGGGGTGGATGCAAAGTTATCATAGTACACTGGATTATTTCACAAAATGGATCGAGGCCAAGCTTCTATGGTCAAGATAGGAGCGAATGATGCTGAGTTATTTCCTACACGACTGATATGGTCTCGCTTTCGTATCCTCGCGGGCGTGGTGTCGATCACGGTCCATAATTCAAGAAGGAATTCTCAAGTTTTGCGAGGAATTCAAGGTCAAGCATTGGAAATCATCAGTAGCTTATCCCCGTGGCAATGGCCAAGCCGAGGCCGGCAACAAACAGATAATTATGATTCTCAAAAAGAGCATGAGTGAGAAGGCTAAAGCAAAGCGGTTGGGTCGACGAGTTGCCCGCCATATTATAGGCACTCAGATAACAATCAAAACATCCACCGGAGTTACACCGCTTGCTCACTTACGAAAATCGAGGCCATGACTCCAATTGAAATGGCACTCCCAAGTATCAGTGGTCATTGTATATGATCCAGCGGACAATGTACTAAGCAGGCATATCGACTCTAGATCGGCGAGAGGAGAAAAGGTTGGCAACATACCATCACTAGTGAATTACAAACACGATAACGAATTCACGGCTATTCTTTTCGCGTCGGCAACTTCGCCCTTAGAAATAGAAAAGCCATCGGTCCGAGCCCGACAAAGGCAAACTCACGGTGAACTGGGAAGGCCCTTATCAGTCGCCAGGAAGTCAAAAAGGACTTACGTTCTTAGAAATCAATAGGGTTTCGAACTCAATAGGCCTTGGCTCATGGACAACCTCAAAAGGTACTACATGTAATAATCGGTTAGGGTTATGGCTATCCTCCCGCATTTACGACGTGAGTGGTCGTGGATTTCTTACTTGTTTGTAATCTTCACTCATCTAACGGGATGAGTCGAATTCAATAAAACCGATTTTATGTTTATCTTTTAGAATACATGTTATCATGTGTTTCAAACGTGCCCGTTGTGCATATAAGTGCGATTTTTCGACAAAATTTTCAACAAAGACTTTGAAATCATCTCGAGACTTGTTAAAAATAGGGGCAATATGTGGAAAATTTCAAACAAACGCGATCAAAGCGAGTTACATACCTCTAGTTCACGACTCCGACCCTTATCTAAAATAAGAGGAACCTCTGAGGAATTTTTTACGCTGCAATCGGGTAGTTATTTTAGAGAGGTCCGGTCGTCTTTTCAAGCATGCAAGCGAGCAGTTATTTGAGATCCGATTCCAGTGAATTTTCCATGCCATAATCAGACAAATAAATATTTATTTCAGATAAGCCTCTCGTGTTCGACTTTCAGATCTTATCTTAAACAAAGGGGCCGGAGGATACTACAATCGGACTCGATATATGCAAAAATTCGAGCAAAATACAGACACAATAGCGAGTAGAAAAGAAACTTCATACATTCAGAGCATTAGGGAAATGTTATTACAAGTAAGAGCGAATGAGAAATGAAGAAAAAGTTATATAAATGCTGGAATCAAAAGTTATTACATCAAAATATTGTTTTCACAAAATAAGAATCAAAGCAAACTCAAGAGTTTTCGTGTCGCGATCCTATCGCCGCCAACGCTCTCGCTCAAGAGAAGGATGCATCAATTTCTCAAGATTTGGCGTCCGACTCCGCTTTGCACCGCTTGCTCGACGTCAGGGGCTTCTTCCTCACCGGTCTCGGGTGGCACGGAGTACTAACTCCTCAGGTTCTCCTCATCAACGAGGGGTGCCTCCCAACCTCAAAGATAGGTTTGTAGTTTGATATCCGAGAAGGGAATCATGATGGAAACCCCTCAAGTGGTCGGAAAAGGAGCGGTAAGGATCCAATCTCGCAAGGTCTCGAGATCAAAAACGCCGCCACCCGAGACCACACACACCTGGAGATATGATAAAAGCCTTGATCATATCCTATAAGAAAGTTATTACCCACAGATAGCTTTTCTGGCAGCCTCTATCTGAGACTCGACTCCGGAACTCAGCTTCTTCATCTGTCTCTTCAGACCAACGGTTACTCCTTGCTCGGCTTCCCAATGAGCTTTGGCCTAATCAACCCGCTGTTGCATCTCTTTCATGGACTAAGCACCCGACCTATCTTTCTCTGCAAGCTCGGCATTTAGCTTCTCTAGACTATCGAGTTCTTTGAGCCTCTCGCTGTGCCTTTCTCACCTCAAAGAAGTTGCTTCTTCCAGCCCTCACTCTCCGAGCCGCTTCTTCAGTGGCATCAACCTCACCAATGCTTCCTTTAGTTTGGATTTTTTCGCTTAAGCAACACTAAGCCAAACACACCAAGAGAGCTTGAGAATGTGATAAACACAAGAGTAAACTTCAACTTAGTTTATTCATTGATATGGGAGGTGTATAAATAGATACAATTGAGAGAGACTAGCAAGCTAGCTTGGGTGGCCACTTGAGTATGTAGATGTGGGCTGGCAAGCATGCAAAAGTAAAAGTAAAAGCTATGTCTATGACATAAAGTAAACTTCACAATTAATATGTCTATGACATAAAGTAAACTAGAGTTTGACATATTAATTGTTTATATGTATCACAATTAATATGTCTTTTATAATTAAATAAAGTGTACAAAATATTTCAGACGAACTCTCGAGGTCGCTGGACACTATTGAACTTCAAAGCAAATCAAGTGGTAATCGTCAGTAATATTTCCACACCCCTCAAATGGTCAGATATATTGATGCAAACAAGTTTGCTACTAAGTCTGGCCGAACATAAGAGGTGGAATAGCCTTTGTAAGAATATCAAGATTCGATCCACGAGGGAACATATTGGAGTTGAATAATCTTGGCATCAATCTTTTTCCTTAGTAGTGTCTCACAATGTCCACATGCTTGGTTTTATCATGATGGATGGGATCTTCACCATGCATAAGGTTGAATCACAAAGTTGTGTGATAGGTTGGCGAGGAGGTTGTCAAGTTCGGGCCAAGACTCTTTTAGCCATAGGGCTTCACAAATGCCAAGTACAAGTGCCCCTGAGTTCAGCTTCAAGATCGCTTCTTGACACAAGAGGGTTGTTTCTTGCTTCTCCAAGTAACCTGTGTTCCCCATACATATGAGCAATAGCCTGCGGGTAGATCGTCTCATCAATGTGACATCCAAACCCCAATCAAAGATCGTGTAGACCTTGATTGATCTATCAAGAGACTTGGTGAAGTGCGTGCCTTGGCCAGGAGTGGACTTTAAATATCTCAAGATCCTATTCACAAGATCCCAATGTTGCTCAAGAGGCGTTGCATGAACTCGATCGACTGCACTAACCCCATATGCAATATCGTGCCTTGTGTGAGAAAGGTAGATGAGTTTACCTACAAGCCTTTGATATTGTTCTTTTCTCGACAAAGAATGTCACCATGCAGTAGGTGTTACCTGGGGTCTACTCGGGGATACGAAGCAGGTTTGCATCCCAGATGCCGCTTTCTTCAAGAGGGTCCAGGACATACTTCCTGGGAGACCCGAAATGCCATTGGTGTTTCTAGCTACTTCCATACCAAGAAAGTACTTGAGGTAGCCTGATCTTTAACTTGGAACACCTTGCCAAAGAGAGTCTTCAAGTTCCGGATCTCAGTGAGAGTCATCCCCTAGAAGGATGATATCATCCACATATACAATTAGAATGGACTCCCGCCGGTTGGTTGTCTTGACAAACATGGTGTGATCAGAGTTGCATTGATGATATCCAGCAGCCTTTAACCACAAAAGAGTGAGTTTTCCAAACCATGCCCTTGGTGATTGCTTCAGCCATATGAGATTTCCTCGCTTGCACACCTTGCCTTGAGTATGAGGATTGGTAAAACCAGGGGTACAAGATCATATAAACCTCCTCAAATGAGGTCCCCATTTAGAAAGGCATTTTTATGTCCAATTGGTGAAGAGGCTACCAAGTTGGACAAATTAGTGGAAATCAGCACTCGACAGTGATTGAGCTTTACATCTGGGCGCAAAAGTTTCCTTATAGTCAATGCCATAAGTTTGAGTGAATCCTCTTCTGCTACCAACTGGCTTTATACTTGTCAATTTTACCATCAAGATTGTATTTGATAGTGAATAACCATCTCGCAGCTTAATCGTTTTCTTGCCTTTGGGAAGAGTTGTGAGGTCCCAAGTATGATTATCCAGAGAGCAGTCATCTCTGCTTTTAAAGCAGCCTTCCACTTATCATTTTGAAGCGGCCTCCGAATATTTCTAGGATAGATGAGAGTCCAGTCCTGCGGTAAACATGGCAAAGCAGGAGACAACCGATCATAAGATAAATAAGTATGAATAGAATGATCGACTGCATGATCTTTTCCTTTCCTTAGAGCAACAGGTCCGCCATCCACTTCAAGAGATCGCGAGAGTCAATAAGCCGAGGTCCAGCACTGGTTCAAAGAGGGTTGATGTGGTTCCTCGTTCGCAGAGCTCGGGTCAAGAGACTCACTGAGTCGCCAGATCGCCGAGGGTCGGTGAATGTGAGTATCCGCAGGATGTCGGGAAGGTTATGAGTCTCGCCGAGGTTAATGGTTTGTCGTGAGGAACGGACTTAGTTCAATCTCAATCGTGTTTCCACGTTGACTCGCTCAAGAGGTTTGTCTTTGTAATATGGAGTCCTTTCAAAGAATTTCATATCCATAGAATTGTAAAATTTCTTTTTCAGAGGAGAGTAACACTTGTAACCTTTTTCGCCCTGTGCATATCCAAGGAAAATGCACTTATGAGCTTTAGGATCAAGTTTACTGTGTTGAGCATGAATATAAACAAACACAAGACAACCAAAGATCTTTGGAGGCAATTGGGTAATAAGATGAGAGCAGGAGTGTGTGGTTAGCAGTGGTTTGGAGAGGAGTTTTGAAACCTAACACTCACTGGGAAGTCTGTTGATTAAATATGTTGCAGCTCAATATAGCTTCACCCCACATGTATTTAGGAACATGTGTAGTGAACGTGATTGATCTCGCCATTTCTCGCAGATGCCTGTTTCTTTTCTTTCAAAGAAACCCCATTCTCGCTGAGGTGTTTCCACACAACCACCGATATGAACAATTCCTCTGCTTGTCAAGAAGTTAATGAGGTTAGACTCATAGTATTCCAGAGCATTATCGCCTTTAAGATCTTGATCTTAGTATCAAATTGGGTGGAGACCATGTGATAAAATTCTTGGAAGATAGGTCCAACTTCGATTTGTCTTTCATTAAGAACACCCAAGTGTTTCTGGTATGATCATCAATGAAGGTTACAAACCACCTTTTTCCTCGTTATACTTTTCACTTCGGAGGTCCCCATACATCACCGTGAATTAGGGTGAAAGGAAGAGGGCAAGTGAGGTAACTTAGCATACACATGATTTGGTGAGTTTAGCAAATTGACAAATATCACATTGAAGATCATTAAGATTACATCCTTTAAACAATTCAGGGATTAAAGACTTTAAATAACCAAAACTTGGATGTCCTAGTCTATAATGCCATAACATGATATTGTCTAGGTTTTGAGTGCAAGTCGCCGAGGCGATCTCTGTCTTCGCCTTCTATCTTCAAGCAGGTTGATCACAAACACCCCGAAAGGTGGTTTAGCTTGCCCAATCACTTCTCGAGAAGAAAGATCCTCGGAATGTGCAACCGATTCTTATTAAAAACAACTGGCCCAATTCAGATCTTTAGTGAGTTTAATTGATGATATAAGGTTACGATCTAACTTTGGAACAAACAGACATTCTCAGTAGATATATCTCGATTAGTAAGTTTAACCTTCCCAACCTTTTGCATAAGAAACGAGAACCATCAAGCAGCCTTAATTTCGTGTGAATTTGGTTGCATGGCATATATTGGGTAATAAGGTTTTTATTACTAAATATATGGGAAGAAGCCCCGTAATCAACAATCCAAGTCTCATTACTAAGAGGTGAGTAAAATATACCTGCTTTTAGCATGAGTGGCCATTTCAAAGTAGGGGAGCTACCTTCCGATGTCGAGCAATAAAGGCTTTAAAGGTAGCAAACCGAGCATTCACCATCGTCATTCTCCTCTTCACCGACAAGTTTGCCTTGACTTTCCCTCGGTTGGTTTTGAGGTTTTTGTAAGGGGTAGGTTTGCCATGTAGCTTCCAACAATTGTCCTTGGTGTGATTTGTGCGTTTGCAAAGTGATCACGTAACGCCTTTCCACTTTCTAAGTAGGCTTCAGAAGTCTCATTAACCTTCAAAGCAGGCAAGACCTTGATGAGGGTTGTCACAGTGGGTTCAAAGAAGATCACTTTCCTCCTCGCTTCCTCATGTTTGACCTCGAAAACATGGATTTGAGATTTGGAAGAGGTTTAGTAGTAAGAATTCCTACCTCCGACATCATCAAGAGTAGGATTCATCCAAGAAGGAATTTGAATACTCTCTTTTCTCGATAATGTCTTTAAAGAGTGTGCAAAGATCATTAACATCATTCCAGAGGTGAGTTTCCAACATATCTAGGTGTTGCCATGCCTTAGATAGTTGATTAAATTATTGAGTTACGCATATATCCCCTGTCTGTAATTTTGAATCTGAGCTTGAGTTCATAGACTTTAGATGTATTGTCCTTTTTGAGTAAAGGTCTCTCTGAATTGTCCTGCATTTCTTAGCGTTGTCATACATCATGAAGTTCTCATCGATCTCTTTTGTCAAAGACCTCGTGAGGGTGGTCATGACTTGGTTATTTTCTATGTCCCATGCTTCAAACTTGGGGTCGGGCCACATAGGGCAGTTTGGAACTGCACAGATATCCCATCTTGCCCCTGGCCGGAGATATACATTTTCATAGACCTTGACCATAGCAAGTAATTGTTACCATCAAGTTTATGATTTGTAAAGAAGAGTGTTCAATTATCCCATCACGAGGCAAATTTGTGAGTCATCAAGAAGATGAAACTTCAAATAATGTTGACATTTTTCTAAAAAGAATCTGAGTTTTGCAAATGGATTTTAGAACTCAAGAAGTCTCTCGATACCATGAAGAGAGTTTGAGAATGTGATAAACACAAGAGTAAACTTCAACTTAGTTTATTCATTGATATGAGAGGTGTATAAATAGATACAATTGAGAGAGACTAGCAAGCTAGCTTGGGTGCCACTGAGTATGTAGATGTGGGCGGCAAGCATGCAAAAGTAAAAGTAAAAGCTATGTCTATGGCATAAAGTAAACTTCACAATTAATATGTCTATGACATAAAGTAAACTAGAGTTTGACATATTAATTGTTTATATGTATCACAATTAATATGTCTTTTATAATTAAATAAAGTGTACAAAATATTTCAGATTTAACTCCCGAGGTCAGCTGGACACTCGTTGAACTTCAGCAGTCTGCTGAAGTAGTGCTGTAATATTTCCACACACGCATATCAGCTGCGACTTCATTTGCGGCGTTCAATGTCTTGGTAGCATCAGTGCTGGCCGATATGGTGCTCATATATTCGTTTATGAACTGCTGCAAGTCGGTGCCGACCTGAAAAGGAGCAAGTACCGTGGAGTTAAACAAGACTTCAAAGAATAAAAAAAGAAAAAGAGAAGTACATAGTGGATAAATGTTTACTATGCTCACCGTGGCGCCATATAAAACCCCACAGTCATCAATATTTTGGAAAAGGTGTGGCGAGGATCGGTCCGATGACCACAAGACGATCCGGTTTTGCAATGCCCCGGCCGATCTCCAACGAATTGGGTTAGTGGAGGCTCCATCTTAAATGCCTTAGTGGGGCCACATCGTAAACCCTCTCAAGATCGTGATTGCTTTAGACATATCTATGGCTCGCTGGCACATAAACTCCTGTCTCAACTGCACTCTCCGGCACCTTCGCCAAACGGGCACACCAAATAAAGGCACCATCGACCTCGCGTGCTCGCCGAGAATGATGGCTAGGCTAAATATTTGCCTTTGTCGGAAGGTTTGTCTTTATTAGTACCTTCTTTCCTCGAGCGCCGGTGGCTTTGGATTTTTTTGGTAGGGGAGCATCCTGCTCGCCATCCCCACCTCCGGCGGGATCAATCACTTCGACAAAGGCTCTTCTTTTCTTATCTTCAGCCGGCGGCTTGGTTAGAATGGATTGCTTCAAGGTCCTGCCCACTGGAGCTTTACCCCCTGGTTGCTTAGCTGGCGGCGGTGTCGTTTTCCGGCTTGGGGCCTAGAGGAGCCCGCCGCATCTTTTCGGATGTCGACCAAAGGAAGTGTCGTCTTAACTCCTTTCAACTCAGCGGCTCTCTTCTATTCGCCCGCTGCTTTCCTAGTACCCAGAAGATACGTTGTTTCAGAGCATCCATGGTACCTGCAAGAGATAACACTTATCAAAAACAGATAAAATAATAAGAGCAACAATGAAAGAACAATCAATTAAAGTGAAAATCGTACCGGGGCCCGGAACGAAGGGTTGCCTAGACAAAATTTACACTTGGAAGGCATGCATTTGCCGAATTGGCACTCCATGTACCAATCAGGGTCGGTAGGCAATGGATCGACTACTACCAAGGGATCCCCGACCCATGCTCTAGAGAGTCCTGCCCTTCTCAGATAGGGTTCGCCAACGTCTAAAAGAAGCATCCAGTTAAAGGCCCGAGCTTGCTCATGTCCTTTTTGTGTATAACCGAGCAATTCCTTGAGCTCGGCTATAAACCCGTCATCGGCCTCCTGGGTATTGATGTCCTTCAAGTGGTCGGTCTTCATGAAGTTCACTGGGAGCTTTTTGAACCGCCATTCTATGCGAGACTCGACTTTCATACATCTTTTATCCCAGTCCGTCATTTTGTCGTGAAGGTCGACAAGTCGAGGCCTACCACCGCTCGATCGGCTCCGTGGTTGAATCTCGTCCGAATCACCCTTTCGTTGAAGCCGTAAAAGCAGAGTAGTGCCGCTTATCGATCGCTCGTGACCTCTAAGCCGACTAATAATAATGAAGGAGAAAACCAACCGGACTACCCCAGGCTAGCTGTGGGTCGCAAGGCATAACCCTTAGTACTTCCATAAATTTAATAAAGAATGGGTCAGCGGCGGCCTAAGTCCGCAATTAGTGGTCTTAAAGCAACCGAGATAATCATCATCATCTCGGCCGCACGCCCACAACACATTCATGCACCCATGTTGGCAAACCGTAATCCTCCGAATATCGAAAGCGGTCAAAGACCGTGGTATAATCAGTTCAATCTCGAAACTCCCTCCATCGACCAATAAGATTGACGTCAGCACGCTTCTGTTCCGCCAGTTCTATCTCAACAGTTGATTGATATCTTCTTAGCGCCTCTTCTTCTTCCCGGCTCATCCGACACGACCGCTTTCTTAGATTCTCGGCTTTCCCGGACGCCGATGGCTTCTCCGACTCTCCTGGCCTCTTCATTTCCATGGCTTCCTTGAGCATAGCGCCGCGAGTACGCCCCAGAGGACACCGCCTGTTGATTCGGGTTAACGAGGTCGCCAACAAGGCCTCGATCTTGGTCTTCATCCTCGACTCACCCCCAGTGGCACCTCGCCGATTACGATGACCTCTCTCATCATCTTCTTTAGCGCCAAGTCGATTCGACCGACGGCCTCTACTGAGAATTTTCTCTTCGCCGAGCTAGCCTCCTCCATGATGACTTCTCTCGAGCCGTAGCCGGCGCCGCCTGAAGTTTCTTTGTCTCTGACCGTGACATTGTACGCCCGAATCGAAAATAAACAGGTGAAGTGGATCAGTTTAATCACCCAGATATGGAAACCGGGCCGAAGTGAGAGTTATCACACCCCGACACCTCGCTCCTCCATTTTCCTTAAGCAAACAACCCATAAAATACCCCTAAACCACCTAGAAAAACATTAAGCAAAATCAAACCTTCAAATTAACCCAGGCAACGATTTGGGCATTTATCCATTGATGGATTTCTCAAAAAGGGCACACGCATGGGGAACATAAAAGGAATGAACTTGCAATTCCCAAACCAAAAGCTCCTAAATTCTACCTCCACATTACAGCTTTTGGCAAAGGAAAAAACGAAACTGAAGCAAAAGAAGTAATAAAGGCATTCGAAATCATACCTGATTGAGGAAATAAGGATAAAAGGTAGTGTCTTTTAGCTCGAAATTGCTCTTGCCGGAATTCACTTGCTGACTTGCCGGAGAAATTTTCATAAAAATGAAAAGTAGGAGAATGGGGGTTGAGGCCTCTATTTATAGACAAAAACTGGAGGGAAACGACGTTTCGGATTCGAAATTCAAACATTATTGTTATGGGAGCGGTTTACGATAATCCTCAGCCAATCAGAACGCATGACGGTTCATGTGAACATCACGTCATTCACGCCAACCGAGGTGACGGTTCACAAACTCGTACGACCTTTGCTACCTTAATCGCTTCTAGCCTCAATCGACGGCCTCAAATCTACATAGCTTGTGGCCTCGCCTTCCTCCTCGCCAACGGTCCTATTTCAAATGTCTTACGGCCTTCACTCAACATGGCTTATGGCCATCTAAACCCGTTCGCTTTACAACACGGTATCTAAGCCGGATAAAGTGCTATCGGCACCTAAACCCATTCACTTCATAGCCCGGTATCTAAGCCCGATTGAACATTATTGGCACCTAAGCCTGACCGCTATCACACGCAGCATATGATCGGTAATTCGCTATGTGATACTAACACTGATACAAGCCTGATTCATAGTATCGCATATAAGCCCGCTTCGCTTCCAATAAACGGCATCTAAAGCCTCGCTTCTTCAATGCACAACATATGTCAAGTATTTCGTAACATCGATTTAAGCCCGATAGCCACTATCGCATCTCGCCATGAACAGCAAAGATCATGGTAACTTCTCGCTTGATTTCTACTCCGCCATGGCGTGCACGCCAGGCACGTAGTAGGGGCCATTGATATATCCAAACCGGATCGGGGTCCTGTTCATCTAGATTGGGCCTATTTTCATAGCCTAATAACAGATCTTGGGCCTTCATCCTCTTAGTCTGCAATTCGTAAGCCGGAACCTGCCCGTCGTTCGTAAGCCGGGTCTTGTCCGCTATCTATAAGCCGGACCCTTTCGGTCTGTGTGAACTCTACCCATATATCCAGGCTGACATCAAGACAAGGCAAATATGAGTCCGACCTACAAACGAAGTCGCCGCCGCGATACTTATCCGCATATTTGGCCGGTCCACCTGTATTTTATGTATGATTATCTCTAGTTATATCCTTTTAATTGTCTTGTCATGAACAGTAAACCGACTTAGTCCTAGCCCATATATATGGGATCACAATGTAATAGAAAGCATCCAAGAACTAATACAAACAGAGCTACTCTGTCAATTTGTCGAATCACTTATGTTTACTCTCATAAGCATCATTCCGACCGCCTAGTTCTTCACATCCACCACCTTCTTCCCGGTGAAATCATACATACACAGCCATATATCCATGAAATATATCTGTTATCGCAAATCTGGTATTCACCGCAATATCATTCCCCAATGCCTTTGTGAAAATATCCGTCAACTGCTCTTGTGTAGGTACATACACAGGAGATATGAGACCCTCAGTAAACACATCACGTACCAAGTGACAGTCTGCCTCTATATGTTTAGTCTGCTTATGAAAAACTTGATTCTGAGCGTGCATTATGAAGCGCAGCTTGACTATCGTAGTGGAGAGGTATACCCATAGGGATCCGGACCCCTAAGTCCCTGAGGAGTTGTCGAAGTCATTTCAACTCATAGGTAATGGCTGCCATAGATCGATATTCCGCCTCTGTTGATGAGCGGGACACTTTTTGTTGTTTCTGGGTCTTCCACAAGACCGGTGAAGTCCCGAGTAACACAAACCACCCACTCAAGGACCGACGTGTCACCGGGCAACTCGCCCAATCGGAATCACACCACCCATCCAAGGATAATGCGCTATCGTCCCGCAAGAGAACTCCCTGACATGGGTTCTTCTTCATGTAGCGTACAACCCGCAAAGCAGCATCCCAATGCTCGACCCACGGTGCCTGCATAAACTGAGAAAGTATATGCACCGAATATGTCAAATCAGTACGTGTAACGCCCAGAGAAATGAGATGACCCACTAACCTCTTGTATTTTCCAGGGTCATCCTACAAAGCCCCATCAGCAATTGCCAAGTGATGATTTTGTTACATGGAAAACTCCAATTTGGCAGCCCCAAATGTACCCCTGCCTCTCGAGATAATGTCCAACGCTGCTTTTCATGCTTTTCATAAGAAATTTCTAGCAACTTCCAACCCAAGAAAATACTTCAAACGCCCCAAATATTTCATTTTGAAACAGGTCCCCAAATAATTTATGACCACTTGTAGAGCAGTAGCATCATTCCCTGCAAGAATCATGTCATCGACATATACCAAAACATTAAGCCGTATATCCCCCAAAACAAAGTAAATAGAGAATAATCTAAGTAGGACTGATGAAAGCCATGCTCTTTCAAAGCTGAGGCTAACTTAGCAAACCAGCACCGGGGTGTCTGCTTCAACCCATAGAGTGACTTCCCCATGGACATACCAGATTCCACTGCTTGTTTTCAAAACTCGGGCGGAATACGATATAAATCTCCTCATCAAGATCACCATGAAAGAATGCATTATGGACATCCATCTGATGAATATCCCAATTTTTAATCGCCGTGACTGCCAAGAATGCGTGGACCGTCACCATCTTCGCCACAGGAGAAAATGTCCCATTGTAATAAATCCTCTCTACCTGGTGATCACCAAAGGCCACCAACCTTGCCTTTAAACATTGAATATTTCCATG
Organism: Gentiana macrophylla; assembly: GCA_026214975.1. Taxonomy (NCBI): domain Eukaryota; kingdom Viridiplantae; phylum Streptophyta; class Magnoliopsida; order Gentianales; family Gentianaceae; genus Gentiana; species Gentiana macrophylla. Next base: position 122,700,041 of record CM047805.1, read on the forward strand.
CTCATCGTATTTTTCAAACAGAGACTCCATTTGCTCCCTGTGGCCTTCTTACCAGAGCAAATTCTCGCAACACCTACGTGACATTTTCCTCCAAGGTGTGTATTTATTTTTCCATAGCTTTCCGCCAACCTCGAATTGGACCGCTTTAAAAGACCAAGGCGGAATTCCTACTACCATATTGGCTAGATATCTCTCATGCGCGCTCGTAAAAACAAGAATAATCCACAAAATACGTAAGAGGATATGATGGACCTGGGAAGTGCGTTGAAGGACTTTTCATATCCATTTCCATGTGTGTCACGACTCGCGATATCTCGGGACAGTGGGACTTTGTCCGCTTACCTCGCCCAACTATGTTGTGTCTCCGCACGATCGCTTCACTCACAACTACCCCATCCGCCAAGAATCCATCAACTCTCTCACCAGTTGCATCACCCCTATATCGTTGTTCTACGGGATCCCCACTAAAGTGAGGCGGCTCCACAATCGTATCACTAGCACCCATATAAAAATCATCACCGCCATCCTCAGAAAAGTATCCGAAGGAAGAGTAGGATTTTGTGACTCGCCATAGAAAACATGTTCAAAAATTTCACATCCTCGAGATAAAGATTTTTATGCTTCCAAATCTAGGAGTGTTCAACCATTTTTAGCAAAGAGGTATCCCAAAAACACACACTTTCGACTCCGACTCTCAAATTTATCTCATTTATGTCGTAAATTGTGTGCATAACACAAACTTCCAATAAATCTCAAGCCATCAAGACTTGGGGGTTTACCAAACAAACATTCATACGGTGTCTTATAGTTCAAAATGCTTGATGGGATCCGACTAATTAAATATCAAGCTGCCATCACACACTCCCCCCAAAATTTAAGAGGAAGCTATCTCTCAAACCTCAAAGCTCTAGCAACATTCAAAATGTGTTGATATTTTCTCTCGACTCTACCATTTTGCTAAGGGGTTTCCACACAGGATGTTCCAAAAATTATTCCTACTTTTTGAAAATGCGTATAATCGCTTAAATTAAATCCTATTGTCACTCCGAACACGTAGAATTTTCCCACTAAATTGACGATCAATCAACGCCATAAAAATCAAAAAAATAGTCTCAACTTCCCATTTGTTATATAGTAAATACACCCACACGTAACGAGAGTAATCGCCCACAATCACAAAAATAAGAGGCCCACATGTAGAAGATATCGCATACGGTCCCTACAAGTCACAATGCACAAGTTTGAAAATTTACTAGCCCGACTATCACCAAGGCGCTGAAACTTTCCCCGAGGTTGTTTAGCCCGAAAACTGACGTCACACCCATTTTTATTCAATGAACTAGACTCACTTACCATGGGAAGTTGTTTCAGTACTTTTTCTGAAGGATGACCCAACCGTTTACGCTATAGGTCTATGGAGTCTCTCCCACCAATAGCCATAACCTTCACATGTGGAACTCCCCGGAAAAAGAAAAGTCCATCTTCGAGCTTACCCACTCCAATCAGCCTCCTTGTTGTACGGTCCCACATAACACACAATGTGGAAGTGAGTTGAATCTGACAATCAAATGCATCTAGTAACTGTGTTACAGATAATAAATTGCAAGCCAAATTGGGCACATAAAGAACATTTTCCAATTTCAATCCGCCGGCCAGAATAATAGTTCCTTCTTGTGTGTCATGGGAGGTTCGACCATCCGAAAGTGCAACTGGGCATTTTTCAATCACATGTACATTCAATAAATTACCCAACATACCGGTCATGGACATTTAGAAATTTCAAGATTACTTATCGATGAACAATCACTTGTTAAACGATTTTTAGTTTTGGCAAGATTCAAGAGGTCGAGTATGCCTTGCCACTGTGCCGATGTTAAATTGGAAAAACCACCATGCTCAGATGTTCCGTGTACATTCAGTTCGCTGGAATTGCGGTTCGACGAGCCCACAATTGCCTTGTTTGTGCGAACCGAGCTTAACTCATCCCGACTCATTGCTGCTGCCGAACCTGTCTGTATTGTTTTTTATTTTTGTTTTTTGTTTTTTTAATTATTTTTTCAAGAAATGCAACCTACAACAATTGATATTCAATTGCAATTCAATGCACTGACAAAATCATCGACAGTACCATGCAACTTGATGGTACACGCCGCCAAAAGAAGAGAAACTGCGTATGTTTTGTTGTGGTTATTTTTTCACGTAATGGATCAACGGCCGGCGAGACAATGAATAATCTCTTTTTCGTCCTTCACCTAAGCACACAGCTTTGAAATTCTCGATCACGCTCTTGCAATTTCTATGATTACCTTTGTTTTCCGCAAAGCTGCTTTGTCGGTGAACCTGAAGAAAACACCTCAAATCTCCATTAGAGCTTCGAAGAGAAGCTTGAATGATCAGAAGTTAACAGAATGCATTGAAGGAAAAATTGGGAATAAATTTCTATCTTCTTATTTTTCTTATCTTGATGTTATGTACAGATCTGCTTATATATACATTTGCATCTGATAACCGCTATGAACAGAGAGAGGAATATTCTATGAATATTCCGGGAATCTAAGGGAATATTCCAGGAATCTTATTCTAATGAAAAGCTCGATCTGTTCTTCTTCACGCTTTGACTCCTCTGACTTCTTTTCCATTCTTATCACCCCCCGCAAGCTGGACTTCTCGTAAATAGAATTCAATCCCAAACGACGAATCAACCAAAGAAACCGGGGTGCGTCCAGAGGCTTAGTAAATAAGTCTGCTAACTGGTGTGTGGTAGAGATAGCTGTGGGAACGAGAAGACCGGCTTGAAACTTATCTCGAATAAAATGACAATCCAATTCAATGTGCTTCGTGCGCTCGTGAAAGATTGGATTTTCGACGATGTAGCAAGCACTTTGATTATCACAATGTAAAGGTATTGGCAACGGCGGTGATACCCCAAGATCATGAAGTAAGTAAATCAGCCATTGAAGTTCGCAAGCGGTGGAAGCAAAAGCTCGGTACTCCGCTTCAGCAGAGCTGCGTGATACGGTACTTTGCTTCTTGGCTTTCCAAGAAATCAAAGACTTGCCAAGGAATATGCACCAGCCTGTAATTGACCTGCGGGTATCTGAGCAGCCCGCCCAATCAGAATCGGAAAAGGCGGAGAGACGAAAATCTGGGTCTGCTGGGTACAAGATGCCTTGTCCGGGTGACAATTTCAAGAACCGTAAAAGGCGAATGGCAGCTCGCTGGTGATTTACTACCGGACAATCAAGGAACTGGGATAATTGTTGCACCGCAAAACTGATGTCCGGTCTCGTAAATGTGAGATATATCAATTTGCCCACAAGACTCCGATATTTGGTATTATCCGAAAGTAAATCGGAGTCATCTTTTGCCAGCTTATTACTTGTAACCATAGGTGTAGTGGCCGGTTTGCATCCAAGTAACCCATAATCTTTAAGCAAATCGAGGTGTATTTACGCTGAGAGAGCATAATACCCCTTGGATGATCGGGCTACCTCCACACCTAAAAAGTAATGCACTTCCCCAAGTTCTTGATTTTGAATTTATCATCCAAAAGATCTTTGATTTGGTCGGATAAGTTCAAGATTTGGGCCGCTAATTATGTCATCCACATAAACCAAAAGAGCCACGAACTCAATTAGTAACCCTTGGTGAATAAATCTGTAATCACCCGTGATTGTCGAACCCCGCTTGACGCGAAAAAGGATGTGAGTTTGGCGCTCCACCGACGCCCGGCTTGCTTAAGGTCGTAGTAGGACTTATGTAACCCGCACACGCCATTGGGAACGGGTTTGATAGCCAGTGGAAGCTTCATGTATACTTTTTGACAAATCGCCATGGAGATAGGTGTTATTAATGTCCAATTGCTCCAAATGCCAATTAGCGCAGCAAAGAATAAATGTACCAAAAGAACTCGGATAAAGGTGAGTTTTGCTACCGAACGTAAGTTTCATGATAATCAATTCCCAATCATTGTGTATAACCCCTTGCTACGAGTCTCGCTTTATAGCGCTCAACATCTCAATTTGGCAAATATTTAATTTCAGAAACCCAACGACAACCAATGGCACTTTTACCTGGGGATAATGTAACAACGGACCAAGTATTATTTTGTCGCAAAGGCGTGAATCTCATTGCTCATAATCGCCTCCATTTAGCATCAAGTACAATTTGCTGGTAACTTTCGGGTTCGTCGCAACACCCACATTCATAGCAAGTGTCTTATAGTTGTGAGCTAATGAATCAAATGACATGTACTTCAAGTGGTCGATGATGGTGAGTGTGAAGAAATGGAGTTGCAGATGTAGTCTCAAGGTACGCTGGGACTTTTTGGATCTGTAAGATTGTCTAATAAGAATAGGTTGTGGCTTCTATGGAAATGTCGAAGATGATGATGGCTGTGGTGGACTAGATGAGTTAGAAGGAAGATTAATTGGTCGGGAAGTAGGGGAGGAGAAGGAGAGGAATTAGAATGAGTGGAACCGGGCAATGACCGGGCATTTGGAGGGTCTGTTTGGTTGGAGGTTAAATGGGAGATGACCATGACAAGAAGGAATGGGATATGAGTATGACACATCGTAATCGATCGGCTGCAAGGTTTCAAAGAGAATGGAAATATGTTTTCATGAAGTAGCACATTTCTAGAAATGAGTACTTGGTTGGTTTGAAGATTAAGCAGGATGAACCCTTTGTTGAGGGAGGATACCCCAAAAAAACACATGGTGAGCTCCTAGTATCAAACTTTTTCCTTGATTGTATTGGTGTACTAGCAAAGGCCAAACAACCAAAAACCTTAAGATGACCATAATTGGGTGTTTTAGAGTACAATCTGTAAAAAGGAGTTTGGTTTTGTAATTTTGGAGAAGGTGTTAGATTGATTAGGTAGGTGGCATGTTGGATACACATGCCCCAGTAGGAGATAGGAATGTTGGACTGAATTTTGAGGCTCTAAAGAACATTTGGAGATGTTGATGTTTTTTTCCACTATGCCGTTTTGTTCCGGGGTGTCAACACATGAAGTTTGATGGATTATTCCCCTGCTACTATAAAATTCAATCAACTTAAACTCATTTCCATTGTCTGATCTCACAATTTTGACAGATTTGTTGAATTGAGTAGTAACAAAAATGCAGAATTGTTTAACGAGAATGCTAGCTTGAGATTTGGTTTTCATAAGAAAAGTCCAAGTGTATCGAGTATAGTCGTCTACTATAGTTAAAAAATAATGCTCATTATTGATGGTGGCCTGTTTGTAAGGGCCCCAAATGTCAATGTGAATCAATTCAAAAGGCTCAAAAGTACTAGAATCACTTAAGGGAAAAGACAATTTCTTTTGTTTTGCCAAATGGCAAACAGTACAATCCCAAATTTCAGAAGAATGCACTAATGGTTCAACTTTTGTTACACTTTTTGCTACTTTATTTGACATATGTCCTAACCTAAGATGCCATAGATAAGCATCAGGCCTACCAACTGACTGAGAGCTCCCTGTAACATTTATTTGAGAGGAAAAACGTGCTGAACTAGGACTTCCAAGGGGATGAACTTCTAGACACAGATAATACAATCCATAATACTGACTAGCTAATCCTATCCTCTTCTTGGTCAAATGATCTTGAATTAGGCAAAAATTTGAAGTGAAAGAGACAGATAGGTTAGGATATTGTTGCAATAATCTACTAAGGGATAGCAGGTTATGCTTAAAAGAAGGAATGTACAGAACATTATGAAGAATCAAACCAGAGAACAATTTAACATCTCCTGTATGGGTGGCTATGGTGTGATTACCATTTGGAAGAGTGACACTGATGTGTGTAATAGGTTTATAGGATAGGAATACCTCAAGGTTACAAGTTATGTGATCAGAAGCTCCCGAGTCTATAATCCATTGCTTTGAAATACAGTGAGCAAACTTACCAGCAGGTGCACCAAAATTTGCACTAAGAACTGCAACTTGATTGACCATGTGCTCAGCTTCATCCTTCTGTCCTTGAATTGAAGTAGGACTCAACAAAATTTTCAATTCATCCAGTTGTTCTTGTGTGAGATGTGATGTGCCAGAATATGGAGCCGGATCCTGAAATTGTCCTTCTGAGGTTTCAACGTGATGCTGGTTTTGGTTCGCCATAACAGAAATGAAGAAGATCGAAGAACAAATCGAAGAAGAGAAGATGAACAGCAGCGATAAATTCGTAACCGGGCTCCGATACCATGAAGAAAACACCTCAAATCTCCATTAGAGCTTCGAAGAGAAGCTTGAATGATCAGAAGTTAACAGAATGCATTGAAGGAAAAATTGGGAATAAATTTCTATCTTCTTATTTTTATTATCTTGATGTTATGTACAGATCTGCTTATATATACATTTGCATCTGATAACCGCTATGAACAGAAAGAGGAATATTCTATGAATATTCCGGGAATCTAAGGAAATATTCCGGGGAATCTTATTCTAATGAAAAGCTCGATCTGTTCTTCTTCACGCTTTGACTCCTCTGACTTCTTTTCCATTCTTATCAGAACCTGATAAACTTTCTCTTGGTCGGAAAATCTTTATTTTTTGTTTTGAAAACCTATGTCTCTGATACCATAATGAACTACTATCTCTCCCAAGAGCCTGTTCATTGAGATAGGTAGATAATTAACATTTTATATATACTTCAACACGCCTCAGCCATGCAATATCTCTCAACACTTCAGACAATATAATCGTGCTCAATATTTCTAAATTACTAAAAATAATTACAACAGAATAACCAATCATAATAATATATAATCCCGCAATAAAGTGGGATAAATATTACTCCCTATGTTTCAAAATAGCTGATACCGTTGATAAAAACACGCATATTATGAATGTGATTTAATGCAATTATTTGAATACCAATGTGACTAAAATTCCCCAACACTATAATTACTGCAATATTGTTTTTATTCTCTTACTTCTTAATAAATAAGGGCAGATGTAGGAAAAACTCAGTAAATGATGCATTAGAAACGTAATTGTCTCACATAAAATGAACCAAATGATTTTGACAGCTATATCAGTTATTTTGGGACAGATGGAGTAAATGCTTCTATTTTATGACAGTAATTAGCGCTTAATCTGGTCATCATTTTTTAGTTTCATTAAGGACAAAACAAATATACTGGACGAATATGCTCCTATGTTGAAATCCTGCATTTTGTAATATCAATTAGCCTAATTTCTCTCACCGCAATCGGATCTCGAATCCCTTGTTTGGATTTGGACTTGAATCGATTCAGAAGAGAGAAATTAAAATAAATTAAAGTGAAATAATGATTATAAAGTTCAAATCTTCTTTTGAAATTTGTGTAGATAAAAACGATTGATGGGAGAATTTTAATGAAGATTATATTGATAAAGTAGTTGTTCGATAGAGCAGTGGGTGAATAAAGTGATTTAATTAATCAATATTATTTTATTTGTTGATACTAAAATGATGATGGAGAAATTACAATAAAATAATAGAATCGGTAAAATAATGATAAATAAAATAGTTGAGTGAATAAAATGATAGAGAAATTGAAAAGAGATTGTTTACATTGATTGATAATAATGAACCAGAATACAATATTTATAGATTAACCATCGATAGAGATCTATTCAAATAGATTTCTATCAAATAATCCATCCTAACAATTCTATCATAATTCAAATTCAAACAATAAACAAACTCCTAACTCAATCTTAGCATAATCTATAACACGCCCCGCAATCTCGTGCCAGAATGCAAACGAATATGGAGATTGACTCAGAACGAATGAATCTTGTTTCCTTCAGACGTCCCAAGCAACAAACTTCTACATTTCAATCCAAGAACAACCTGCTCACATCAACTGATATTTCTGAATCCTAAAAAAGAAGATGATGAAATATTTTATAATATCATACCCTAAAAAAGAAATAAGAAACAGAATTTATAGATTACCGATGAAAGGGGTAGTCAATTGGGAGACACCATTGATTTTGATTACTAGAAGAAAGAAAAAAATTGGTGGAAATTGTTTGAAATCCGGAGAAAAGAGTTCATACTAGAAAGAAGAGAGATAAAAAAAATATTTTTAGAGACTACAACCATTTAAGTGATTGGATAGTCCAATTTGTTTTTTAAAAAAACCACGTATTGTTGAGATTTGTGAATTGAATAACGACAAAAGATCAATTTATTTGATAAAAAACAATCAAGAGAAACTCAACGTGAAAAAAAGAGATGGAAAGGAAAGGAGGTATTATATATATATATATATATATATATATATATATATATATATATATATATAGCATGCATGATCATGAATATATTTCAGCCAAGGTCACTGAGCTTTAAAACTATATCTTTTATCCAAAAATTGATATGCACAATGTTTCAAAACATCAATTTTTATCGATAAAATGACACTTTTTAACAACAAATCAACACAAATTTTTAATATACTTTTTTTTTTTTTTTAGAAATTGAGAATGCCACGTGACTTCTCTCGAGTATGCTGGATCCGCCTATATATATATATATATATATATATATATATATATATGTAATGGCGGCTGCACTGATCGTCATATGTCATGTTTCTGTTTTAAGAAAATAAAAATAAAAAGAGGCTATATAATGTGTTTTTTTTTTTTTTTTTTATAGTAATAGATATATATATCCTTAGCTTATAAGTAATGCTTGTTTTAAAATTTGAAATTAACATACAACAATAAATGTTAAGCTAAATGTATGTTTGGAAAAACGATTCCTCCGCATCTATTTATCTCAAATAATTCACAAAGTTTCCAAGTTGTTTGCAGACATTTAAATAACAACTAATCTTGAATTAAAAAGTCATTAGATTCATTCAATAAATTTATGTATTAATTTTAAGAATCGCTTCGCTTAATCTTGAGACGGAGGAGTATTAAATGTTATATTGGTTTTCAAAATATATTTCTTTTTATGGGAAATTATGATAATGATTAATAATCAAATATTTTTAAATAACAAGACAATTTTACATATTTTTTATAGGAAAATGATAAATCAGATAATTTTATAATGGTAAGAACAAACAAATAATCCCAAAATCGGTGAATCTCTCAGTGAATCCTTAAATCGTTGAATTTTGATAATGAATCCTAAAAATCATGAACTTTGACAATGAATTTTGAAAATTAGTGAATTTGAAAGTGATTTTACAGTTGAATTTAAAAGCAATGAATTTAAACAAGTGAATTTCGACAATGAATAAATAGTTTTGTCATTTATGTAAAAGTTTCAAAAGATTGTTCTTCTACTCAATTGATGAAATATTTCTATCATTCTCCCTCATTCCCATTTTTTTATGAGACAAATTTTTTTTCAAATGTAGACACTTTTTGTATAACGTAAGTAGTATTAAAGTAGAGAGGAGTTGGGACTTTGGAAACGAGAAAGCAAATATAGAGGTAAAGATGGCCTAAATAAAGTGCTGACATTTGGAGGTGGGTTTAGAGAGGGAAATACTTGGTGGAGAGGGATTTTGAGATGAAGTGACGGGTGAAACGATCAGAAAACCACACAGTTTAAAGACAAAATAAAACTGTGTGGTGTGTGGTGTCTCCACACGTGTCTCCACACCGTGTGGAGACACCACACAAGAACCATCCGTTTAAAGAAGCTGAAAAGGATATTGAAGAAATTGAGGGAAGTTATTATGTGGTGTCTCCACACTCATGCACGTGGAGACACCGTGTGGGGAACTGATATGCACTACACTAGCGGTTTAATTATGTATTTAAATCGCGCTGGCTCGATTGTTTCACCCGTCAATTCATCTCAAATTACTTCACCACACAATAACTTCCCAGAAATTGAAGGTTTAGAGAGACGGGGAGAGCCGGGGATTTGTTGTGCCCAAAGAATTATTGATTCACATCAATCTTGAAGAATGATAGGAACGAGAGGTGAATATTCAAAGTAACAAAAAAAAAATTAAACAGAAATAAAGGTAAAGACAAGACGTGAGGTGGGGTGGGGTGAAGATTCGTTTAGATCAATAATACGAATCTTCCACTCAAAGAAATTTCTTGAAAGAAGTGTCGAGAGTTCTGATACCATATTAGAGAAATAGAAAAGATATTGTATTTTATTGATTGATAATAATGAACCATAATACATTATTTATAGACTAATTACTTATAGAGATCTATTCAAATAGAACTCTATCAAATAATCTATCCTAACAATTCTACCATTATTCAAATTCAAAAATAAACAAACTCCTAACATAATCTTGTCATTATTTCTAACATAAAGTACTGAGTTGGACGTGAATGGATCCATATCCAATCGAGCCGCTCTAGGTTGGATGTTAAGTACCGGTTTGCTAATGTTGATAGATTAATGTCATACTATGCTGAATTAAATGAGCCAAAAGTTATGAAGAAGAACACGGAATTGCATCCACATTTTTTATTCATCTATACATATACTGCAACACATAGAATCATAAATGCAAAAACAAAAATAAAACGAACACTTATTGCGATTGAGGCGCGTAGAAACGTAATCCTTAAGAGATTATTGTCCCGACTATATGCACACGGATATGGAAAATGTTTTTCAAGATACAACAGCCTATACCTCTTCGTGTTCTGCACTTGAATATGAAGAGGGCGACAAACTGATTAGACCTTCTTTATCTCTGACTTGTGAAGTGCAAAAAATTTTTATGCAGAGTTTCTGTTTTTTGAAAAATGAATTTTCGTTTACTAACCATGTTGTGGTGTTGGAATTTATAGGAGAGAGTATTCAGAACATGTAGAAGAGATGTAACTCTTCTGAATTTTCTCTTAGAAGTTTTTTGTTTCTAATATGTTCAAGTTCGAACCGACAGATGTTTAGCTTGTTCAAAAGGAATACATTGGCCCACCCTGGGCCGATTCGAGCCGGACGGTGGCGGCACGTGCGTGGGGTCCTAAACAAACAAACATTTCTATATTCCCTCAACAAAATTCTCTCGTCCCTTGGGGCTTGTCACTTAATGCACACTACTTCTTAAGTAGTGATTCCATTTGAGTAATTCTTCCAATGTGTGATAAATGAATACACATTACTCTCTCTGTTCCTATTTAACTGTGGTATTTGTCAAAACACACATATTAAGGAGAGTAGTTAATGCTTTGAGTTAACATCAAATTGACAATAACACCCTTTGAATATAATTAATGCAGTGTTATTGTCAATATTCCACCCCTTAACAAACAATGATAGATATAGAAAAATACATTAAATAATGTTTTGGAAATTAAACTACGACAGATATAAAAAAAAATTATTTTTGGCAACTGCGACAGTTAAATAGGAACAAAGAGAGTATTTATTAACGCTTCATATATTTTATTCTACCTTTAAATATTAATTTCTCATTTACTCGAAATCGAAATCGAAACTAAAATCAAAATGCAAATCGAATGATTCAAACACCTAACATCAACTACTATCTTAATAGTTTCCAAATCTGTTTTTAGTTTTCGGAAATTCATTAAATAAATCAATCAAAATCGAGCCTAAATGGATTGTTCACCACTTACCCTTACACCTGGTGTGAGCAAAAATTACCTTAAAATTCGAACACTCCAATCCTTCATCGCCTTACTTAGCGTCGCCTCGTCGCTTCTTCCGCTCCTCGTTCTTCACCACCATTTGGTTATCACCTTGCTCTTTCCCGTCTTCCCCTTAGCCGCTTTCCGACTTGCTCTCGACGTCATAATTTCTCTTGAAGTCTCTTTTCAATTTCAGATCAATTGTTGTTCTAGATTCGATTTTTGTTTTGTTTTTTTGTTATAGGACTTTTTTGTTTTATTAAAAACTTAACGGGATGTAATCAGTGGCCGGATCTACCTTTTAAAAATGTCCACGGACCCTGCGTTAAAAATAAATACTCAACATTTTACCTATGAAAAATATTTGAATTCGTGAAAAGAATATTTACTTGTGTTAAATATTTACTGACTCGTTGGATAAAATTTCGCCCGCCATTGGATGTAATACAGAATACTGGTTGCTGGCTTGACTTTGATGCCTTTGCATCTGACTTTTATGATCTGGGAATGCCAATATGTATGATGATTCAATCAACTGTGCAATTGCAAGTGCAAGTGCAAGTGCAAATGCTAATTCTTTTTCGAATAATGATGACTTTCTAAGAATTGTTTGCAGGAAATAATACTGATGCTTTGAAGAAAAACAGAATACAAGCAGAAATTTAAAGACTGAATTGATGTTTTATTGATTGATCAAAATGTTACACTGGTACTCCTTTATATAGGAGAGAAAGTGATTATTCAAACAATAATAAAATAAAGATAAACTCCTATCAAAATCTAATATGAATTTAAAAACAAATTATAAATCTTTTTATTTAGAAGAGACTTTATCTATAACAATTTTATCTCTTTTTGACATTGATCCATATCTCTTCAATTTTGTCTTCTATTACCCTCCTCAAACGGAGCCGGGTTTGAGGCCGAGTTTGTTTTTGACATGATTTGGAGGCATCTCCACTCCGGTGCTTTTAAGTCCATAGTTTATAGTATTTTGGAGGAGATCTCCACTCAGGTGATTTTTCCAGAGTCCATAGTTGTTGTGTTTTTTTTTTTCTTTTTTTTTTATCGAAGTTTTTATTATTTCACGACATACACAAGGATCTCGAATCAAGACTTTTATCCATAGTAAATTTCATCAAACTAATTATCTACACAATCAAAACCATATTGAGAGAAAACAAATCGAAATCAGAAACTCACAATAATGAAGATCAAAACATTGTAGATCAAGATTTTGAATCTCAAATCAAAGAAAAGATATCAATCTTTAATTCATACAATGATCCTGCACTAACTCCACCAAGCTATCGATCGAATATCGATTCTACTATATATATAAAAATCTAAACTAAGAAATTGAAATACGGAGCCTAGTCCGTAACTCTAATCCGACTATTTAGATGTCAATACGTTCATAACAACCGGCCGAAGCGGTTGGGTTGAGCACCTAAGCCGCCTCAAACTCAGTCCAAGCTTAATAAAAATCGTAATACAAGCGTAAATTTAAAGATCGAATGATGTTTTATTGATTGATCAAAATGTTACAATCTGCATTCTTTTTATATAGAGAGAAAGTGATTATTCAAACAATAATAAAATAAAGATAAACTCCTATCAAAATCTAATATGAATTTAAAAACAAATTATAAATCTTTTTATTTGAAGAGATTTTATCTATAACAATTTTATCTCTTTTTGACATTCATCCATATCTCTTCAATTTTGTCTTCTATTAGGCTTCATCATGGTGTCCTCCATCGATTGCGTCAGACGGGAACATCTTGCAATCACTGCGTATTTTGGGATGAGTTTTATTTAATCCAAGATTCCAAGTTCGACTATGAAAAAAACAAGGACTAATTTAAAAGAAAATTATTGTTGGTTTATTTCTACACGTAGGGGTCTATTTTTATTTTTATTTTTTTTGCGTATAGAGGCCCATTTTAAAACCCATGATTTGTATTGAATGTAGTGCACCAAGTAAAAGTTACACTATGGTCAAGCTAAAATTTGTGACAAAGCCAAAGGTTCGACTATGAAGTTTTCTCTGTAATATTCCGATTTTAGGAAAGAAACAGATGTCTTTTGTAAAACGAAATATCGGTTCTGCCTTTTATTTGGAGTTTAAATAACTGGATATTTATATATAATTTTTAAGATAATTATGTATATAATAAAGGAGATTTTCTGATTTTATAATAGAAAAAGGATTTAATTGGGATTAACTATATAAGGGATCTATTATACACATTAATCTCATAACCTAGATCTTTATTCACAAAAAGGAGGGGCAGACGATATTCTTTTTTATGCGTGTGTGAGCATAACTTTGGGTCAAGGATTTTTCATCGGTTCGAGTCAATTCTCAATCGTTTCGGATCAGTGGTGTGCCGGAATCAATCGTGAGGAGAGCGTTGATTCAACACCAAAAAGTTGAAGTTTTTGTAAGGTATGTTTATGCCCAAAAATCTGCTCTTTTGTCGAGTTTGGTGGGTTCAAACTCATATCTTTTTTCGTAGTTTATCGTTTTTAAGCGTGTGATCGAATCTAATCAAAGTTTGGATTTATCACACATGTTTCTTCAAGTGCAAGGAGATTGTTTTGTCTTTGTTTTATTGAGCTTTTCTTCGTTGGTTTTCTTCGTTAAACAAGTAAGAAGCTCTTCCTACAATCTAATTACGTGGAGAGTAGTTAGATCAAGATTTAAGATGTTTTGGTGCAAGAAAGATGTATCTTTTGATTGGTTAATGATCCTAGATGCTATGTTACGGTTAGATATGCGTTTAGGCATTCATCTGTGTTAAAGTTGTCTTCTTTGTTTGTGTTAAACAGCATTAGAAATCGAGTTTGAAGATTTGGGGTTTTAGGAAAACGTAGGTGGACGGGCGCTCGCGATAAGCGGACGGGCGCCTGGAAGCTTAAACTCAAACGGGCGCTTGCCTTAAGCGGACGGGCGTTTGAGAGTGATTTTACATACAAAGTTGTAGCGTTTTTAGGTGGACGGGCGCCCGATTATAGTGGACGGACGTCCAGTCCCAGACGGACGTCCATAAGATTGGACGGGCGTCCAATAGGGTTTAAACGAGTGTTTAGGGTTTCAGACGGTGTTTGATCGGTTTACCTTGTTTTATTGATCTTAATCGATTCGATTTAGTTCAGCTTCAATGTTATGTTATTTATTGGTTTGAGCTTTTAATTATGATGTATTAAGATTAATTAAAAATGAACTAGCCGATTGTACTTCGATGCGTTCGCTTAAAACACCGAATGTACTCTTAAAGGAGTTGAAGTTCGGATCCGTCGGAAGGGCATGAAAGTGGCTTGTGTTTTGGTGAACTAGAGTTCATCAATGTCGTGTATTTGCTAGACTTGTCCGTGTCTAAAGGGTCAGTAATGCGAGAGTAGGAGATGTGAGGAGCTTACTTGAAAACACTAGGGATGGCTAGTTAATTCACATCAATACTTACATATGTGTAGTAAAAGATAAAGCATCATCTATTCTCGGTTGACACTATTCCATATCGGCGATGTGATACGCTCATAAAAGGTGGACAACATCGCGGCCTTAAACGGTGCCGGGGGTAGTGGAGGAAATCCATCGGACGTATACGCATACCGGGAGACCCGAGCTAATCGGTGCTAATCACCGTTAGTTAGCAAATATATCTTCAGCCGATGAACGCCACGTAAAGTGTCTTGAGTAATGACGCAACAAAGATAAGCTAAGTAGAACGCGATAGTCATGACATGTTGATGGACATGAAGTGAACCCTAGATTGAGTCGTTTCATCAAGATAATCTATTAATAACAAACCTTAATTAAATTGTAGCTTCTACTTTTACTATGTACATTGTACTTACCTCAAATGCATGTTTATTTATGTGTTTGGGGGAGAAGACAATGAGTTGGTGATGGTTTCGATGAGGACTTTGATGACGACGTTTGAAGACGCAGAGTTGAAGACTCTTATTTATTTTTGTTCCTTCATTTATGCTATTTCATAGACTTGGATTAGTTGGATGTAATAGTTATCTTAGTAGCATTGGATTTCGTTGATTTCTTTTGAATGTAATAAGCATTATATTTTCTTTCTACCTTTAGTGATTCCTATTCTTTAATGTTTGGGAAAAATTACCCAGTCTTTTGCTTCCGTTTGCTTTTATTTGATACGACGTAGTAGAGGCTTACGTGTAATGTTATTTATTTAATGTTATGCGTGTTTAACGTTTGATTTCGGATAAGGACTGGTGTCCTAACGCAGGCGTTACATTCTCTGTTTGATTAAGAGTGTTGTTGTTGTTGTTGTTGTTTTTTTTTTTTGTTTTTTTTTATTTTTAAAGGATGTATTATTACCTGGTCTTGCTCTTTTTTTAAAAATCGGGACAGTTATCAGAACCGGACCGGATATTCAATCGGAAAAGACATCGGGTCACCCGTTCAACCGGCAGGTCATTGGCTCAACCGGTCAGTCACTACATATAATTTAAAATATAATAATATATTAAAGACATAAGAAAAAAACTATAATATTACATTCAAAATCATTTTCAAAATTTTCCAACATCAAAATTACAAACAAGACACAAATGACATAGGTAAATTATAAAGAAACACTACAATATTAGTGAAAAACCACAAAAGTTCCAAATAAAAAATCAAGTTTGTAAATTTTGCACATTGTAAAATGACATAACTATTGTAGTCCGTAATTTTCCAACTAGCAACAAATTCATAATAAAAAAATTGAAAACCTAAAACTTATCAGTTTTCACAATTATCCAACGTAAGAGAAGAAAAAGAACATAGAGAACAAAAGACTTTGATGAGGAATAGTGAATTTTACGGATTTGTTTCCAAATGGAGGAAGCGGGAAAGAATAAAAAGGCTAATAATTGATGAGTGAATTAAGGTTTTTGCGTTTGGCTGTGATTATAAAACGAAAAAAATATTCTTTTCATTTCTGTAAGTTAATTCCCACTGAATTACTAAAAAAACTGGTTGGACCAATAACAGGCCGGGCCACGGTGTACAGGTTCAACCGGCGGCTTTAACTGCTTTGACTGGTCGGGGTCCTTAACCGGTCGAATAACTAAACCGGACCGGTTCCATGTCCGGGTCACCAGTTTTACCGATCCGATTTTGATAACTATGCTTGAACTTGCTCTATTCTTTGTCTTGTGTAAAACTTATACTTAATTTTTCTCAAAATACTTGCTCGATCTATAACGGTTTTTTGCTCATAAAAAAAGATGTTAAATAAGATGATGTGTTGGCCCAAAAACAATAAAATGGTACCCTTTATATAGTCGTGTCTCCCTAAAATAAAAAAAAAAAAAATAGTCATGTCACCGTAATAGTAATGTTGACTATATGGAGAATAGTTTCTACGGTCTTTTTCACTTCATTGAATCAATCCTAATGTTTTTTGTTTTTGTTTTTTTTTGTTTTTGTTTTTTTTTGTTTTCCAGAAACGAAAGGAGGGGGAATCGGACTCGGATCTCCAACCACCGGAGCCCGAGAAGTAACCACTAGGGTATGGTCTCTTGTCCAATCCTAGTTGATGTTCACATATTAAGCACCAAAACTTCAATCTGAGAGTCGTGCATGGGGTCCGGCATATTTTCGACCCGACATGCGATCGACACGCCTCCGATACGTGTCGGATACGGCACGACACGTTTTTTGAAAAATTAAAATCCGACACGGCGTGACACGCTTCCAACACGGTGTCGACATAACCCGACACAGCTGTTTCATATATTTTTGAATTCTCTTATAGATTTTTCATCTTTTTATAAGATTAAAAGAATGATTAAAATGCAAAACATGTTATATATGACTTGGCAAAAAAAAGATTTACAATACTATAATTTTTCAAACAATGTTTTTATTTACATTATTTGTTTGAATTTGAAAGAAAAAAAAAAACAAACAAACTTTTACAAATCGTAAATCTATAGAACACCAATCGAGTTTTTGTAATTTATTTTTAAAAAAACAATCTTTTACAAATTTTCATCTACAGAAGGTCAATCGAGTTTTTGTAATTTATTTATGGTCATCTAATGCTCAAATAATATCTAGCAAATATATAGTTTTGGACTTTTATTCGGGACGGGGAGAGGAATCGAACATTAGTTCTCACCAGGAAATGCAATGACATGTACCAGTGGAATAATTAGTTTAATTATGCATATGTATTAATCTTATTATATCATCTAATATATATATATATATATATATATATATATATATATATATATATATATATATATATATATATATAAACTTGAAGAAATCGAAAATTAATCGAGACAAAACAATATAAACTTCAAACACTACCCTTTTTATTAATTTTTATAAAAAAAATCTGAATTTCCTTTTTTTTTCCTTTCTTCTTCGTTCCATTCACAGCCACATCAGCAACACCAGCGAGTCCAATTGCCGGCCAATTTACGACATTTTCCGGCCAATTAAGTGACGGTTTCACATATGCTGCTGCTTCTTCAATAGACTAGTCTTTTTTTCTTTTCTTTTTTTGTTGGATTCAATGTGGTAGAACTTGGATCCAAAACTAGCCGAGAGAATCTTGGCAGTCTGCTTCTCAAAGGCGCGTTAGATTGCTGCAACAGTGGGAGAAAACACGATGGCGTCGGCCAAACGTGGCCGGATTCCGGCAAGAAGACAGGCTCGTAGGTGTTGGTGGTGGGTTGTTTTTATGGCGGGGAGGACGGTTGTGATGAGTGTGATGCTAGACAGTGCTGGGTTGTGGGAGGCAATTTCTGTGCGGAAGAAGGGAAGAGCACGACAACTACGGCGCCGGAAAAGGTGACCGGAAAAAGTAAAACATGAAGGAGGCGGCGTTTTTTTTTTATTTTTTGTTTTTTTTAAGGTTAGGGTTTAGAAATTAGGGTTTGGGGAGGATAAAGAGGGGGGACGGTTGTGCCGCCGGAGCTGAACGATCGGATTTGAACGCTGGAGCTGAACGCCGGAGAAGCAGGATGCAGTGTTTTTTTTTTTTGGTTGAAAAAGTTTAGGATTTAGAAGTGATTTATTGTTAATTTTTCAACGGCACTACATTTTTTGATGTAATTTTATATATTTTATGAATTATTATTATTTGTTTATTGTCCATTACTACATTTTACGGGGCTATTACTATTTATTTTTAGACTGTTACTATTTTTTTTATTGGATGTTTCGACATTTTACGGGATTGTTACTACTTATTTTTAGTATCACATTACTTTTCATTGCATGTTACGACATTTTATGGGTCATTCTACTTGTTTCTTGATCATTATTATTTGTTTTTTTATTACATTACACTTTATCTAAGCGTTACTACGTGTTCAATGTGTAAAAGGGTATTTTTGTCCATTTATTATGAATTTGTCCTTTTAATCACATAACATGGAGTAACGCCCTTCGACCAATTTATATTTTTTGTCCTTCATGGCCTTCCCTATATATATATATATATATATATATATATATATATATATATATATACATACGTGTCGCGGGAGTGTCGTGTCCTTTAATTTTGACATTAGCCGATCGTCGTGCCCGTGTCGTATGCGGTGTGTCCGTGTGATGTGATCGCGGTGCGAATCAAATCCAAAAATGCCCGAGGACTTGACGAAGGCACCAATTAAACGAGCACCTCGACCTTTGGTTAACCCGTGACCAAAAACCTTGGTATAACATAAACCCTTAGATAACCCGTATCTAAGAACCTCTATGTGTCCACCCACAAGGTAACCTCACGACCTTGATAAGTCCGGTTGAAATCCTCTAAGTGAGAAAAAAATCACCAAAACTTAATCGCTTTAAATAAAGTTTATATATCACTCAAAAAATTCAACTGACTGTAAAAGTTACATATGTTGGCTTTTTATAGGTTAGAATAAAGACATAAAGTACTCGGAAAGCAATGTGATACAAAGTTATTTAATAGAAATAATAAAAATAAATAAATAAATACTAATAAAATTCTAAGAAAATTTGTCGAACTTGCAATATGGGATGAAATGCCAGCTTCTTCCACTATCTTTCTTTTTCTTCTTTTTCCTTTGAAAACCGCCATGAATCTTGTCCGGGATCACATCATTCCCTCCCGGTTCGGGAAGGATTCGACCTCAAATCTACACATCAACATCTCGAACAATGCTCGGTGTAATGGATTTGCTCTCAAACTTCATTCGCAACTTTAACAACATGAAGTGGTGGATCTTTATATTCCGCAATAAAGAAAAAGAAGAACCCGAACGAGCAGCCAATGAAGTTAAACGCGTCTTCTTTTCTCCACTTTGCACAACAGAATTTGCACCTAGTTTTTGCTCTATAACCTCCCGACTTTGAGCAAATTTAAGTTGCTCCGCACGTGCTTGTTAGGGTGATAATTAAACCAAAGTAACCTTCTTGCCCCATCATAGTTAACTCGCCGATCAAATTGCCAAGGCCTACCAAGAATAACATGTGCAATATGAATAGGCACTACATCACACATAACCGTATCCTCAAACTTCCCAACTTTAAAACTGATCATCGCTTGCTTTGTAACTCAAACTTCCCCGCATTCATTCATCCAGTGTAGCTTGTATGGTTGGGGATGTTTAGTAGTCTTAATGCTCATCTCTTCGACCAACTCTTTGCAAACAGCATTGATGCAACTACCCGAATCGTTGATCAAACCACACAACTTATCTCCTATAAAGCACCGTGTTTGAAAAATGTTGTCGCGGTGCACACTAGCATCTAATTTGACTTGGTCATCCACAACTTTCTTACTCACGCAAAGAAATCCTTCAGGTCCAATCTCGGGTGGGTCTATAATTACCTTCTCCAAACTCTCCTCGGAATCACTCCCCTTTTCCTCTTCGGATTGTGACATGTATTCCTTCTCACCATGCTTTTCTCCCACAACAACCATTACTCGCTTATTCGCACAATCACCTGTCTTATGCCCAATACCTTTACAACTGTAACATCTAAGCTCGTGAGTGGGTTGATGTGGTGTGGCTTGAGCTTTACCATTTTTGTTTTCCTTAGCTTTGTAAGCCTCATTGGAGACAAACGATTTGGCCTCGGTGGGCTAGAATGTGAGCCATCATCTCTAGGGTGAAAAGAACGATAAGAATAGGAATTGCTTGAACTTCGTTTCTTCAAATGTTTTTCTGTCAAAATGTTGTATGAACCATCTTCTCCAAAGTATCACAATCTTTCATTTCAACCGGATGTACAATCTCAGCCCTCAAACCACTCAAAAATCTAGCCATGGTTGCCTCAGAATCCTCTTTTGTACCGGTGCGAATCAAAGTCAGCTCCATCTCTTGATAGTAATCTTCCACATACTGATTACATGTGTAAGTGTTTGCAATTTCGATCGCATTCACGGTAATATGAATCTGGTACAAATCTTCGCTTCATTTCCGCTTAAGTTCATTCCGTGTCTTGACAAGGTCATCCGCCCCCTACGCCTACTAACAATCAATTGTTCCCACCAAATTTCCACGTATCCCTCAAACTCAAGTGTTGCCAACCGCACTTTGTTTTTCTCCGATTAGTTATTACACGAAATATCCGCTCCACTTTGCTCACCCAATCTAGATACACATCGGGATCATTTGTAGCCTTAAATACCGGAATCTTCATCTTATTCGCCTCATATTGTTCTTGATTGTTTCTCGTAAATTCACTCAAAGTTTCATGTACATTGTGCATTACATATTAGTTAGGTAAGAAATAGAATGATTTGCACAAAAGCAATTTCGGTTATAGAATAAAGGGCAAGCAAAATCAAGTAAATCTTGTGAATCAATAAATAGTCTTTATCTAGGTTTGACAATTATATAATTACAAAGAATTCTACTGGATAAATCTAAGAAATCTAGCATGAATCTCAGTGATAAAACCATCTTGCTTCATTTTGAATTTAACTTGATGCAGTAGACAATTTTATCAAGATAAAAACGATTTGTGCAAGTTATAGTAGGGCGTTCTTGTAATGCGTAAAGTGTTGTTGTGGTGTCATTGCATACATATAAGGTGTTCCTACAAATAGTCACTAGCTATAAAAGTAGTGTGTCACTGAAATTCATAAGGTGTTCTTGCATAAGTAAAGTGTCACTTTGACAACAGCGAGAACTACTAATTTTCACGTTCATTCACCAATGATACAATTTTCCCATTTTCTTCTATCTTTACAGCCGGCAGGTTGTGTTTAAATATCTATTTTGCTTCCTTACTTTCAATTCTATTTCCTGAGATATATTATCTTTCATTGGATTAAAGGATTTATGTTATCTTGCTCACTACATATCCCAATTATGGTTCAGTTTGGGTTTGTAAATTTTAAAACCATAACAAATGGTTTTGTTTCAAAAGTGATAAAAAAAAACCAGAAAATCTAACCATATACACCCCTACCCACGTCTTAAGAAAAGATTGTGTCATTAACAAACTACATGTGATCCACCACAATTTATCCTTACCTATAACATCACCTTTGAACATTAGTATGCTTATCTTCAAGCATCAGTATGTATGTTCAAGCTTCAACAATTGAACTAGGAGTAAGATTTTACAGGTTTGTGATGATTATCTTGTGTTTTACTATTTCTCATGTTCATTCTTTGAGAATGATACAATTTTCGCGTTTCCTGCTATCTTTACAGCCGACATGTTGTGCTAAAACCTCTACTTTGCTTCCTTAATTTTATTCCTATTTCCTAAGATATTATCTTTCATTGGATTAAAGGATTTCTAACAATTGTCAACCGTAGTTGAACTGAGAAGTTCTTCAAATTTCATGTTTCTTTTGCAGATTTTCTCTTGCATGATGGAATGGATACATCTTGAAACAATTATTACAGCAAATATGAGTACTTTGCTATTCCTAAAACCAAGAGATTTAAGATGATCCATGTCTTCTAATTGGATTCATGCCTCCATGTATAAATGTCTACCAATTTCTGGTCCTTTTAACAAAACAAATTCTTTTTCGTCTTCAAAAAATATGGTAGGAATCGCCAAAGGAGACAACAGAGTTGACACGCATTTGAACTGTTACAGCATAATATATAGCATAGTTAATGTCATGACTTGATAAGAATATACATGATCAAACATTTTTTTTCCAATAGCATACGAATACAACGATGGTTACCTTGTGTTGCTTGTACTTATCTCTGATTGCCATCAAAGAGCTCCCTCTTCTACACAATTGCAAATCATGTATGATTTGGACACATTCTTTTAAATCCTTGGCTTTATATCCAGAATATTGCTGTAATGCAGCATTCTGCAAGTTTTTACAGTAGAAAATGTTAAGCCCATGACAGGTAAACAATATGAAATCATGAACATGAACATAATAGAAAAGATTTCTTACCCATGGATGTAATTTTGGCTCAAGCATAAACCTTGAAAGGAAAATAACAGCAGCAGCAACTAATGATGGGAGGAATTTCACACATGCATAATCCAATAAGCTTAACTCAGCCAAATAGCAGCCCAAGAACTCTAACTGCATATCCGAATTCTACACAACAGAACGTTTTATTAGGACAACGCTAAAAGAAACCGAAGATTGATATGAACATATTAGAACTTTAAACATACCTTTTGATCTTCTTGAGCAACTCTTGTAAGCCGTCTATGATACATAAGATGAATAACATGTATTAAGCATATCATTAGATCCGTGAAAACAGAACTAACATGGTGGAACTATATATATAAGCATTGAGTAAAGAGAATTAAACTACCTAAGGAAAGTCTTGATTGTCGGATTTCCCATTTCAAACTTGAGGAACTTGAGTATGTCCGCTTCCATCTTAACCACGTCATCCTTTGTGTATGTGTTGTCTGTGATGTAACAAAAATCTTCAACGTTCGGGGGATTAATCTCCTCATACTTCCTGCACAATGCCACAAGATCAAACTCCATAAGTTAAAAGAAAAAAACCAAAACTTCAACACACAGGCAAACACTACACCATAAGTGCAAAATGAGATGCTTACGAGGCAATTAGCATAGAAGAAACACCCAAAAGCTGAAGCCTTTTCCTGTTAATAGCATTCATTGACAAGAATCTGTCTATATATGATATAGATAGATATAGGGTATCAGAAAGAAGCTTGTATTCTTCTGCAACTTCAACCAACCAATCCACCAAAATTCCCCTCATGTTTGGTGTCACATCTTTCTGAATTTTTTCAAGATAATGTGGTAAAGGCCTCCTCTTTGGCTCAATCTGCATTTTACAGTCCCCATTCATCAAAAATAGAAATCATCTAATTCAATTTAAAAATCGAAAAACCAGAAATAAGCACCAAATTGGAATCATAACGATTTCCATCTCATTGCATTCAGTTAGCTTCCGTAATAATTGGGATAAAATAAATAAAACATTGATTCCTGAAATTTATGAAATAGCGAACAAATTAGAGGAGAAGAAGAACAAAACTGCAAAATTATTTACCTCCATATTATGAAGATATTCATAAATCTCAGAAACATAAGCAGAACACATCTGAGGATCATCTGATTCCCCCTCCTCAATCAATACAACTTCAACAGCCTCCTCCGGTGCATTTCGTTTTTCCTCCAAAATATCATCACCCTTCCCCTTCATCTTATCCTGACACTTCCCCTTCTTCTTCTGAGGCTTGCAATTCAAATCCCGAGCTTTATTCAACATAACATTACGATCACTTTCAATCGAGCTCTTCATTTCACCCAATGCCACTCTCTTCTTGCTCAGGTTCTGCTGAGCAGGAACAGACATCTCCTCTGCTGCTCTCTTCCTCGCCAATCGTGTGACCCTCATGAGATTCTCCTTGCCAGACATTGTGTATTATGATTCTTTGTTTCCTTTTCCTCTGGAGGGATTCTCACAGGTGACTCAGAGAGGAGAGACAAAGATGGGGAGAAGGGTGGAGGAGAACGGGTAGGAGAGAGAGGCTAATTTGTACAGACAAAAATACTACCGCCATTAGAATGAAAAGGTATGTTTTCAAAGAAACAGAGTTTGCGCGGTGTTTCAAAAAATATTCAGGTTTGAACTTTGAAGTTAAAGAGGAGGTTTGAATTTTTTTTCCTTTCTTTTTCTCTCTTGTAAAACCTAACATTTTTAGGGTTTTTAACAATGGAGGACATGCGAGTCGATCAGACAACTGAGGAGGAAGATCTACTCCGCACTAGTGTGGAACGACCAAAAGAGGCAGCACCATGGGGAAATCGGAGCGGCGTCGATGTTGTAAGGGGCCTGAATTTCAAGGACCAGCTCTATTTCGGTGATGGAGAAGATGAATCGGATATCTCGAGAATTTATGCGGATTGCGAAAACCGGCATGGTTCGAGGTAGATGATGATCCGATTGAGTTGGAAGTGGTGGGTGTATAGACCTTTGGCGGCAATGGCGGAGAGCGGTTATAATCAAGGTACTTGGCCGAAATGTGTCTTTCAAAATTTTACAGGAACGATTACATAATCTGTGGTGCACAAAAGGCAGACTTGACATTGTGGATCTTGAATTGGGCTTCTATGTGGTGAGATTCTGCTGTAGAGAAGATTACGTAACTGCTTTGGAGAAGGGTCTTGGGTCATTCAGGGACACTACATTTGTCGAGGAAAATGGAGGCCATTTTTTGTACCATCTCAGGAGAAGATAGACTCAACAATGGTCTGGATTCGTTTCCCACAAATCCCTTTGGAGCTGTTCGATGACCATGAATTTATCTTGAGATTAGCTAAAAGAGTGGGTAAACCTATAAGGGTGGATGTTGTTACCACTGATTCAACAAGAGGAAGGTTTGCAGTGTGTGTAGAAATGAATCTGCATAAGGTACTTAGAACTGTGGTGGTACTCAAAGGATTCCAATTCCGGTGGAATATGAAGGCTTCTGACTCTCTTGCTTTGAATGTGGGAGGTATGGCCACAAAACTGAGAATTGTCCTTCGGTTCAACGTGATAATGAAGATGCATCTCGAAGACCGATTACAAGATTTGTTGAATCCACAAGCACCTCAAGGCCCTACCCCTGAAAAACCTTTTGGGCCCTGGATGTTAGCTCCAACAAGAAGGCGTAAACCCAATCAACCAGTAAGGAAATAGTGATGAAGGCCAAACCATGTCGCAACTAATAAGGGCTGACAAAATGAGGTGATAAATCGGGATTTAGGGCGAGAGCCAATCCCTCAATTTGATCAAGGAAGGCAGGTCCAGATTCAATGTGTTGGTAGATGAGGCGAGGACACAACAATGGCGTAAGAGGATCTAGAGGCGATTTTAGACCCAGTGGAAGCTTTTAAGCGTAAAGTGGCACAACAACATGAAGCTCAGATGCCTCCGAACATATCATTACTTAGCAAGGAAGGGCCATTGGGGCAAAGTAACAACACTGGAAAAGAGAGACTAGAAACCGGCGGAACAAATGAAAAGAAAAGGACAATCCTTCAAGTGGAAAAGAAACGACAATGGCTTCAAAAGAACACCTACTGTAGAAGTGACAGGACCCACAACAATCGGCCAAATCCCTACATGACATTTCAAATAATCAAGAACAACAAATGATACCGGCACCCAAGCAAACTCCATGCCGACAGAGAATCCAGGATACTCGATAATGAGAAGAATGCGACTCGATGCATCATAAATTAAAACCACCGGATGGATGGCAAGTACAAAGCACACATATTGGTAGGAGCAATGATAATGTTTTAGGTAATCGCAAACTGGACTCTAAAAGACCCACGATATAATGGATTTGGGAGAAGGAGGTGGAAGCCTCAAACATCACAAAGATTGGTTAATTATGCGAGATCCTTATTTGGGCAGAGAGAGTAGGATCAGTGCTTTCAAATTGCATTTGAAAGAACTTTTTGTATACACAAACCCGGATATCTTGGAGTGCAGTGGAAACAAGAAGCGAGGAGTAATGAGCCTGGCAGATTCTTGAACAGTCAAATTATAATAAAGTTTTGTGTGTTGAAGCTAGGGGGTATTCAGGTGGCATCTGGTGTTTCTGGAACGATAAGGAGGTGCAGCTTCATTATATCTCTAGCACAAACCAATGCCTGAATATGGCAGTTTGCCAAAACAGAGAGATCCTTTGGATTCTTTCTATAATTTATGCTTCTCCTACACCTAGTATCAGAAATGATTTGTGGCGATTTGATGAAGTCATCGAATGTGATGACTTATCCATGGTGTATGATAGGGACTACAATCAAGTGATTGAGCAAGAGGACAAGTATGGTGGAAGATATATAGGAGGCATCAATGTGGAAAAGATGAGAGTAATGACTGACATCGCAAGCACGAATATGCATTTCCATGGTCCAAGATTTACGTGGATGAGGCCTCTCCATAAAGGCATTGGAATACTAGAAAGGTTAGATCAAGTCTGGACTACTGTTGAATGGACTATGTTATTCCCAGAAGCTAATCTTCTGCATCTACCGAAACTTCACTCTGACCATTGTCCTCTATTTACTTAGTGTTAATCAAAAAAGAAAATTTTCTCAAGGAGGAGGTGGGGTCAGATTCTTAAATGCTTGGCTGGAACATGAAGATTTTATGAAATTTGTGGAGCAAAATTGGGATAACTCTAATCCAAATATGGGTGATATTATACGGAATTTCATGACAGAGGTTCAAAAGTGGAATAGAAATGTCTTTGGAAATATCTTTCATAGAAAAACAAAAGCGCTTGAGCAGTTAAATGGGATCCGGCATGCGTTGAGTAGCCACTACTCGGATTTCTTAAATAATTTGGAGAGACAACTTCAACAGGAATACAATGATATACTTAATCAAGAAGAGCTCATATGGCATCAACGATCAAAACTGCAATGCCTGATAGAGGGAGAAAGAAATACACACTACTATCATCTAATGGCCATCAAACGAAAACAAAAGAGCTCAATTAAAATGTTGAAGAAGGCTGATGGAGTCTGGACCAGTGAAGAACAAGAGGTAAAAAATATGGTAAGGGACTTTTTTGTCGAGTTATACTCAAATGAGGTGCGAGGCGCACCAATGCATTGTGTGTTGACTTCCCACAACTCCCTCAGGCATCTTTCTGATTATTAATAGAAATGTGAGTGAAAAGGAGATAAAGGAAGCATGCTTCGACATGGGGACCTATAAAGTGGCAGGTCCAGATGGGCTACCTCCTATCTTTTATAAAAAAGGTTGGGGTATTATAGGGGACTCTGTGATAAGTTTTGTGAAGAAAGCCTTTGATGATCAATGCCTTCCATCAAATATCAATGAGGTCCTTATAACACTCATTCCCAAGGTAGATGTTCTGGAAAAACCTTCCCAATTCAGACCTATTGCTTTGGCTAACGTCATTGTAAAAATTGTGACCAAAGTGTTGGGAAAGCAGATTGAGATTGATTGTGGGGAGTTAATACATAGTAGCCAATGTGCTTTCATACGAGCGAAGCGATCTTTGAAAACATCATCTTGGCCTGGAAGTAGTACACCATTTACATAACAAGAAGGAAAGAAAGGGTATATGATTGTGAAAGTTGATTTGGAAAAAGCTTATGTGAGTTGATTGGAATTTTTGAGGAACATTCGAAGACTATTGGCATTAAGGAGTCCATTTCGAACGATTATGAACACTATCACCTCGATTAGATTGGCGGTTCTGGAATGGTATGAAGTTGGATGCTTTTTCACCTAGCGAGAGGAATAAGACAAGGGATCCGATTGCCCTTATCTCTTTGTGCTATGCATGGAAGTACTAAGCATGATGATCAACAAAGCGAGTTTTGATGGTAGATGGAAACCATTGCAAATATCTAAAAAGGGGACCTCCTATATCACACATTTTCTTCTTTGACGATTTACTCGCTTTTTGGGGAAGCAACCGAAGACCAAGCTAGTTGCATGGAGAAAACCCTTCAAGATTTCGTAAATGCTCGGGGCAAAAGGTAAGTTTGACAAAATCAAGTTTCTATACTTCAAGCAATGTCAGTGCTGTAAATAGAAATAATATTGCAAGAAAACTGTCAATGGAGTATGCACCATCTATAGGCACTTATCTTGGAGTACCTCTAATCCAAGCGGACTTAAGATTGCGCATTTCACACCATTGCTTGATAAAATGAAGGCTAAACTCTCATCTTGGTCATCCAAGGCCTGTGCCTAAATTTGGTAGGACAATTTTGATTAAAAGTTCGCTTGCATCGCAATCTTACTATCATATGCAAACCTTTCAAATTCCTCTCACCTGTGTGGCTGCGTTGGATAAAGTGTGTCGAGATTTTTTATGGGGAGATACTGAAGATGATCGGAAATTGCATACAGTGGCTTGGGATAATATTTGCAAACCAAGGGAAGAAGGGGGTTTGGGCATTAGAAAAGTTTTCGAAATGAATATTGCTTTCTTAGGCAAATTGGTGTGGCAGTTGATCAATCAGCAGAACAAACTCTGGATTAAAGTCCTATCTCATAAATACACTGAGTTATGCTCTAAACCCAAACCGGGTTGCTCCCCTGTATGGAGAGGCATTTGCACAGCCTATTCTAGGCTGTGGAAAGGTATGATACGCACAGACGATGGTTTTAGCTGGAAATATGATCCTACAGGTAAGTATTCGGTTTCCTCTGGTTATTTTTTACAAATTGACGAGTGGAGAGACGAACCGAAAATTCGAATAATATTAAGCAATGGAAACAATCTGGAAGCTAAAAGGCCCGACTAAGACCAACTTCTTTCTCTGGATGCTAAAACATAAAGCTTTACCTACCTTTGATTTCTTGGCTAAGAGTACATCATCCCTCTCCCATCCGCTTAATCTGTGGTGTAGAAGTTTGAAACACACCCTTCATGCGCTTGAGATTGTTCTTGGGCTACCCAAGCGTGGGCGTCATTGCTACACAGAAGTCGGTGGAGTCGATTCTTTGGAGTAAAGCATAGATACTTGGATGGATGAAAATCTATCCACCAATGGATCTAAAAGACGGAACTATATTTGGAGGGAAGTGGTTAATGGAATATGGTTCGGAGAAATAAAGGTGTTCATGACTCGACAGGTGGAAAGACCCTCACCTGTGTTTGTGTCTCAAGGCGTAGTGCAGCGAAAAACTTACGCCTAGCACGGCAAAGAGTAATTCTTGTATGTCTTGTTTTTGTTTTTGAATTTTGCTTTTGAACCTTGTATTTTTTTCTGGTGCAAAGCTTTTAGCACCCGTTTTATTTTTATAAATAAAAGCCGTGAAAAAAAAAAAAAAAAAAAAAAAAAAAAAAAAGAGGAGGTTTGGTTTTTAGGAGGGGACTTAAAAATTTTAATCAGGTGCCTCTTCAGTTAATTGCTCGCTTTTGTTTAAATTTAAATTTTTCTTTAAAAGAAGAAAACTTTGGGGGAAATTAGCCCCGTTCGTGCATATTTTTCAGAGGCCCCCACACGGGAAGTTATTGTGTGGTGAGGGAATTTGAAGTGAAGTAATGGGGTAAACGATCAGGCCATGGTTTAAATCTGAGAATGAAAATGTGTGGTGTGTGGTGTGCCACACGGTACACCACACAATAACCTCCCCCATACACAGCAATAGACTTTGAGACTTCATTTCTCTAACATCATAAGCCAGAACAAAATCCACACACCATAAAAACGACGGAGGATTGTCCAGGGGCACAATTATGTGTCGGAAAAAAATTACATAGACATATATAATAAAGATGTGTTTTAATTTTCTTTGAATTTAAAAAAATTTCAAAATAACTAATCGTAAGAATATTGTATATTTCGAAAATATATATTTAAAAAAAATTATTAAAGCTAAGGGAAAAGTTTGGATGAAAAAAAGATTGAGCTAGTTTGAAAAATTTGTGAAAAAAAAGGTACTTAAAATTGTTTTAAAAGAAGAAAACTTTACAGGAAATTAGTCCCCATTTTGCATATTTTTCAGAGGTCCATACGCAGCAACAAGCTTGAGACTTAATTTCTCTAACATCATAAGCCAATACAAAATCCACACACCATATACATTGGTGAAAGAAGGACCAGCCCATAAATGTACTATATATGCTATTGAGATTGAGGTTATCAATTAGAAGTCTTTTATTTACTTGTAGTATCGATAAGGCCTAGGCCATCATAATAGGCGCATATTTTGATAGTTATTGGACCTATTTTATGATATTTCATTAGTTTTTCATTAATAAGTGTCATATTGAGCCTAAGTGATGTATGGGAGCCCAATAAGTCATTATAGGCGAAAATTCTAAGTATTGTGTATCGCACATTATTTAGCTAGTTTATTTACTTGTATTTTGTCCCACATTAGGTAGTTAGTTTATTTTCTTGGAGTCTGCAGCCTATATAAAGGCAAATAGAGTCATTGTAAAAATTTCAACTCGGTTCAAATTTGAGTGAAAATTTTATTAAGTCTTTGACTTATTTTTATCACTTGCAATTGAGATTCTCTTCGTTGTAGAGGTTCAACCCTTAAGAATTTATCAGCGCCTTGAGCAAGCGTTGTGGTGTTATAGTCAACGTTCTTGGATTGAATTATCTAAGATCGTTGTTTCTAGCTCGTTTCATTGATTCCTTTAAAAGGTCTTGGGCAAACTCGTTTGTGATGCGGATCCGTGTTACTGTGAAATCTATGCTAATGCCTCTGTAAATCAGTGGCGGTGTTACTGTGAAATTTGTGGTAGTGCTACAATGAGTACACAAGTTTTTACTGTAAAATATGTGCTAGTGTATGGTGGTGTTACTGTGAAATCTATGGTAGTGTCACTGTGAGTATATAAGGTTTTACTGTGGAATTTGTTCTAGAGTCACTATGAAATCAGTGGTGGTGTTACTGTGAAACCCATAGTTGTGTCATTGTGAGTACATAATGTTGAATAGGTGTCCTAAACTCAATCAGTTTGGACCGGATCCGACCGGATCGGGTCATTTACAGTCTATTTAAGTTCATGTAACAACTTTATTATGATTAATAAAAACACTTTTGTTATTATATACTTTGTTTATTTATTAGACCAATTATGATATTGTGTATATGATAACGTCCTTAGTATTAAACTGTGATAGAGAAACCATGATAGTGATTATGGTTGATGAGATCTCTAATCACTTTAATAAGTTTGATACTTAAATGTCTCTAGGTTGATGTACTGTTGAACAGGGCATTGATAGCACGAACAGACTATCACGTATTGGATGTCTTCTGTCTTTAAGGGTAAAGATAGATCTCGTCTATCGAAGTGTAGTGACACTTGGATTGTACGTGGATGTGTATTAAAGAATGCGTACGTTAGACTGACCCACTTACACTGTTAAGTGTCACACTATGTGACGGTTGTGTATTTATCCTTAGGACCAGAGTCTGCATGGCATCACGGTGTGGATTGTCATGCTTTGACACTATTGAGGTTTCCCTTATCCATGGGGTGATCATACGGTAGTGATTGGGTATGATACTGAAGAATGCGGAGTATACATGTTAGGTCGTCTGGGAATCGCGTACCCTATGAGTAGGAGTGAATATCTGAAAGGGTCTTCCCATAAGGAATGTCTAGTTCTCGTGAATCATTGCAAAATGGGAGTAATTGAGTTATTCCGAGAGAGCTTGATATCCAGATTATGAGATACGATCAAGATACGATCGTATGGATATTACTACATCGATAAGATTCTATTTACACGCTAACCGAGCACATGAAAGGTAGTAGTCATTGCGTATTGACTCTTCCGATGATTGGGGGTCATGGACGTGTTGCTAGACGCTATCCATGATCGTTAGAGGTGAAGGGCATTTTCATAATTGCGCCTTATGTCTACGGCCAACATATTCGGAAGCCTATCGGGTCACACACATGTGAATATCGAGTCGGATTAAAATGCGGTTATAGTTGATGACCAAATAAGGAAAGTTTTATCTCAAGACTATAAATGTTATAGTGGTAAATTAATATGGTGCTATTTATTTATTATGAATAAATATAATACAAGATATTAATTATGATGATTAATTAAATATATATGTATTTAGATACATAATTCGAAATTTATATGTATATATGATATATATGTATTTTGTGAATTAATCATAGCATTATATTAATTAAGGAAAATCCCAAATCCCAATATTTAGGGATAGGGGCGCAGGTCATTAGTGTACTAGATACACTTGTATTGTGCAATTTAATTAATAAGATTACCATAATATTAATATTGGATATTAATTGATTTTTGGAAAATAGAATTATGGTAATAAGATAAAGATATTCAATATAAGATATTGACAATATCTAGATTTATTTAATATGAGATATTGAAATAAAAGAGTTAAATCAGTCATAGTGATTTTCCTTATTTTATTAGGAAAAAGTTTTTCTTTCTCATCAATCTACTAGAAGTTTCTCCTAATCAGATTAGGAGGCAATAGGGGCGCAGGTTACTCCTATAAAAGGGATGCTTGACTAGCTCTTTTGTACATCATTATTCCAAGAGCTAATTGTTCTTGAAAAATAAGAGAGCTTCTTAGAGAAAGTATTGTGAGGAAGAAAATGTCGACCTAGCAGTCGAGTTTTTCTAGTAGCAATCCAGGAGGATTCCGGCGAGGTGTTCTTGTGGATAACTGGTAAAGGTTGGACGCATGGACGGCTTGCGCTCATCTACATCTACCGGATGGTCAAAGCTTCGATTTTTAAGATCAAGAAATGTATAATCTTTGTCCTCCTTGTTATATGTTTATTGTTTAAACGAAATTGATCCTTGGATCGGAAATCAAATTTTAATTTTCCGATGCGCTACTTGTTTGATTTCCTAACACATAAGGTGTTATTATGAATCTTGTGCTAGTGTATGGTGGTGTTACTGTCATAAAGATGTTAACGAAAATTACGTTGGATTTCAGAAATTACTTCGAAAGGGTATCAAATGTGATATCAAAATAAAAATGACGAAAACATATGAATTATAGTGTTTTTTTATTATCAGAGGTCTGATCAAAAGTTATGATTGTTTAAAAATTGGTAGGAGATATAAAGTAATATTCGGTTTTTTTATCATTAAATATATTGTCTTAAAAAAAAGACGCGTGTGTTTGCCTTAAACAATAACATGTGCGCGCCACTGCCTCATTCAGCGTGTGTTGTTGTTGTTGATTTTATAAGTGTATTTTTGTAAAGTGAATTTTATTTTGACCTTATTGCAATTTTTTCAAAATTTGTGTCTTATTTCTTCATTTTGTATTAAAAAGTGGAATTTAACCTTTTTCTCTCAAGAATTTATATTCCATTATATCACAAACGCCAAGTTTACAAGAGTAGGCTGCCTAATGCCCATTGTTTGAGACCAACCAAACTCAAACTTTCTTTAGCCAAAAGACGAGCATGTGTGTTATCAACTCTTTTGACAAAGGAGAGGTGATAATTGGAAAGCAAGGTAACACACTTATTGTTAGTGTAGTGCCTTAAACCCAATCGGGTTGGACCGGATCCAACCGGGCCGGATTATTTCTACTACACTTTTATGTTTATACATAAGATAAATGGTTTTTCTATTATTATATATTTGTTCGTTTAATTAAACATTGTGATATTGTATATGTGATAACTCCCCTAGTGTCAAACCGTGATAGATAAATCATAATAATGATTATGGTTGATGAGACCTCGACTCACTTTAAAAAGGTTTGATGCTTAAATATCTATAGTCATGTGTATTATTAAATAAGACATTAATAGTACAGTTAGACTGTCACACATTATATGTTTTTTATCTTATGAAAATAGTGATAGATTTTACCTATCGAAGTGTAGATACACTTGGAATGTACGTGGACGTGTATTAGAGAATGTGTACATTATATTGACTCACTTACTTTATTAAGTGTCGCACTATGTGGCGGTTGTATAATTATCCTTAGACCGGAGTCTTCATAACATCACGGTGTGGATTGTCATGCTTTCACGCTATTGAGGTTACCCCTAGACACGGGACAATTGTGCGGTAGTGATTGAGTGTGATATTGAAGCATGCACAAGATTTACGTTGCTCGTCCGAAAATCGTGTTTCCTAATGATAGGAGTAAATATCCAAAAGTACCTTCTTATAAGGAAAGTCTTATTCTCGAAATTTTTTGCAAAGCGGAAGTAATGTTTTATTTCGAGAGATATGATATTCAAATTATAAGATACGGTCGCTAATGTTTTGACACTCGAGTTATGACTATATGGATATTATATATGCGATAGGATTCTATTTACACGGTAATAACTTCACATGAAAAGTTGTAGTCATAGCATTCGACCATTTCCGATGATTGAGGGTCGTGACGTGTGTCTAGACGCTAATCATGATCGTTAAGTGTAAATGGTGTTTCCATAATTACACTTTGCACTTACGGCCAACATATTCGGGAACCTATCGGGTCACACAATATGTATAACTAGCCGGAATTAATTTGTGGTTATAGTGATAACCGAATAAGGATTTATTTATGTATACTATAAAGGGTTAAAGTGGAAATTAATATTCAAGTATTTATTTATTATGAATAAATAATATTGGATATTAATAATAAGATTATACATATATTAATATTAGATAACAATATTAAGTATGTGTGTGTATACATATACATATACACACATATATATATACTAGTCAAAAACCCGTGCATAATGCACGGGGTCAACGAAAAATAGAGGATGTGGAGCTGGAAAAAAAAAACAGTGAATATGAAGCATTGAACTAATAAATCTAAGATTAATGTCTTGCTTGTTTTGCATTAATGGTTCCAATGTTTGGATATGATTATAAGGCAGTGGAATATAACGAAATTTTATTCCAATAGAATGAAAAATATCCTCTTTTTTTTTTTTTTTTTCCAAAAATGGATGGAATGATCACATGTATTAAAATAAAAATATACAAAACATGTAAGTGATGAGATAAGACTGAAATGAGATTGGGGTGGGTAGTGGGGTGAGGTAGGAATGAGTGGGGTGAGTTAGGATATGTAAGGTAGGTTGTGGGGTAGGGTGGGTGGTAGGTTGTGATGTAGGGTGGTTGGGTAAGGTAGGTAAGTAAGGTAGGTGGGATGAGGGGTATAATGTGTGGAGGGGTATTGTAGGTGGGTGGTAGAGTAAAACTACCCCACGCACTCCACCTAGCCCCACCTTTTGCATCTTAGCTACCCCACCCAACTATACCCTACAACTCAGTCTTCCCTGTCATACCGTACCACCCAACATTATTCCTCACCACCCACCATCACTCTGTGTTATTTATTATGAAATTAGTTTTATTCCATTCGGTCACGTTCCATAATACTATTTTCTTCCATTCCCGCAAAATAAACGTGCCATAATAGAATATATGTTTAGAGCATGAAATTCAATTTGATTACAGAAATATATGGAATAGGATACATCCTTGTAGGGGTAAGGCCTATACGATAAACGTTTGGTAGATTTAGAGAGTTGCATACATCCTTAAGTAAAATGCTAAAGGTACATTTGGAAGTACGTGTTATATCAAATTCTTAACTCATCTAAAAGAATAAATTGCATGTTATTGTTAAAAAATATAAAAACATCAGCATTGCACACCGGTCGATTTTCGAATTTGTTTCGGTGTCCCACTGATTTTTTTTGTTGGATCTGCCACTGACACCAAGCATGCATATATGTTCCAAAAAAGTTGGACATGTTTGTGAATAAACCATCAATTCATGTGTACATATACCAATGACAAATAAATAATACAACAACCACGACTAAAAAAGGAAAACCACTAAGAGATAAATGTAACAACACTTCATCCAAAAAATGATTTCTGAATCATAAAACAGAAAGAAGTTTGAAGGCAGATAGTAGAGTTGAGTGCACTTATTTTAACGGGTCAAAAAAATGAAAAGTCCCTTTTATTTATAAAGAGATGTAAAGTTATGAAACTTTACAAACTTCTGTGTTCGAAGGCAGAAAAAAGAGTGCAGTGCACTTATTTTAACGGGCCCAAAAAAAAAAAAGTCCCTCCATCCTGAAATATAAGTAATTTGGATTTTCGATTTGGTATTAATCCTGAAATATAAGTAATTTGGATTTTCGATTTTGTATCATAAATCATTGTATAATACCAGTGAATCTTATTCCATTACGATTGTATCCTTAATCAATTTACTATCAACTTAACAACTTTCATTAATTATTCCCTATTGTATTAATGATATTAAAAGGGCATTTTAGTCTGTTCATTCAAAATTTATGGCTCTTCTACTTTTTAAAACCGTGTGAAATCGTAAGAAAAAAGTTTGATAATTTGGGGCAGAGGAGTACATATCAAACAAAAAATTCAAATAAATGAATAGAGGCAACACAATAATAATTCGTTAGAAGAATAGATTGTTTCAGAGAAACGGTAAGTCATTATGGACTGAAACACAAAAAAAAAAAGGAAAGAAGAAAAAGAAAACTTTTGTAAGAGGAGCCAATTTTCAGGGGGCCGTTTCGTCAAATTCCAGAGGAAGTACCACTTCCCTAAAAGATTAAAATAATAACCCAAACATGAGAAATTATGTCGGAGAACGAAAAAAAATAAAATGAACAGGTAATAGTATTGTCAAAAAAAAAAAGTACCTAAAACAATTAATCAGAGAGAAAAAAAAAGAACTACATAAAGGTGAATGAATATTAAAACTACCAACCATACTGGGGCTCTTCATCTATGAAGCAAATTAACTGAATGATTCCTCTTTTAGTATTTTCCATACTTGATTAAAAAAAAAATTGATATGATGAATCTTCCGATTGTCCTTTCTCTTCTGTTATTCTATCAATTCCTTTCATCGTCATGAAATAAGACACCACCATTGCCACTATTGAATATTGTTTAAGCACCATACACATCAAATCCAGTGATATGTGTTCAACATGATCTCAACATAAATGCAAATGC
This sequence comes from Gentiana macrophylla, assembly GCA_026214975.1. Classification (NCBI taxonomy): domain Eukaryota; kingdom Viridiplantae; phylum Streptophyta; class Magnoliopsida; order Gentianales; family Gentianaceae; genus Gentiana; species Gentiana macrophylla. The sequence goes on from CM047805.1 coordinate 122,737,574, forward strand.
ATTTGTTGTTATTACAGCAGCATCTGTTTCATAACAGCAATAAAAATAATTATGAAAAACCCTAAAGATATCAACATCTTTCTTGCTAGATTCTCTTTAAATATCCTAAAGCAATATTATAAAATTGTAGATGCATTACCATGCCGTCAAAACATTCCGGTCGTTGCTTACTAAAAAGTCTAAAAGAAATACTTACGGAGAATTATTTGGTAGTGAAAAAATTAAATTTGCATAGAACACCTTAAAAGTCTAAGAAGAAATATGTTTGACATTTTTATGCAGGAAACAATATTAGAAACCTCACCTTTAGCACACTTCATTAGGTAAATGGAAAATGCTGGCCTCAAAATATGTGGATCTCACCCTACTTCAAAAACGTAAAAAATAATATAATAACAAAGAAATGATGATGGTAAATGAAGTAAAGCAAAGGAAATCTATCCTTAGAGAAAATTTGTGATAGGAAAATGCATATAATCAGAAAAAATCATTGAGAACTAAAAGTTTACTTTTATGGATTTACTCTTGAAGCCTATCACATGTCGCAGGAAATTATACTCACCCTGATTACCCGTGCATAAATTAACACAAATAGAAGTTACGGAAAAAAGTAGCAATACCTGGATACATACAATGTTGATTTTTCAAGAGTAGTCTTCACCCCAAAATTGTCAACCTGTAAACAAATGTGGGCGAACCATCCGAAACAAAGTTACACCGTTGCATCAATGCATCACACTTTTTTGAAAGGAAAAAAAGTATAACCAAAATGAATACCAACGGTTAGGTGCAGCACTGCAAACTTGATCATGCACAAAAACAAACCATTAAAATTCTTGTTTACCTGTTAGGAAAAATGTATCACTTTTTTTTAAAAACTTGATTTACCTTAAACCTTATGGTTTCAAACACCTAATTATAAGAACTCATGCACCCACTATCAATTTAATTTCCTTCTCTGTAAAGTTTTGGCAGCCAAACCTTCCATTAACCTGCACCAATAAATGCCACCAGAAGAACAACAAAGAATATACTAAAAAACAATTTGACATAAGAATCAGTTCGATCATAGCAACCCCAGAAACATAAAAGTGTTGTAATTGTCTTCAAACCAAGAAACTTTCATACTCGCAACTTGAAATCTAAAAAAGTATTAAAAGACAGAAAAAATAGAAAATGTTCTTCGCAATAGAGCCCATACATACCTCTCGGAGCAGATGTTTTCAATAGAGACAATAGAGCGTCGTAGAACGTGCAGCCCCAAAAAATTGAGGTATTTAGGGTTATTAGCGAGCTGAAATGATTTGATGAGGATACGATGGGAAGGTTTGCCGAGAATGGTGGGTTGAAGAGGGGTTAGTCTTATATGAGGAGGATGTTTGAGAGTGGCGCGTAGTTTCGCGGTGTAAATGGAATAATACCATGTACATTAACCCGTTGAAGAGACGTGAAGAATTTGACATAAATCTTGGGGTTTGTTTCCTCCTGATATGGGAGGAGATCCGCTGTGATTTTTTTATTTAAGGTTTGAGTAAATGCGGCCGTATTTTTTATTTTCAATGCGGCAGAATTTTTTTGATTTTTTATTACGGCAGAATATTTTTTTGAGTAAATGCGGGAGTATTTTTTATTTTTATTAAATAAGGCTGGTGTTTTTAATTTAGTAATATTATTTGTTTTATTAATGTGGCAGATTTTGTTGGATGCGGCAGTATTTATGTTTATTTTTTTATTATCGGGTTTGGATTTAAGAGTAATTGAAGGAAATAAATTTAAATTTCTTGTGTATATATATATATATATATATATATATATATATATATATATATATATATATATATAAAAGATATTAATACATTGGATATATTAAATATAAGATATTAAATTTATGGCATAATAAGATTGAGGAAAATACATAATGAGATAATCAATCAAATATCTGATTGATATCTCAAATCCTTATTTGATTGGAAAAGAGTTTCTTTTTCCCTACCCCAAGTCAAGAAAATAATCCTAAGCCAATTAAGAGAAGAAAAGTGGTGCCTCGTATCTCCTTATAAAAAGGAAGTTGTACAACTCTTTTCAGAATACAATATATATTCTGCAATATTTTAGAAAGATAATAGAGCTTCTTGAGATAGAATTTTGTGGGAAGAATAAAAGACGACCTAACATTCGATTTTTTCGGAAGCAGTCTTTCGAGAATTCCGACGGTTGTTTGTGTGGATTGCCGCTAGAGAGCGGACACTTGGACGGATCGGTACTTGGACCATCAACCGTAGATAAAACGTCGATCCAATTAGATCAATCTGGTATGATTATATATCTACTTTATTATGTATTAATAGTTTAAACGAAGTCAATCTTTGGTAAAAGAAAATCAAATTTTTGTTATCCGCTGGGTCAAACAGGCTTGATTTCCTAACAATTGTATCAGAGCGAGTTTCGTTTTCAAGCAATTAAAAATGTTTTAAATCTCGTAGTCATTTTTCTATCGAATCAATAACATCTTGAATTTTAATTATGATTGATACGCACGATGATATGATCGAAACGAAAAAAGGGTTCGCGCCAACACCGGAGGTGGAGGCGGCCCTGGCTGCTACCGACGACAATGGTTGTTGCTTAGGTGGTGGTTCCTTTTGTCTTCGTTTTCATGAGAGAATAGATTTTGGTTTATATTGATGTTTTTGAAAAGTTGGTTCCTTATGTGTATTGGTTGAGTCAATGTTGTACTTGGCTGGTCATAAGATTCAAATATATAAACACATATTCACGTATAGTCCAAGTGTCTACAATTCGACAGATGAGATATGCCACTATCTTCACAATATATGAGCCATTTAATACGTGCTAGTCTAACTGTACTATTAATTTCTTATTTAATAACAAATACAATAAGAGATATTTAAGTATCAAGCCATCTAAAGTGATTCGAGATACCATCAACCATAATCTCTATTATGATTTATCTATCACAGTTTGACACTAAAAACGTTATCATATATACAATATCATAAGTTAAACGAACAAATATATAATAATATAAAAGCCATTTATTATATGTATAAGAATAAAAGTGTAGTAGAAATGATCCGACCTAGTCGGATCTGGTCCAAACCAATTGGGTTTATGGCATTACACTAACATAGATGTCCATAGGAAGCCTTATGTGTGAATGAACCTAGGCATCTAGATTAAGTTCATTATAAACATTATTGACGTGTCTAAAAGCTAAAAGTACAAGATCACTCGTGAAGCACGTTTTAACTTCGTAATATAGGCAGGCCCACACGGATCAGTTTTTGCCATATGAGGTACTGAAGGATATGTCATTGTGCATAACATTAGCATGAAAAGTGTCATTTGGTCATGATGCAACTAATCCTTGATTGGCCAAGGTTTGATTAGTTGAGCCGGTAGAGGAGAGTGAGCACTTTACAACATATGTGATAGCGAATGTAACTTTTATTTGATATGTATGTTGATTGTACCGATTATTCTACCCTTACTAATTACGTAGTACTTATTGTTAGGATAATATTATTATTATAACATGTTAGCAGAATAGGAGATCTCGAGTTGCCCCGCGCATTAAGACAATTAAAAACAATAATATTTAAAGTAAATACTATAATAATAATATTATCCTAACACTTATCCCTTATATCTGTTCCTCTCTCGAAAAAAAAATTTGACAGGTTGATGATGATAGCTTCGAGGGAGCGGACGAATAGGCTTGGGATGCAAGAAACTATTACCTTATCATTATTATTTTATTATCAATATGTTGAGACTCGTAAACATTGTTATGTCTAAGAGATGTAAGAAAAATTATGTCGGCCATTAATTGGTTCTCGATTAATTTTCTTCCCGTAATAGTATTGGTTTTATAGAAATTCGGTTTCCTAGGAATATCTTATTTATTATTTATTGGTTATTTAAAAGGAGTTTTAATCCGATTAAAACTCGGTTTTGATGGACGGCGAGATTAAAAATCTAAGCTGCGTCATTCAGATTTTTTCTCTCCACCTATATAAAAGCAATGCTTATTCCATCATAAAGCATCTGAAAAAAACCAATACATAATTGATTTGTAAGCGAGAGAGAGATGTCGGAATCCTCTCATCAATGGCAACAACATAGGCGTGGTCGAATAACGATGGATGTAAAGTGAACGATCCCGGTGATTTCTTCCGCTTATTCACGTATCTTTAAATTTATCGTTCAATTTACATATGGTATCAGAGCCACCTTATTCCATGTTATTCGACTGTTGATGTTCTGATTTATTCATTGTTTGAATAATTGTTGATCGATATTTATTAAGCTGATATTATTAAGAAATCAATAGTCTGAAACAAATACAGTAAATATAGAGACCCATAAATCGGCGTCCCTTGTTGAATAATATCAGCTCGACGTAAATATGGATACCAATACAGTAGGCTTTTAAGACTATTGGATTTGACGCTGATAATTATTCTGATTGTCGGACCTTCGCCGGCGTAATTTTGCGTCTTTTTTGCAACCTTTAGAAACATGTCCACTCATTGCTAACCGGCGACAGCTGATGGATAAGGCTTTTAGTGTGGTCATTACCGTCTATTTGCGTTTATGATGCTGGATGATAGATTTATTTATTTTTTATTTTTTGGGTGGCAGATGTATTGTAGATGGAGGTAGGGGTGCACATGGTCCGATTTTCCGGTTTTTAATCACTTTTAAAACCAAACCATTTCTTACTACGGTTTGAAAATTCTACAAACCAAACCGAGCCATTAAGTAAAACCAATTTATCCTATCCGGTTTGGATCAAACAATTCACGTTTTTTTTTCCGGTTTTAGTCCTCTTTTTTTTTTTTTTTTTTTTTTTTTTTTATAAATAATTCACTGAAAGAACGTTATCACGGTTCAACGAATTCATGTCTTCATTCATACGACAACCATACAAGATTTTCATTCTCCATTTACCATACACCATAAGTCGAATGTCACTATGTGTGTGTGTACACATAGCATTGTATTATCATATTTTTCAATTAAGATGATCATATAAAATCATGTAAACTGTTTTATTTCATCTTGTCATAGGTCCTATTAGGATTGGCATCAAACTACGTGTGTGAGGTAGTTGATTAAAGTATTCATAGATCATAGACTTAGATATTAGTTATTTACATGCAATGATAATTAAAGGGGACCGATGAAAATTCGGTTTCTTTGTGGTCTAGTGCAAATAAAGTGAATGCAGAGTGGATTGGTGTGGTGCTGAAATAAAAGTCCCTTAATTTATTGAGTAGATATTCATACACACGCACACACACACATATATATATATATATATATATATATATATATATATATATATATATATATATATATATATATATATACTAGTTAACGTGAGCGTCAAGCTATGTGACTCCAACATAAATCGTTACCAACGATAATATCAAAGAATAGATCCCCAACGTGAAATAAATTATGCAAGCTTAAATCATAATAAATTCAAGCGACAAGACAAAGAGAAAGCAAGAGAAATATATCACATTTTCTTCAAGAAGTATTTCTTTCTTAGAGGCGTGAAGATTGTGAATCACATCTCTTCCCGCGCCTATCAGTAGTTTCCATCTACAAAATAAACTACAATATGATGTATCGGAGAAACAATGTCATAAAGTCGATCACTTTAAGCTTTCGACTTTCTGTGATGAAACATTATAGAAAAACAATAAGCGGACCATAACTACATGGTCAATCTCCCGGGACGCCTTAGCTTCAAGATCATTAATATGCTTGAAAATATGTTTCACTTATTTTCTATAAGACATTTCTCTTTCTTATCATTAATGAATACGTCATTGATCTCGTGTTCATTCATTTAGTAGAAAGAAAACATGTGTCAAACGGTCTGAAGAATATAAAACGTGATTTGGTATTCCAACGTCAATTTTAGTGACGTTCGTACTGCAAATGGCCGTCGGTTCCACCGACGTTATGTTTTTCAAAATAATAAAAAATATTTAATGTGGTGTCCACACGGTTTTATTCAATTGTTGTGTCGAAATCGAAAATTTTCGGTTGATTGAAATTTAAAACTGAATCTGCAATGTCAGTTGGAGGTACTAAAAATAAACCGTATCGAAATATACACTTTGTTGTGTATAATATTCAATTGTTCTGTCGAAATCGAATCGAGAAATCGAAAATTTTCGGTTGATTGAAATTTAAAGCCTCCTTCGGTTTATATATAACGATAACCGAAATTCCGGTTTTTATCGAAAAAAAACAAAAAACTGCTGTATTTAAATTTTTTTTTAAAAAAACAACCATGTGTCAAGCGTTCTGAAGAATATAAATAGTGATTTGGTATTCCAATGTCAATTTTAGTAACGTTCGTACTGCAAAAGCCCGTCGGTTCCACCGACGTTATGTTGTTTAAAATAATAAAAATATTTAATGTAGTGTCCACACGGTTTTATTCAATTGTTGTGTCAAAATCGAAAAATTTTCGGTTGATTGAAATTTAAAACTTAATCCATGATCATCGATTGGAGAGTACTAAAAATGAACCGTATCGAAATATACACTTTGTTGTGTATAATATTCAATTATTGTATCGAAATTGAATCGAGAAATCGAAAATTTTCGGTTGATTGAAATTTAAAACCTCCTTCGGTTTATATATAACGATAACCGAAATTTCGGTTTTTATCGGAAAAAAAAAAACCTGGTGTATTAAAAAAAAAAAAAAGGTACCACGTGGCACAATGTGGAAAGAGCCTCTTCACTTCTTATAGATATATAATATATATATATATACACTAGTCATAAACCCGTGCATTGCACGGAGACGTATAACAATGTGATTACCTTCAGATAAAATCAAAAACAGACCACACAATATGTCTAAAAGTCATACTGATGCCAATAATTGTGGTTATATTACTGTTATTAGCATTGCACGGGAGAACGTATATTTCAATAGAAGAATTTTTTGAAGGATGAAAAGAATATCTTATTGACAAATTTGTTACGCAGGAATTGAATTGAATATAATATGCAGGATTGGAATTAAACAAATTATATAAAATATGACACATTGAGTGATTAATAGAGCAATGTAGTGAATTAAGTTATGTAAACTTAGTGTCAATATCTATCTGCTGATGCATTCTTATATTTTAGCCATTAAATCGGAGTAATAAGCTTGAGACGTACCTGTGCTTGACAATGCGTTAAAACACTGGGCTTGTAGTAACATTACCAAAGTAGCCCCGCGCTTGTGGTAATATTCGATGCTATACATGATCTAAGATAGGGGGATACTCTAAAAAGTTTTCTTCCTCGAGATTGATAGTATTTGAAAAATATGAAGATATGAAAAGAATATTCAACTCTTTAAGAGGCTTTGAGTAGTACTCGGTCTCCAAGTCCAAAATCCCTATAGATACGCTCTTGCTTATTGCTCTAGTGCTCTACAACCATTGCGAGGCATAAGAAGTATGAATCTTGAGGTTGGTAGGTTGAGATTGCGAAGTTAGCATAAACTACGATCTTGCCACGAATATATAAAACTAAATGCACATGCACACATCACTTGATTCATAGTCGGTAGTGAATAATGGATATCTTATGAGCATGACTAGTATGAGTTGACTTGAGCTTCTTGCGTAAATGCGCTAACCATAGGAATGTTGCCTGAGAGCGAGGTGTCACGATTAATATCGGCATCCTTAAAGTCGTAAGCGTGTGAGTTATATGAGATGGAGGCACTAAAAAGCGAAGTCACGTAACAATATCCGCAGTGATTTAGTGACTTACCGGTGCTAAGTCAAGTTAAAGAGGATGACTCCCGTAGCCAATCTAAGTTAGATACAAGCGGATTGTGATTAATAAGTTCGATTTATTATATAAATTATCTAGGTCCCAAGCGATAAAGACTATAGTTGGGGAGGTTAATTACGTTGTGTCGAGTCGTGTCTTTACTTTTCTTGTCTTATGTTGGTCGTAGACCGCCTCTATGTCCTTGACATGTTTAATTAATTGTTTGTATATAAGATGATCCGCAATTGGTTCCCTGTGGGATCGACCTTGATTCACTATAGCTATACTACGATGGGCCTAGTCCTCTTGCTAGTATTGGTTTATGGTGGTCAAGTATTTTATTACTTGATCTACGTCACCTTTAGGAATGCCACCTTTTGAGGCCTTGTACGGTAGGAAATGCCGGACTCCACTTTATTGGGATGAAGTTGGAGAAAAGCGATTCTGAGGGCGGAGTTAGTTAAGCGAGGCCAAGGAGAAAGTTGGTGATCACGGAAGAATCTTAAAGCCGCTCAAGACCGCTGCAGAAGAGTTGGGCGGATATCGAGAAGAAGACCGTTAGAGTTTGCGGTTAGGGGACGAGTGTATCTACGAGCTTCTCCGATGAAGGTGTTAAGAGGTTTGGGCGAAAGAAAGCGAGTCCGAGATATGGGGGCTTTTGACATCATCAAGGATTGGAAAGTTAGCATATAGACTTCGGTTACCAGAATCAATGTCTAGGGTACATAATGTCTTCCATGTATCCATGCTTAAGAAGTGTCTATCTTCTACGGATGTGGAATCTTAGTTTGATCCGGAATTACTTCAAGATAATCTAGCCTACGTTGAGAAGCCGGTTAAGATTCTGGATAGGAAAGAGAAGGTAGTCAAGAGAAGGATAATCCCTTTGGTCTTGGTGCAATGGAGCAACCATTCACCAAGTGAAGCGACATGGGAAGAAGAAGATGTGTTGACAGCCGAGTTCCCAGAGTTTGTCGACCTTCCAGGTACGTTCAAGTTTCGAGGACGAAACTCCTCTTAAGGGGAGGAATGTAATATATCGATTTTGAAAAGGGCATTCGATCTTTTAACGAAAAATCGGAATATTATATTTATTTTAATTTTGGAAAAAAAAGGAAAAAAAAAAGGAAAAAGAGAAATTTAATGATTTTGGTTAATGGAGGAAATTATTAAGGAAATAATGGTTTTGTTTAATGGGAGTTAAAGGAAAAGGTAATTAGGGGATTAATGGGAATTTAACTTCCATAAGTTAAAAAAAAAATAGAGAAAAACGATTCATCAGAGAAAGAGGCGCAGGTTTTGAACCAAAAAAGAAGAGAAGAAACTTTTGTTAATCGTGGCTAATCATTTGCTCGGTTGCCTTGAGACTTCTCAAGGGAAAAGCGCCCACGTGGCGCAAGGATCGTGTGGATATAAGTTTTGTTGGGAAAGGTTAGGTTTTTTTTTATCAATTTTGGATTTACGTGTTTGAACAAGTTTGAGTGTTCAAAGTTTTTCCTTTTCGTAGCTTTTGTGATTAGAATCGTAGTTTGATCAATTGGTTTGATCAATTTGTAGGTTGGTGTTAAAGGCTAGGTTTTGGCTACCAAATCATAAGTTTGGTTGTGTTGCTCGCTATACAAAGGTAGCGGGTTTTCGTATTGAATGATTGCGGTTTTATAATGATTAATGTGAAGCAAAGGGTGTTCTTTATTTTGTATTAGTGTCATTTATTATTTATGTTTCTTTGTTCTTGATATCAATTCCAATTTCATACATAATTGTCATCGGCGTTGATGTAGCGTCTGCATATTTTACTAGTTTAGTACAGGGATGCACTTTTGGCTTTTGCTTTTTAGTATTCTAATTAAAATAAATATGTTTTGGTACTGTTGATACCATTGTTTAAAGAAAAGAAAAGGGGATATGCAGCCTTAGGCCGATGGCCTCCTGTAGAAAAAAAAAAAAAGGGCAGCCTTGTTAATAAAATAATAATAATAATATTAATAAATTCTACCTTAGCGATTTAACTAGTTCGAAATTTTCTTTAAAAAAAAAAATAGAATAGCTAAGTGTTTAATTAATTTGTTGGTAGTGTGGTGGTATACTAGAGTATGGTTTGGGGTCTTCCTATTGTGATCTAAACAACCTTAATAAATATTCATGAACATTACAAAGCCATGAATAGGTTTCTGATGCGTTTAGTTCTGCACCAAGTGGACTTCTTATGGATGAAACTTGGGACCGTCGGAAACTTAGGATTGGCCTTGTGCTTTGATGAACTAGGGATCATCATTGTCTGTGTAATTGCTAGATTGAGTCTAGAAGTCTAAGAAGAGGGAGTAGGGAGCTTTTGTATTGAATGAAACTAGGTGGCTAGTTAATCGCTTAATAAAGCGTAATTGACTAGATAAAAGATTAAGCATCGTGAGAGCTTGAATAGTACGCGATACAACATCGGCAATGTGTTGGTTGGCGGATAAAGTGGTAATGGTCTTTGCCGGATTCTAGACAAAGCCGATTAAAGTAGTGATCATACCGCCGGACAACCTGGCGATTTAACGAAATAGTCATTCACCGGACAGCTTCTAGTGCTAGCCAGTTAAAGTGATTGATTGTCTCGGGACCGCTAGAGATTTATCTCTATAGGGTTGCAACTTTTGTCTTAGTGCATATCTCACTAAGTGTAGTGCCCTCGCAAACATGCTGTAACATAGATAAGCTAAGCTAGTAACCCTAGGGACCTCATATTATACCATGAATATAATGTGATAGTTAGATGTAAGATCATGTTCTTTTGGCCTAATAACAAGTTGTTGTTTGATTAGTTTCCGTTATAAAACGCATGATTTCAATAGCTTCTACTCGTTACTAAGTACGTATGTACTTACCCGTTATATGTTTTGGGATGAGAAGATGAACAGGTTTTTGATGAAGATGAGTATGGCGAAGATGTTTGATGCTTTTGAATCTGAAGTTAACTTGTGTTGAAGTTTTGAAGACTTTTATTTATCTCAAGTTTAATTACAAACTATGTTGTTAATTCATTTTGAATGTTGTTTTTTTTGTGTTTGGCTCGGTTAGTGGCCTTTGTTGTAAGACTAGATCGTTTGGCTTCTTTTGTTTTGGAATTGATGTAGGACGTTTCAATTTCCATTTTGGATTTTAGTGCAGCATTGAATCTGGTTTTGTTGGTCTTTGGAATTTATTTTTCCCCGAGTCGTTTCGTTTCCGCATTGTGTTTATGATATATGACGTAAGGCTTATGTATAATATTGGATTATATTTAATATTATACATGCCGGGCGTTCGTTTGCCTTGTCTTCATTCCAAACTTAGATTTTCTTCATTTTTCATCCAACTCTCGTGCCGCGAACATGTCTCTTAGTCCAAAACATCGCTTTCCGGGTCCTCGAGTCACCTAGGTCCTGCAATAACATAGACAAACAAACACCACGCGTAATTCCGCAAGACAAAAGTGCTCGGAAAAGAGTGAAATATCGTCAAAAAGGCGGAGTTTACTATCGATATGTGATTTAACTCCCGTGCGCGCATAACTCTCGATATTACTCTCAAAGCGGTCTATATCTACCCAAAACATGTCAATAATATGATAAACGGGGGTTAAACTGCACACCAAAGTACAGTAAAGTTGACTCCCATCAATATCTAAGGGACCAAAACACATGGTGTGGAAATATTATATTAATTGTTTATACGTTACTTGTGTAACATGACATATTAATTGTATTGTATAAACAATTAATATATCATAAAGTTACTCTATTTTGTCCTATTATGTAATAGCCGACTCTAGCAATTAATACTAGCCGACTCTAGCACTTAATACTCTACTCCTAGCACTTTTTACTTTACTAGGACTTTTCTCATTCATGTTTGTATCTATTTATACTCATTCTTTTATCATGAATAAATAAGTTGAGTTTACTCAAGTATTATTGCTTTCTCAAACTATCTTCATGGTATCGGAGCCATAATCTTCTTTAATCCATTTGCAAAATCTCTTATATTTTCAAGAATGTCTTCATTATCCGACGCCTCTTCATCCTCAGTAGAGTCCCGCTGACCTCAAGCAGTGGGGTCACTTTAAAAACTATTCTTTTACAAATCACAGACTTGATGGAAACAACTATATCTTGTGGTCAAGATCTATGAAAATGTATATCTCGAGGCGAGCAAGATGGGATACTTATGCGGCTCCAAACATGCCCTGTTGAAACCGACCCCAAGTTTGAAGCATGGGATGAGAAAATAACCAAGTCATGGCCATCCTCACTGAGGTCAATGACAAAAGAGATCAGTGAGAACTTCATGATGTATGACATTGCTAAGGATATACGGGATAATGCCAGGGGACCTTTACTCAAAAAAGGACAATACATCGAGGTCTACATGAACTTGAAGCCCAAATTCAAAATTGAGACAAGGAGATATATGCTCAACTCAAGATTTCAACCAACTATCTAAGGCATGGCAACACTAGATATGTTGGAAACTCACCCATGGAAGGATGTAGAGGATGCTACCTTATACAAGGATATCATTGAGAAGAAGAGGGTATTCAAGTTCCTTATAGGATTTGAACTCATCCCTTGATGATGTTAGAGGTAGAGTTCTTGCTACTAAACCTCTCCCCAACCTCAAATCTGTGTCTCTTGAAGTCAAACATGAGGAAGCGAGAAGGTAAGTAATCTTTGCCAAAGCAACCTGCGATCACTCTGCGATAGCTCGGCAATGATGGTGGTCGGGAAACTCACCGAGGTCCTTTGAGACTTACAGAAAACCTCTTTGAGAAGGCAGGAAAGTTGTTCTGTGACCTTTGCAAGCGCACAAATCACACCAATGACAATTCTTTGAAAACAACATAGTAAGCCTAATTCTTCTAAACCCTTCAAACCAACCAGGGAGAGTCAGGGCAGTCATGTCAGTGAAGAAGGGAACAAAGACACTACTTTGGATGCTCAGTTTGTTGCCTTCAAAGCCTTCATTTCTCAACAAAAGGAAGTTAGTTCTATCACTGACATAGCTACACATGCTAAAACATGTATATTCCACTCAACTTTTAGTAGTGATACTTGGATTGTTGATTCTGGGGCATCATCCCATATGACTGGTAACAAGAGGCTCATATCTCACTTTAAGCCCTGTCATCAGATCCACAATATTAAGATTGCTGATGGATCTACTTCCTGTGCACAAGGTTTTGGAAATGTTAAACTTACTGATAAGATCTACCTACAGGATGTCCTATTTGTTCCAAAGTTAGACTGTAACCTTATATCTGTCAGTAGACTCACTAAAGACCTAAATTGGACAGTCATGTTTAATAACAATCAATGTATTTTCCAGGATCTTTCTTCATAGGAAGTGATTGGGAGAGCTAAAGCACTGCTTTCGGGGGTGTTTATGGTCAACCTCTTTGAAGGCGAGAAAAGTGAAGAGAAAGCGCCTCAGTGACTGTAACCAAACCTTAGAGAATATCATGTTATGGCATTATAGACTAGATCATCCAAGTTTTGGTTATTTAAAATCTTTATTTCCTGAATTGTTTAAAGGATGTAATCTTAGTGACCTTCAATGTGATATTTGTCAGTTTGCCAAACTTACTAAATCTGTGTATACTAAAATATCTTACCTACCCTCCACACCTTTCACTTTAATTCATAGTGATGTCTAGGGACCTTCAAGAGTTAAAAGTATAACAGGAAAGAGGTGGTTTGTCACCTTCATAGATGATCACACCAAGATCACATGGTTTACATTTACGATGAAAGATAAATCGAAGTTGGAACCATCTTCCAAGAGTTCTATAACATGGTATCCACTCAATTTGACACTAATATTAAAATCTTAAAAACAGATAATGCCCTAGAATACTATGAGTCCAACCTCGGCACCTTCACGAATGATAAGGAATTGTTCACATCGATAGGCTGTGTAGAGACACCTCTCAACGAGAATGAGGTTCTTTGAGAGGAAGAAACAGCACTTCTTGGAGATGGCTCGATCAGTCATGTTCACCACATATGTGCTAAATACATCTGGGGTGAAGCTATATTAACGACACATATCGATCAACAAAGTTACCCCAGAGTGTTAGGGTTCAAGACTCTATCAAACCCTAACGACAACTCATCCACATCCTCATCTCATTCTTTGACTTGCCTCCAAAAATCTTTGGATGTCTTGTGTTTGTCTATATTCATGCCCAACATGGAAGCAAACTTGACCCCAAAGCTCATAAGTGCATTTTCCTTGGTTATGCCAAAGATAGGAAGGGCTACAAGTGTTATTCTCCCAGCGATAAAAGATTACACCACTCTATGGATGTAAAATTCTTTGAAAAAACTCCTTACTACGGCAACCCTACTCGACCTTTGTCACAAATGGAAACTGATTGAAGCAGAAACACTTCCTCTTCTCATAGTCCTCTAACTCCAATTGCACCTCGGTTGAGGAACTTGAGGCTTTGCCAATCCCTATACCAACTCTAATATTCAGCAACCTCATGAGACTCATGACCTCACGACTCACGAACTACTACACATACTTGAACCTTAGCAACTGCGATACTCCACAACCTCCTGAACCTCTTTGATATACCTCGGCAACCTCACGATACTCTGAACCTCACGTATTGATAATGAGACCCATTCTTTGTCCAAAGGAAAGAGATCATATCTTGACCACTCTATTCATAATTATGTGTCATATGATCATTTGTCTCTGCTTTTGCTATGTTTACAGGATTTGGATACTCATTCCATTCCTAAGAATATACTGAGAAGCTCTCAAACATGATGGTGGAAAAGGTCTTTGCATCAAAGCGAAAAATATTGCACTTGTTGACAACCATACATGGGACCTCACCACTCTCACACAAGGAAAGAAAGCAGTCAATTGTAAATGTCTATTCACCATCAAGTACAATCTTGATGGTACTATTGACAAGTACAAAGCTAGGATTTGGTTGCTAGGGGCTTCACTCAAACCTATGGACTTGACTACAAAGAGACATTTGCACTGTGGCAAAGCTCAACACACTGATCGAGTCTTGATCTCCTTCTTTGTCCAACAGTAGCCACTCCACCAATTGGACATCAAGAATGCCTTCTAAATGGTGACCTCATTTGAGGAAGTCTATATGACCGTACCTCACGGTTTTATCAACACCCACACTAAAAGGAAAGTTTGTAAGCGAGAAAATCTCTATATGGCACAGGCGGTCCCAAGAGCATAGTTTGGCAAACTTACTCACGTGGTTAAAGCTGCTGGATATCATCGATTGCAACTCGAGATCACACCATGTTTATCAAAACAACCAACCAGAGAAGACCCATCCTTATTGTCTATGTGGATGATATCATCCTTACTGGTGATGACCCTGCTGAGATCCATACATTGAAGACCTTACTGGAAAAAGTGTTTCAAGTTAAAGATTTGGGCTACCTCAAGTACTTCTGGGCATGGAAATAGCAAGAAGCTTGACCGGGGGTATATCGGTCTCAAAGAGAAGTATGTCTTTGGACTCTTTGAAGAAGCGGCATGCTAGGGTGCAAACCAGCTATCTCTCCAGTAGACCCCAGTAATCCACTAGTGCACGGTAATATTGCTGTAAGAAAAGAACAATATCAAAGACTTGTAGGAAAACTCATTTACCTCTTCCATACAAGACCTGATATTGCATATGGAGTTAGCCTTGTCAGTCAGTTCATGCATTGCCCTACTGAGCACCATTGGGATGCTGTCTACAGAATACTAAGATACTTAAATTCAACTCCTGGCCAAGGCTTACACTTCACTAAGTCTACTGAAAGACCAGTGAAGGTCTATCTTGATCTTGGTGAATTTGGTTGCCATATAGACAGAAGATCCACCACAGGCTATTGTTCATATGTATGGGGTAATCTTGTCACTTGGAGAAGCAAGAAACAACCTCTTGTCTACAGAAGAAGTCTTTGAAAATTTGAACTCGGGCGCTTGTTTTGGGCATTTGTGAAGCACTGTGGCTGAAAAGAGTCCTTACTGACCTTCAACAACCCCTTCAGCAACCTATCATCCTCTACCGTGATAATAATTCAGCATTATGCATGGCAGAGGATCCTGTTCATCATGATAAGACAAAACATGTGGACATTGACAGACATTTCCTTAAAGAGAAGATTGATGCCCAGATCATTCAACTTCAATATGTTCCCTCAGCAGACAAGAATGCTGATATTCTCACCAAGGCCATTCCACCGCTTATGTTCAGCAGACTAAGTAGCAAACTTGGATGTATTGACATATACAACCCAGTTTGAGGGGGTGTGGAAATATTATATTAATTGTTTATACGTTACTTGTGTAACATGACATATTAATTGTATTGTATAAACAATTAATATATCATAAATTAACTCTATTTTGTCCTATTATGTAATAACCGACTCTAGCAATTAATACTAACCGACTCTAGCACTTAATACTCTACTCCTAGCACTTTTTACTTTACTAAGACCTTTCTCATTCATGCTTGTATCTATTTATACTCATTCTTTTATCATGAATAAATAAGTTGAGTTTACTCAAGTATTATTGCTTTCTCAAACTATCTTCACATGGACCTTAAATATCAATTACTGAAGCAAGATGTTATAAGATATTTGTTTGTCAGTGAACATATAAGGACAAACCTTATGGTTGCAGCCACATTTATGAAAGGACTACCCCAAAGACATAACAAAGAGACACTGAAAGCATGGGTCTTGAGGATAGCTCCTAATTATCGTGTTCTGCTATTTTTCTTGTACATACGTTTGACATATGTTGAGCTCCTAATGTTAATCTTCTACATCATTATTGTTTTCTGTTTTCCATTGTGTACACCCTATGAATGGATATATTATGACAGAAATTGTCTCTTGCAAAGACATAATGAGACCGTTTATGTAATCTCCGCTTATGGTTACAGTTATGGCGGTTGTCAATGTTGTGGTACATAGAAAGGAGCATGTTGCAAAATGATGTGTAACCGCATTATGACTCCAATTATTTGCTAGATTAATGATGACACTTACGCTTTGACCGACTAAAAGAAATGTTTAGCATATAACGTGCCTAATGATCCTTAAAAGGAAAACATTAATGAATATTCCTATCGACCAAGTGGGAGAATGTAAGAAAAAATTATGTCGGCCATTAGTTGAGCCCGATTAATTATCTTAAAGTAATAGTGGTGCTTATAGAAATTCGGTTTCTGGGAATATCTTATTTATTATTTATTGGTTATTTAAAAGGAGTTTTAATCCGATTAAAACTCGAAGCTTTGATGGACGGCGAGATTAAAAGGCTAAAGCGCAGAGTCATTCGGATTTTGGCCTCTCTCGCTTTTATAAAAGCGATCTTTGTTAATCATAAAGCATCTGAAAAGCCAAATACATGCGGTTGTAAGCGAGAAGAGATGTCGGAATCCTCTCATCAAGCGGAAACAACGGAGGCGTAATCGAATAACGATGGATGTAAGGAAACGAGCGCGGTGATTTCTTCCATTATTCAGATACTCTAAATTTATCGTTCAAATTACAAGAGATTCTTCGACTTAATTAGATACCTTTATCTTTAAAGTTCTTTCTCTTTAAAGTTCCATTCCTGCGATTCTAATGGATGTAACAGCAATAATTTCCGTTTTTTGATTGGGATTGTTTTCCTTTAGACTTGAATTGAGACGTACTTTTGCGATCATAATTTGTCTTTTGACATGCCGAGCCATTCACTTACTTGTTTTTGCATTTATAGTATGATAATGATCAGGATCGAGATTTACGCATATATAAAAATAAAAAAAATATAAATGTCGGTCGTTTTTTTTTTTTTTTTTTTTTTTTTTCTGAATAAGGTATCGGTGTCCAAAAACTAGACATCACAATATATAGAAGTTTGCATCAGCCGGATATTTCTTGTAGGTTTCCTTACAATCCTGTGTGAGTGCTTGCAGGTAAAAAGATAGAGATCGTGTGAGAAAAATCCAAGAATAAGACCTTGAAAAGAAATTGGTCCATTTGTTTTTCTAATCCAATTAGATTATATCAAAGGGTTTGCATATTTTTCAACAAATAAATTGAGGCAAACAAACAGTCATCAAAATAAACTAATTAATGAAAGTGACCGAAGCCAAGAGGTGTATGTCGGCCAGAATTGTACTTATCTTTAAGGTAAGATTTATACGTGGCGGCCGTGTCCAGACGACAGACTAGCAGCCAAGTAAGAAAACTACAGGATGCGTGCTGCCGATGTCCTCTCGTCAATCATATGCTTTATTTTTGTTTTTTGTTTTTTGAGAACTATGCTTTATTACTTTATATATTATACAAAAAAATCCTTCATGGTAAATAATAGCATATCCCTAATTATAATCACTAACTAATCTCACTTTCAATTAATTTAATTTTTATTAGAAGACATTATACAAAAAAATCAATTAAATTAATATATTACGCGGTCTAGTATTTAATAGAAAAAATGTTTTTCCACTAAGAAGTGCGCGTTCTTAAACCTTGTGGATGCATCAAAATCTTTAAAGATGTCACACTTCTAGTACCAGACAGTATTTTAAATAATTAGTTTTAGACAATTATAAGGAGATACCTGATAAAGAAAAAAAATAAAAAATAAAAAAAAATAATGAATCGGAAGCCTATTAGTTAAACCACCGACCTACTTTTGGTTTATGCCCTCCGACTTATTTTATATAAAGAAAAGAAACTATCCAGCTATATGGTTAAAAACTATACCACCTGTGATAGATATTACCTGATAAAAACTATATTTTTTAACGGATTGTTCGTGAATTTGCAAATTTTTTTATTAATATTTTTATCATTTTTATATTAAAGAAAAATCACCAATCACAACGAAGCCACATGACCCATCCTAAAACATATGTATTCTGCCATAGTCAATTGTTTTAGACACCACATTGAATTACATCTTTTAATTTATAAATTTATGTATTAAATTCAACTCTAAAAATCAAATGTAAATTTTCCAAAATGTAATATAGAAAGGTTTTGCCATAACCATTCCCAAAATAACTATCCACACATACATATACACGCAACTCTCCTTCCACCTCCATATAAATACGTGGTTGGTTCAGTTCGATAGAGGTTTTTTCATAAAAGTTAATGCAATACAGGACTTTGAGCTCAATTCTTTCTATCAATAATGCCCCGCCTATTTCATTCCTCAACTTCAAATTCATAAAACATCAAAAGTTGTTTCTTTTTAATTTTTTTTTCCTCTGCTTTTTGTGATGGATGGAGGATGCTGTTCAAATACAGAGAAAAGAAAACAAAGGGATCAAAATCAAGATCAACATCAGAAACCCTATAGAGGAATAAGGATGAGAAAGTGGGGTAAATGGGTAGCTGAGATAAGAGAGCCCAATAAAAGATCAAGAATTTGGCTCGGTTCATATTCATCTCCGGTGGCGGCGGCGCGTGCCTACGACACGGCTGTGTTTTATCTGAGAGGGCCTTCGGCCCGACTCAACTTCCCTGAATGTATTGAAGATGTTGATCTTCTTCATGATTTATCCGCCGCTGCTATAAGGAAAAAAGCTACTGAAGTTGGAGCAAGAGTTGACGCTCTACAAAGTGCAGGAGGAATCCATGCTTCTTCTCCTGAATCGAAACCGAGCCGAGCTGAGAAGCCCGATTTGAATGAATATCCAAGCCCAGATAGTTCTGATGAGAATTGATAGAAAAAGTAACTTTTGAAGATCAAATTTTCGAAGAATTTGAGCCACGCTATATATATTTATATATATATATTTTCTTGAGCTTTAAGAGGTTTGTTTTATGTAATCCATTGGGTGATGGCATGGCGATGGTAGAAAATTCTTGTTGCAATTCAACTTTAATTAGATGTATAATCCGAAGGGATTATATGTTTATATCTCTACTGTATAAATAGTTTTAGCGATTTTTACGCAGTTTTTTTTGTTTTGTTTTTGATAGATAAAGTATATATCTATACTTTACGCTGAATTATTCGCTCTGTTTAGATCATATTTATCATTACCTTTTCCATTTTTCCAGCAGCAGATATTACTACCTCTGTTTTATCTTTCTTCTTTCTTCTTCATTTAAAAGGAAGGTAAATAAGTTATTGCTGGGATTAATGAGCAGTTAATTACTGATTAATTGCAAAGATGATTTAGAAGGAGGTGAGTAAGTAATTATTGGGTTTAATGAGTTTTTTTTTTTTTTTCCTTTGAAGGTTTAATTAATTAATATGGAAAGGAATTAAGAAATATGAGTGATTAATTAGTGTGAAACAGAATTGGGAATGAAGAACAGGGGCGGCTGCAGGAATTGTAACATAGAGGTTAGAAATTTGTCAAATTTTTTTTTAATTATAGTATTAGCATATCATGTAGATATTGATTATACATTATAATTATGGGATAATATATAAAAATAGAGGGTCAAGACGTTAAAATAAGGGGGTCCATTTCACATATATGTGTTTATAAAAAAAATTTCTCCACTATTTATACATAATAATTTTTTTTTAAGGGGTCGGGCGCACCCGTTCCTCTCCATGTAAAGCCGCCCCTATGAAGAAGGCAAAGAGAACGAAGAAGAAGGAATTAAAAATGCGTATGGCCTACATTAAGTTTAATTATGGAAAGAGGAGGAGGAGGAAAGATAAGATAAGGTAGGTGCAAGTTTGGTTTTGTAAGCCCCACTTGTGACGTCCTGTGTGTGTATACTACGCTAAAACACATACATCCATGAAAGAAAGATTAGTAGGTTCAAAGGAAGGAAAGTAAGTTTATAGCCTCAAAACGTTGCAGGTTCACTTCCTCTTATTCGGGTTTTCGGGTTTTCGAGGGAAATTTTATTGCTGAGGGCTCTTTAGTTTTGAGTTTTACTTGCGTTCGATAAAAAAAAACTACATGTGATATGAAAAACATTAGAAATAAATACATAAAATAAGTGAACACTTTAATATAATATCCTATGTAGTGTAGTTAAAAGATGCAATTGTTAAAAGAGCTATTGGTTAGGTCTTTTCCATGAGTGTGAGTCAGTTTCTGCAGGTACGACTTGGGTCGAATTTCGAATTAGCCGGGTCAGTTGGTTTCGGATGGCTTTAATCAAAAAAAAAAAAAAAAAAAAAAAAAAAAAAAAAACACAAATGTAACAGTGCTCTAAAGAGTCTCCATAGTAGAACTTTTCAGAAGTTTTTTTTCTTTCTTTTCTTCGGAGTGGGAGAGAGAGAGGGGGGGGTGGGGGGGGGGGGGGGGGGGTATGATTTTTTTAAAAAGAGATTTGGATATGATGTGATAAAATGATTTGTTATGTCCAAAAAAAAGACTGCTTAATTAATTAAAAAAGAAAACTGTGGAAAAATATGTGTGATGCAAAATCAACTTGAAGTTATATTTGATCATTAATTATTCTGGTATATAGGCTTACTTGTAATATATGTGCAATGATAGCCATAAGTTCTTCAATGTAAATGGTATTCTTCTCCGTTGCACCAATAAAACTTCTGCCCATAACTCTTCAACATCTCTGAAGATGCCACCAATAGCAATATCGTCTTTTCCGTTGTAGTCAGGATTGATGACACTAGCATCCGTGTTTACCATAATCTAACATTTGGGAGGAGGATTCTAAGCTATCCATTGCATTTCAGCATGAGACAAAGAGATCAAGTTAGCTCAACAAACATTAACAGATTCTTGAGCATAAAAAAATAATACATTTAACTGACTCAGCAAAAGTGATATGTTTCCTGTTAAAAATAAAGGTATTTCTATCCTTCCAGATATGTCAGAAAATAAAGAAGAAAAAGGTATTTTGTAGGACCATTAAACTAAGCATTTCTAATAACTTTACTATCAGCTATATTGGAATTAAACCACTCCCATGTCATCAAGGTTGTCATCAATAAACTGATGGAAGTAGCCTTATGACATTTCATGTAATCTTGTATGGTAGGATAACGTGTTAGGTGATTACATCAAGTGTCTGATTTCTGGTGTATTTGGTCGCATAGCGTCTGTAGTCAATATGTTGCTTGTTGTTTGTTTAAATTCTACGTTTCTATATTTTACTAAATACGTTTGTATTTACCCTGTTTATTGTACGTTTTCCCCACCCCGAGAAGGTGCTGGCGATGAGTTTGAATTCTTGGTTTTCGCTGAGTAGCTCTTGAGGTTTCCGTTGAAGAAGAATACAACTATGGTTTCAATCTATTGTTTATTGTAAAAACTAGTTTTAGAATTTTATTTCAATTTTTTAATAGTTAGTTTTTCTTTTACACGAAGAGGCCAAAGGTTTAAGGGGAAGGGGAACTAGTCCTTAGGGAGGCAGATGCCCCTAAAACCGTCTTCTAAAATGGCCTTTAAGATTACAGGTGTCTCTTCCATAGTAGTAACTCCAAGAGAAGCATATTGTCCCAACCGATCAAGGTGGTCAGCAACTCTCTTGGCCTCCTCCGTGAAAGTGATCCTCACATACCAACCTCCATTCTTGATTGTAAATGTCTTGAATAATAGCCATGCTATTCTCTTTTAGTTCTCTATTGATGGGCGAGAACAACAAGAAGGGAATCAGACTCAACCCATAGCGCTAGAACATTATACTTATTATCCAACCGCATTGCTCTTTAATAGCCATAAGTTCTCCAATGTAACAGGTATACTTCCCCATTGCACCAATAAAACCTCTGACCCACAGCCCTTCAACATCTCTGAAGACGCCACCAATGGAAATATTGCATTTTCCATTGCAGTTAGGATTGATCACACTAGCATCCATGTGTACCCTAATCTAACCCTCAAAAGGTGGATTCCAAGCTATCCACTGCGTATTAGCATGAGAGATAGAGATCAAGTTAGCACAACAAACATTACATGTGTGCTAGACGTTCTTTCTAGATAATGACTCGTATCCAGGACATGGGCATCACAGGTACATTAGTTTCTGATCATTGGTACAATATGATATCTCAATCATAAAGACCTATCTTCATGGTCCAATGACTCATGAACGTTTGAATGAGCTAGCTATGATATCAATTGAGATATATAAGGTTGAAAAAGTGATTTTGATGTGCTAGAAGAGCAATGTTGAAGTAGTACTTTGTAATGTTTTGTGAGAACCTATGAATTTGAATTTGATTTTTATTGAGAAATTTGTTTTCCTATTAGATAGATGTTATCATTTCCTTAAAGAAGAAGAGGAATATCTTGTGTGTAGAATAAACTCTCAAACCTTTGGGTTATTATCCTATATAAAAAGAGTTTATCCAACACTTTGACACACAATTATAGGCACCACTTTTAGAGAGAGGAAAGGGAGAAAATTCAGTTTTCTTGTCTTGGCGAAATAAGAAAAAACTACGGTTTTTCTTGGAGGCATATTTGTGGAGGTTCGAATGCGGGATCGACGTCCAACAGTCGTCGTATGGAAATAAAACTCAGAAGATCACGGTATCTCGATTTGGTTGGGTAATCTGAAACCTTCTTGTATTTTAGATTAATTAATTATGCGTATCAAATCATGGTGAAATCGAAAACCAATTAGTAACTCGTAGTTTCCGATGCGAATGATCGAGTGTCTCGATCGGTGCTGAAAACTGATTCTCTACTAGAACGGAAAAGGCGAAAAAGCCCAGGAAGCAGCTATGGCGACCTACGCTGCGGCGTCACCCTGGAAATATCCGGGTCAGGTTTTCGTGATTCAGATCCGGTTCGGGTGTAGTGTATTTCCAGCAAATATATAATCACATTAATAGGAGAACACACATAAACCATGCGTAAACCAAGGTTTAAGTTACATCCGTAAACCATGCTGCTTTTTGTGTTTAATTTACGTGAGTCTCAAAGGTAGGAGAACATACATAAATAGTCTAGTCAGCTTAGTAAAGCTGATATATTATTTTTATTAGTATCTTTCTCACTTATTTTCGTCAACTTGCAGACACTTTGTTAAAACGTATGTCAGTGGTAAAGGATTTTTTTTTTAAAATTTATTTATTTACGAAACGAAAGATTTTTTTTTAAAACAATATAATTACAACCGGACAACTGTCGGAACAATACCAAACTGTTAGAAAATCAATTAGTTTAACGCAGTGGAACTTAAAATTTGATTTTCGATCCCAAGATCGACTTCGTTTAATACAATAAACACGTTAAGTTAGTAGACGGTGATTACCCTACTTGATCTATAAGATCGACGCTTTGACCGTCTAGGGAGAGTAGTAGTGCGCGCAAGCCGTCCACGTGTCCGACCTCTATCAATATCCACACGAGCACCTCGCCGGAATCCTCCTTGGATAGCTACTAGAAAAATCCGGTTGCTAGACCGGCGTTTTCTCTCTCTCAAAACTCTCTAGAATAAGCTCTCTATTTTTCACAAAAATTCTGAACTCTTGGAATTGTGGTGTACTAAAGAGCTAGCCAACCCCTTGCTTATATAGGGGAGACCTGTGATAACACCCTAAATATGACTATTAAACGCACTTTTGTTTACCCCGAATCAT
Organism: Gentiana macrophylla; assembly: GCA_026214975.1. NCBI lineage: Eukaryota > Viridiplantae > Streptophyta > Magnoliopsida > Gentianales > Gentianaceae > Gentiana > Gentiana macrophylla. The sequence continues at coordinate 122,761,949 of CM047805.1, forward strand.
GCTCAAGAGGAGATATATAGGCTCGTTATTGTGAGGGATATGTGTCAAATGCTAAGTGCATGGTCCTAGGTTTACAATTCTGCATCTATGTTATTATCTCGTGGATTTGGTACTGTTTCGCCTTGTTTTGTACGTTTTTCAGATGTACTACAATCCAGAGCAGCTGAGGATGGATCTGGACCGAAAGGAGAGCATTAGGCCAAGTGTAGGAAGTCCAAGAAGAGATCTACCAGAAAAAGGAACAGAAAACTGGGCCGATCAGTTTCTCAATCTTCTTTTTTAGAATACAGCATGAATCAGTGGTGTGACAATGATCTTGGTGATAGTCACAATACTTGGTCATGTCACGTTCACCCCACGGATCAAGCCTCATTGGGCGAGGAATATGCAGCTCGTTCCTTAGCAGATTCATAATCTGCTCGATAGGCACGTTGAGGAGAGTGGAGTGATCCTCCTTAAAGTTTTTGGTCTTTTTGAATGGCGCCCTCCGTAGGCGGGTTGGGCTCAACCTTAACCTTTCCATTGCTTGATAATGATGGAGCGGTCTCAGATGCGCTGCATTTCCTGGAGACGAAGAGCATTTCCTGAGGATTCTCCTGCCAACGGACACATAACTCTTTCTTGAGGTAGCCTTTAGTGAGGTCGCTCTAGACATGTCTGCCTTATCACTGAGACCCATTGTCAGCTCATAAATCTTGCTGAATCGCTCGTAGTAGCTTCGGGTCGATTTGTTTTCACCTTGTCGGATTTCATAGAGACCAGCCTGTGTTTTTTCGGCTGACCAGCTGACTTGAACTCACCAATGAACTTGGTCTGAAGATCCTTCCAAGAATAGATTGACTTGGATGGCATATTGTGGATCCATGATGCTGCATTATCTTGCATGGATCCTAGAAAAGTGATGCACTATGCGGACTGGTTCGTTGTTGCTAGGGAGACTTTGCTCTGAAATAATGAGAGTCAGTCATAAGGGTGAGTCGCCCCTTTGTAGTTCTGGAAGGTGGGGTAGTGGACACATACTGGAGCATCCTCCAATATTCATTTACTGTGGACAGAGGTTCCCCAAGACATTTGTCTTCCTTTCCAGTCTTTGCTTTTTGCAAGTCCTCAACATGCCACTGGTGTTTGGAGACCTGGTCTTCGAGTGTGGGCACGTCAGAGTGTTTGGAAACATTTAATGAAAACGACCTCTCGGGCTGATTATGAGATTTGCCTTGATGTTTCTCCAATCTTGCTATAATGTTGCGGGTAAAAGACTGATGCTTGATACTCTCCCATTCTGAGGCCATGACATGTTCTCCATGCTCGGGTCCGAGGTGTCCAAGAGCTGACATTCTTTCCGGAACTCGCCCAAAAGTTGAATGGCTACTCCCTTACCTACCAGAGCGATGAGAAGAAGCGCTATGGGGCTGAGCTGGGAGCCCGGCATATGTGTCAATGTTTGGTGGAGGAGCGAAGTCTTTGATCGGCCGAGGGGTCAACCCCAGGGCGAGGAGGTGCTAGTTGGCCTACCACATTCTCTCAACATATTCAGCGTGATCCATTAATGCCGTTGCATAGTTTTTCTAATGTGTGACCGCCCCTACGTCCGGAGACGGCTCATGAGTTTTCTTGGGCCGAGATGTACCGGCGACTTCTTTTCCCGATCTTTGGATGATGGCGACCTCGAGGTCCTCTCTCGATCTGGCCCTTGCTTCTAGAAAATATCGTATATCCCTCAGGGCGGGATCCCTCACTGTCGAAGGCGACATGGGGTTTCGATCACCTTGGGAGTGTTGTGCTTGAGCGCGACCAACATCTACCTCGTCGGTGACCTGGACAACATTATGGCTTGATTTCCTAGCTGGAAAAGGAAAGCCATCAAACAGAGGAGCACATGCAGATCTAGTATGAGCCACGAAGATGCCAATGGAGGTCTACAAAATATATAGGTCATGAGATGTAGATTTGGGAGATCCGATGAAGTTTTTCTGAACTTGTGATGAACACGATGAAGATTTCTTTGTACACTGGTGAAGATTCTAGTGAAGATCTGGAAAATCCTGATGAATCTGACTGCGGTCCGGATAATGATCTGGGAATCCTGATGAACTTGTAGAAGAACATAATGAAGGTCTGAAGGAGTCTGGAGATCCTGACGAAGAACGGATGAAGATCTGAAGGATCCTGATGAACCTGCTGAAGAACAGGATGAATATTCGGCCGGAAAACAAAAAATTGGATGTTTAAGGCCGCCAAAGTGAAGACAAACCGCCGCAAAATCCTAGATCTGACCGGAAAAATGCAAAAAACGTAATTTTCCCGGTAACGGAGCCAACTAATACGGTCAGACGTACCACAAACGGGTTTGCATGGTTTTAGCGTCGGATATCTAGCGAAAGTGAGTGATTTCTCCGGTGATTGTAGGGTGATTCTCAAGAACAATATGAAGATATTCAAGAACAAGAAGAAGAAAATATGAAGAACACTAAAGCGGTCGACAAATTGGCAGATATTGTCTACGTTTTTCATTAATTGATTGATCCCCCTTTTCAGGGTACAAATGCCGCTATTTATAGGGACTTAGAGTTGGCGGTTACAAAAGGCGGTAATTAACTGCAATTAAATGTAATTAAAACATAAGTAACTGCGTTGCCGGTGTGGAGGCCTCAGATTGGGTGGGCTTGTATCACAACCGCTGCGAGCTCTTCGCCTTGTAATCGTCCTGCATGAACTCTGTTTGCTTAGTCAAGCGAGTTTGGTCCGAGCTGGCGGGTTGCGAGCTGCGGGGCGAGCAGGTCTCCCCCCCAGAGCTTCGTGTCGGCCTATAGATGGCGAGCTGAAGGCTTTGCTGATCGACGCCTATTGCCTAGCCAACGATGAATATTGTAAAAGCAGGAGGAGGGCTATATTATACCTAGCCTAGTTTGGCTTAAGAAGGTGCGGGCTGATTGGGCCAATGAACCTATTCGTTATTGGGCCTACGTACAGACCAATTTGAATCTCGGACTCTTTATTGGTTTTGGCGTATCAACTACTACTTCCTCTCGGTCAATCAGTCTCTTCATTCATTTTTGCATAATGTGTTTCGACTTCCTCAATAAAAAAATGTTTTTTTTTTCCTTCTTTATCATTTTGTCTCCACTTCGGTCATCCGAATAAAAATCCAAACCCAGAATCGAAACAGAAGATCTTCAAAATCACTAACCTCTTTTTTTTATATATTTTATTTTTACACACGCACGTGGGACTCGAACCCAGAACATCAGGGTTAATAACTGGAGCACTTAGCGGTGCGTCAATGCCTTGTTGGCCACTAACTTAAACCCTTCTTTATCCTTTTAATTTCTACAATTCTAGAAAATAAATCTACCAAGAAAACGTACCTAAAACCAAGTATTAATCTATCTATATGCATTCAAATTGGTCACTCACCGGAACCAAATGAATTATCTGCTTTAGAAATGCAACCAAAAAGACAAAATGAGTAATCTATGGAATGGAATAGAATCGGGATCGAACTCACCAGAAATAGTAGAGAACAAGATATCGTCTGAGTAATGATACTCCAAAAACAAGTGCTCCGAGAACAACATATTTTTTCTTGTTGCAATTGGAGGTAAATCTTTTTCTTCACTTTTCTTCTTGTTCAACCTAATGATAATAAACCAGAGATTTATCCTTCATCGTAGAAACTTTGTACTTTTGTAGTTGAATTATAAAAAATAAAATAAAAAAAACAAAAAAACAAAACCATACGGAAGATGGCTGGGAACGTGATGCCAGCCAAACAGAGGAGGGAATGATTGTGATATTCAATCATGTCTATTGAAAGAACAGAAAGGAACAATAAATAAGAAAAATAATATTAAATATACAATGAGAACTTGGAATATGTATGAGAATCGAGGATACAGTAGAATACGTTGCTAATAAGTTTAGCCAATCATCATGATGTTTGTACTGTGGGGCATGATTGAGAAAAGTAGGATGACGGCCATGGCAGTACAAGGCTAAATGTAAAAGAAGAGATGAGAAGACGATTTAGTGTATAGTTTCTTGATCCGTTTCGGGGATAAATTACGAATCGGGCTGTTGCTGCTAATGTTCATGTCTAGGATATCAAGGACGATGTAAATGCTCTAGCTAATAGCCATAAGTTCTCCAATGTAAATTATATTCTTCCCCATTGCACCAATATAACCTCTAATCCACAGCCCTTCAACATGTCTGAAGATGCCACCAATGGAAATATTGCCTTTTCCATTGCAATCAGGATTGATCACACTAGCATCCATGTTTACCTTAATCTAACCCACAAGAGGAGGATTCAAAGCTATCCACTACGTTTTAGCATGCGAGATAGAGATCAGGTTAGCACAACAAACATTAAGAAATTCCTAAGCACAACAAACATTAACAAATTAATTCCTTAGCCCTCCATAGTTTCTTCCAATTCACAATATAATTCTCATGAATAGAATCCTCAGACATGATGGAGAGATATCCAGTCTTCACATCGTACATGCCAGCGTTATGACTTGTCCATACCTGTAATCAACCATGTTCGTGCAATAAAAGAGAGGTTTACCTAGGATTTGTTTAGCATATCTATCAGGTAAGTGAGTAGATATGTTAGAGAAATTCCCGGTTCCATTATTAATAATATCACTAACTTTCATATTCATATTACTAATACATATATTACTATCAATCATAGTATCAAGGGAGCCTTCTCCCAACCAGATGTCAAACTAGATAGAAACGTTGGACCCATCACCAATTCTCCAACCAAATGTGTCTTTGATTTTGGAGAAATCCCTAAGAATACAATTCCATGAGGGAGAATCAGTAATTCTAGCACTAAAATTCATGATATCCTTGTTATTCAAATAAATAGAAGTAAGAACCCCACCCCACATAGTATTAGGCTCATGGACCAAATCATCCCTTACTTTGGCAAGCAAGGCAATATTGTTGTCCCTACTCTTCCTGACTCCTAGACCACCAAGATTCTTAGGTTTAGTAATATTATCCCAGTTTGAAAACAGAAAGATCAACATGAGAGGTAAGAGATCTCCATAGAGGAGCTTTCATGAGGAAGATGACTACTTAATATTTTCTTGGCATTCCAATACAATGTCCAATGGTTAAAGAGGGAATATATTTGTTGTACAAACACATCAGCAAATCTAGTGACAATCTCAAGACAGTGACACATGGCACACATCTAGACTTACATGTGTCACTCAATCTAACCATATATATCAATTACTAATACCCTTGACTTTATCTCCCCCTCTCAAACTAACATGTGGATCAACCACATTGAGTTTGTTCTTGAAATTGCAGAACATAGAAATAGGTAGGGACTTAGTAAATATATCAGCTACTTGAGCTGAAGATGGTATGTAGCAGACTTTAAGCTTCTTGTCCAGAATCAAATTTCTGATATAGTGAACATCCACTTCTATATGCTTCGTCCTAGCATGATAGACTGGATTTTGAGCTAGTGTAGTAGCACCTGTGTTGTCACACCACAAGACTGGAATGGATGGTAGCATGAACTTCATTTCTTTCAGAATCTGAATGATGCACTGTATTTCTGCTCCTAGGTTGGACATTGCCCTGTACTCATTTTCACAACACTGGATCTGGCTACAACTTGTTGTTTCTTTGAGCTTCAAGTGATGAGTGATCTTCCCAGATACACACAGTAACCTCCTGTTGATTTCCTGTCTGAAGGATCTGCAGCCCAATTTGCATCAGTGAATCCATGTAAAACCAAATCATCACTAGGTATAAAATGCAGTCCCTGCTTTAATGTCCCTTGCACAGACCTTAGTAGCCCTTTTAAGGCCTGCCAGTGTTCTGTACATGGCTTTTGCATAAACTGACTAAATGTGTTCATAGTATAAGCTATGACAGGCTTAGTAATAGTCAAGTACTGAAGTGCTCCAATGGCACTTCTATATAAGACATTATTAGCCAATGGTTCACCTTGATCAGGACTCAGCTGCTTACCTGCTACCATTGGTGTTAGACAAGGCTTGAGGTGCTCCATATTTAGCTTTTTGAGAAGTTGAGATGCATAGTAGGACTGAGTCAGATACAGTCCAGATTCATTCCTTGTCACTTGCATACCCAAGAAGTGAGATATTGTCCCCAAATCTTTAAGTGAGAACTTGGAATCTAACTGTTTAATAAACTTCTGAATCATAGAAGGTGAGTTTCCCATGAGGAGGATATCATCTACATACACAAACAAACATGACTTTGTTATCAACATGCAACATAAACAAAGAGTTATCACACACAGACTGTGTAAAACCCCATTTAATCATCTGAGATTTGAAAGCATCAAACCATGCCTTAAGGGCCTGCTTTAGACCTACATGGCCTTGTGAAGTTTGCATACATAACCAGGTCTGGTTGCATCAATAAACCCTTCTGTCTGCTCCATGTAGACAGGTCCTTGTAAGGGACCATTCAAGAATGCATTATTTATGTCAATCTGATTCCCTGGCCATCCCATAGATACAGCTAAAGTCAAAATGATCCTGATGGTGGCAGATTATGCCACAGGACTGAATGTTTCAGTGAAGTCAATTCCATAGTGCTGACTATACCCTTTAGCAACTAATCTAGCCTTGTATTTGAGAACTGAACCATCTGGCCTTAACTTTAATTTGAAGATCCATCTATTCCCAACAACTGTTTTTCCAGGAGGCAGTCTCGCTAGCTCCCATGTTTTGTTGTGCATGAGAGCTTTATACTCTGTTGACATTGCATCCTTCCAATCCTCTGACTGCAATGCTTGTGACACACTTGTTGGTTCAGTAGGAAAAGAATGAGCATTATCAATAGCATCGGTTTAAATATTCCACTTTTTGACCTGGTTTGCATAGGATGGGACTTGGTTTGGATAATAGTTTAGGGACTAGGATTCAAGGGTTGAGAACTTTGTGAAGGTGAATCTTTCTGTGTTGGTGTGTCTGTGATATTTCTTTGTAGGATTGGATAGTGGTGACCTAATGGATGACACAGTATGGGAAGGACTAGGGCTTCTGCACAAATTCTCATTCTCATTAGGTACAAAATTGTGTGAAGTAGGAATAGGTCTAGGGTTTGAAATTACCTGATTTGTAGATACAGTAGCAATGTCTTCTTCAGAAGATCTACTCAGAATGCCTGTGTCCCCCTCTGTCTGAGTGGATGGAGGTGTTGGAAGAAGGGTAAAAGAGATATAGTCAGTTAAAACTTGAGTAGTAGGTCATTGAGTGAACCCTTTGACAAAGGGGTAGAGAGTCTTATCAAACACAATATTATTAGATACATAGATCCTTCATGTGTCATCTAAACACTTGAATCCCTTATGACAAGAACTTTGATCAAGATTCACACAACTCTTGGTGTGGAACTGAAACGTAGTGGTTTGAAAGGGTCTAAGATTGGGGTACACAGCACAACCAAAAACTTTGAAGTACTTGTAGTTAGGTTTGGTAGAGAAGAGACATTCAACATGTGATTTATAGGACAAAATAGGAGTAGGGAGAGCATTTATAAGAAGGATAGCAGTTTGAAAGTTGTGCCACCAATATCTTAGAGGCATACTAGCATGGGCAAGCAAAGTGAGACCATATTCCACTATATGCCTATGTTTTCTTTCAGCCCTACCATGTTGAGCATGGTCATGAGGACAATGGTGCCTAAATAGTATACCCTCTTTGTCAAGTCAATCCTAAAAAGACCTATATTCACCCCCAGTTTGACTGCAAGCATTTAATCTTAACAAAAAATTGAGTTTCAACAAAGGCCTTGAAATTCTGAAAGGCACTCAAGGTTTCTGACTTAGATTTTAGGGGGTATATCCAAGTGTACCTGCTATAGTCATCCATAAAGTGCACATAGTAAGTGTATCCTTCTATAGATTTGATGGGAGTAGGCCCCCACAAATCTGTGTGAACAAGAGCAAAGGGTGCAGTGGCATGGGAATAAGACAAGGGATGAAACAAGTTGTGAGTTTTACCAAACTGACAAGATTCACAGAAAGATAAAGTACCAACAGTCTTAACATTACAACAATTATTCAAAATAGAAGTCAAAACATGGTTTGAGGGGTCCAAGTCTTTTGTGCCATATCTCTGGACTAGACTCTGAATTATTACAAGGAATAGTATGTTTGGAAACAGAAAAATAAACAGAAGCTGGTTTGGAGTGAAGGGAGATATGATTTGTGGCTTCAGGTTGCAGAATCTTGTACAGGCCATCCTGAAGTTGACCCCTGAGAAGCATTGTCCATATATGCTTGTCCTTAACAAAACAAGACAAACCATTAAACTCAATAGAAACATGGTTATATGATATCAGTTGAGAAATACTAAGTAAATTTCTGGTGATCGGAGGAACATGTAAGCTGTTATGTAAGTGTAAGGTGCCATGTGGTGTGAGAAGGTAAGAGTGCCCGACATGTGCTACTAGTAATTTCTCACCATTTCCTACAATCAGTGTGTCATTACCATTGTAGTTTGAGTTGATGCTCATGTTTCCCATATCAGCAGTCATATGATTAGTTGCTCCACTATCCAAGTACCAGGAATGATCTAAAACAGTGCTAGGGGTGGCAATATAGGATGAGTTTTTCTTTCCTCCATTGGTATTAGTATTTGCAGCTGGCCCCTGAAAGTCTTGTTCAAATCTGTGCTAACAGTCAATGACTGTATGTCCATTCTTTCCACATAGCTGACATGTCATTCTATGTCCTGATCTGGAACCACCTCTATTTCTGCCACCTCTATATCCACATCTGCCATGTTATTTCCTTGTGAAGAGTTGTTGTTACTATTCTGTGTCTTTCCACCAGATAAGACACCAGATCCATAGGTTGCCAAATGTGCAGAAGGATTTGGTTGTCCACCACCAGATGTACTTCCTAGAGATATAGTAGGATTGAACCTTGCTAGAAATCTTTCTTGAGTCAATAAGTGGGATTGGACTTCAGGCCAAGTAAGAGATCCAATCCTAGATGTGATGTTAACTATCACTGCCCCATAATCTTTGTACAAACAACCTAGGGTTGAAAGTATTAGTTCTGACTTTGATATTGGATACCCTGCTGCAGCCAAACCATCACTATAAAACTTCATTTGTGCTAAGTAATCACTCATGGACTTGCTACCTTTCTCTGATTTGGTGAGAGCACTCTTAAATTACAGCATTCAGGACTCCGATTGACTATTAAACAGTGTCTCCAAAGTAGTCCAAATCTCATGTGAAGTGCCACACCCCATCACCTCTATGAGGGCTTGTTAAGTCATTGAACTTAATAGCCATCCCATCAACAACTGGTCTACAGTATCCTATTCATCAGCTGCAGGGTTCGGCATTCCAGTGTATAAACTTATGCTTGAGGGTCTAGATGTGGTGCCAAACATAAAACCATCCAACTTATGTCAATTAACTATTGGCAAAATAGTATATTTCCACAATAAATAGTTCTCTCTTGTGAGTTTCACGGTTCAGGTTTGATATAGATGCACTTGAAAGGGTGACCCTGTGTGACTGAGTGTGCTCGGAGATGGTGACCGGAGAAAGGATGGAAAAGATGGTATATTGGGTGGTAAAGCAGTACCTGACAACTAAGGAAACAAAGGAACTCCACAAACATTTGGTGGTGGAAAAATGTAGCATGGGTAAGGAACCGAGCCAAAGACAGTGTTATAATGAGAAAAGGCACTAAGACTTGCCGCCGGAACTGTGGTGCTTGCTATGGTCGGAATCTGAGTTGGGATTGTTGTGACCAGAATTTGAGTTGTATTTACCGGTCCTGAGCTCACATGGATCTCTGCAGCAATCTCCGGTTCCGATGTTGGAGGAACTGAGGTCCCAGTACTCATGACATAGGTCTATCGCTCCGATACCAAGTTTGAAAACAGAAAGATCAACATGAGAGGTACGTGATCTCTATTAGAGGAGCTTTCATGAGGAAGATGACTACTGAATATTTTCTTGGCATTCCAATAAAATGTCCAACGGTTACAAGTATTGTACAAACACTACAGCAAATTAGTGACAATCTCAAGACAGTGACACATGGCACATATCTAGACTTACATGTGTCACTCAATCTAACCATACATATCAATTACTAAACCCTTGACTTTATCTATCCCAATTAAGAAGATGTATCCCTCTGCCATCTTGGTTACTTTTCCACAAGAAATTTATATTATGCCTATCAAAGGCATCACAAACTTTTTGAGGAAGCCAAGTACTTTGCATGACAAGATAAATAAGTATTCACGGATTAAATCAAATTAATCCTACCAGCATGGTTTAGATGCATTTCTTTCCACCCATAAAGTCTCCTTTGAACTCTCTCAACCAAGAAGTTAAAGGTTATATTAGTTATTCTCTCAGTGTTAAGAGGAACCCGCAAATACATGCAAGGACACTAGTTCAAGCCATACCAGTTTCATTAAGCAAGAATCTAGCCATATCCCTATCTATAAGGTTATTAAAATAGATTTAGGACTTCTCAAGGTTAAAGGTGTGACTAGTCTCAACACAAAAATCAATAAAGGCCCACGTAATATTCCTTATGCCCTAAAGATAAGGATGTCATCAGAAAACATCAGATGAGAAATCCTAACCGCCACCTATTTTGACAAGACAAGCATTCCACTTTTTCTCCAATGTACCTTTATCCAACAAGATTGAAAGATACTCAACAAATAGAGCAAAAAGATAAGCGGAGATAGGATCCTCTTGCCTTAACCCTCTACTGGCCTAAAAAGGAGGCAATGGAGTACCATTCCACAAAAGATAAAACCTAGGAGTCTTAACATATTTCATGATACGATTGACCAAAGAATCAAAAAATTTAATACAATTAAGCATATACTCTAGCCGATCCTAGTTGACTTTATCATATGCTTTCTCCATATCAATTTCATCACAAAATACCCTTTCCCTGATTTTGGACATATTGATCATATGAATAATCTCCTAAGCAATAAGAATATTGTTTGTGGCAAGCCTATGGGAATGATACCACATTGGGTAAGACATATGAGATCTGCCATAAAGGGTTTCATTCTCGTGGCAATAAGCTTAGTATAAATATTATATATCATATTGTACAGAGAAATAGGTCTAAACTATTGAATCTTATAAGAGTTGTCAATATTATGAATAAGAGACAAGAAAGTAGAATTAACATCCCTTGGAAGGTCAACACCATCGAAACACTTACGGGTACCAGACTAAACTTTCTTCCCAACATGGCTCCAAAACTTCAGGTAGAAACATCCTTGCAAACCATCAAGACCTGGACTCTTAAGACGTTTGAAGGAAGAAACAACCTTGTAAACTTCTTTCATAGTCATCTCTTGACCATGTACAACTCTTTGTTCTTCATCAAGAAATTTACCTCTAGGAATACAAAAATTTCCCTCAGAATTGGAATTTCCCAACAGGCTCCTAAAGAAATCACTGACTAAAGTTTGAATCATGGATCCACTCAACCTCATTATTTTGAATACTAGTGATTTCATTTTATTTCCTACTAATTTCAGTAGTGAGATGAAAATAATTGTATTGAGGACCGCAAACTGCAGCCAATTCACCTTAGACTTTTGAAACCAAAAGAATTATTATTTTCATTGGATATCATTGATAAAGTTTGTAGAATTACAAACAAACAAAATAAAATGCGGAATTTTTATTGATCAAGTTAAAACTACAAGTTATTTACAATGTGGCTGATCATGGGGTATTTATAGTTTCATACGCCTCATGAATCAATTGGAAGTTGGTTACAAACGGTTACAACAGATTAAAACTAGATAACCGCTTTATATATTAAATTATTTCAAACTGATCAGTAGGCTGCTGGTGTTCATGCTGTCAGCAGGATACTGATATTTTCGATTGATCAGCAAAGTGCACTCAGCATTCCCATCAGCTTTTATACTGTAACACCCCCTTCAAGCTGTGAGTGGTTCATTAACAGCTTGCACTCAGCATTCCCATTAGCTACTTGAAGTCTGAAAGATCTTCGAAACTCCCAATTTATCTAGTAGATAAGAGAAAATAGGTGCATCTAAGGCTTTGGTGAGGATGTCAACTATTTGTTCTTTGGTATTGACTGGAAGAAGTTTGATGAGTCCTGATTTGACCTTATCTCTCACAATATGACAGTCAATTTTCAATATGTTTGGTTCTTTCATGGAAAACAAGATTGTGAGCAATATGCACTGCACTGGCATTGTCACAAAATAGGACAGCAGGCAACTGGACTGGAATTTGTAAATCCTGTTGTATGTAGATAAGCCATTGGATTTCACAAACTGCATTTGCCATGTCCCTGTACTCAGCCTCTAATGAGCTTCTAGCAATTGTTGTTTGTTTCTTTGCCTTCCAAAAGATAGGAGCATCTCCTAGAAACATCATGTAACCTGATACTGATCTTCTTGTTTCAGGACAGCCAGCCCAATCACTATTTGTAAAACCCTTAAGTAAAAGATTATTGCCTGTTGGGAAGAAGATTGGTCTTCAAGTATCTCAGCAGTGTATAAGCTTCCTTCATATGGTTTTCAGTGGGAGTGTCCAAAAATTGACTTAGTTGTTGGACTCTAAAGGCAATGTCTGGTCTGGTAAAAGTGAGGTAAATTAATTTACCTACTTGGGATCTGTATGCAGTGTTGTCTTCTAAAAGTGGTGAATCACCATATTGTAAGGTCTGCTTGGACTCCATAGGTGTCTTAGCAGGTTTGGCTCCCAAAAATTCATATTCTTCTAGGAGGTTAAGTGTGTATTTTCTTTGTGAAATCCATACGCCTTTTGGACATTTAGCAGTTTCAATGCCTAGGAAATATCTCAATTTTCCAAGATCTTTGATGGTGAACTGCTGATGTAGAGCATCCTTTACTTGCTGAATCAACCTTTCACTGGGGCTTGCTGCTATGATGTCATCAACATAGACAAGTAAAGCAATAAAGGACCGTCCTGACCCTTTGGTAAACAAACTGTAATCATTTTTGGATTGAGTGAATCCTTGAGCCTCCAAAGATTCAGTCAACTTGTGATTCCATTGTCTGCTGGCTTGCTTGAGGCCATACAATGACTTAGTAAGCCTGAAAACTTGATTTTGTTTCGTTGTTGTACAGCCCGGAGGTAACTGCATGTATACTTCTTCATGCAAATCTCTATGTAAAAAAGCAGTATTGATATCCATCTGATGTAAGTGCCAATTTTTGGCTGCTGCTGCTGCTGCAAGTAAGGCTCTAACTATAGGGATCTTGACAATTGGTGATAAAATTTCTTGATAATCAATCCCATATGTTTGAGTGTAGCCTTTTGCTACTAATATAGCTTTATATCTCTCTACTGATCCATCAGGATTTTATTTGATTATGTACACCCATTTGCATCCAATAGGTTTTTTGCCTGGGGGCATATCAACTATCTCCCATATGTGAGTCTTTTGTAAGGCTTCAATTTCTTTGTTCATTGCCTCCTTCCATTCATCATGCTTGATGGCTTGATTGTAGGTCTAAGGCTCTTTAACAGCATCAATAGCATTAATGAATCTGGCATAGTCTGCTGAGAGGTTGTCCAGACTCATTACTGCACTCAGCAGATGTGGAGTCTGCTGAATATTATGAGCACCCCCTTGATAAAAGGTTGGTGATTTCCTTGTTCTTATGGACCTTCTTAGTTGTGTGGGTTCAGGTGCCTGATTTATTGGTTCATGCCTTGTATTGGATGTATCAGCTGATGTTGATCCTACTGCTGGTTGGTCTGCTGACTCATTCAGAAGGTAATCAAAACTGTCCATTACTGGCAAAGGAACAGGCATGTCAGCAAGATATCTAGGCTTTCCTAAGACCTGTTGATAAATAGGAAAGTAAGTTTCATGGAATTGAGTGTTTCTAGCAACAAATATATATTTGTTGGTAATATCTAAGAGAATATCACCCTTGGAGATGTTTGAATTCCCAAAATAGACACAAGTTCTACATCTTGAGTTAAATTTGGTCCTATACTGCTGAAGTGTGCATGAAAAAACTAGGCAACCAAAGACTTTAAACACATAATAGTCTGGTTTGGTGCTATAAAGAACTTCATGTGGAGTGCTTTCTTTCAGTAGTAGTGTAGGCGTGACATTAATCAACTTTACAGCGTGTAAAAGACAAAAACCCCAATATTCAATTGGTAGATTACTCTAGAACCTCAAACCTCTTGAAACATTCAGCAGATGCTGATGTTTTCTTTCAACAATACCATTTTTTAGGTGTACTTTTTGTTGGGGAGATTTTGCATCATTAAAACAAAAGAAAATTTATAAACCTATACTACCATGCAAAACTACCTCCTAACCGGCCGAATACCGGGTAGTTGCTAGTAAAGTTGGATAAATACGGTATCGATCCTCGAGGAAAGGGATGTTGAATCTATTCTTATTAATCCTTAAATTGTTACTTATTCAAAACGGAACTGAAAACGAAAAACGAAAAGTAAACTGGACAGAGGATTGTTAATCCAAAGCCAGGAAGGATAAAAGCGATAAAAACTAAATCTAAACTACTAACTATAAAAGGAAATATACAAGAAGATGAGCATGGAGATTAACAATGAACAAACAAAATCATCCAATCCTTCAAACCCTCTATCTCTATCTAAGGTTATCTTGTGATGATTAACTAAACATGTGGTTCACCTAGTCAAAAGTATGAATCCTACTTCCGTAGATAATTCGTCTATCAATCAAAACAAGGTGTAAGATTTATTCAAATCTAGCAACCTAGATAATCAACCTATCAACTTCCGTTATGTCAAGGTTAAAAATCCAATCTTTCCTATGGTGATCTAAGTCTAACATGACTTCCATCAAAATCAAACATCGATAAGCAACCATATTCCGATATACGTTGCATAACAAATAATCGCATAGGAAAAGATACAACTTTGAGATAAAATCATAAAACAAACTTAAATAAAAGTAGATAAAACCTGAATGAAAAAGGATTCAAACTGTTCGAACAATTGCAGCCCCCAAGCATGGAGTACATCGCAGCAGCAAAACAGAAAAGCAAAATAAAAACCTAATTTAACTTGCCACCCAGCCTCCCCAAAGGGGGCTGGGGCCGCCTAGGGTTTGCCTCTTATGATGGTGTATCAATGAGATCGAATAATGTATGTTCTAGGGTTGAAATCGCGCTGCTATTTATAGAAAAGTAAGGCGGCTGCTGCTAGGTCGGTTTTAGGACGCCCGTCCACTCCTGGACGGGACATGGACGCTCGTCCGGTATGTCTGGACTAGATATCATCATCTTTATCTCATTCTTCTCATCTCTATCTCTTCTCTTCTTCATATAACTCTTCCTTATCTCTTGTATGTCAAATAAATCCGACTTGTATCATCTTTTGATCCCCTTTTCAGCTCGAAATATGCACATCTACAAACATCAAAACCATTGCAAAGTGTAACATCATCCAAATAATCATAAAACCACCAATTAAACACATAATTTAATCACTTTTGCAATTAGACCCTTAAAACATCACTTGCTTAATATTTCAATATAAAGGCCAATTCTTATGCAAATAATATAAATATGGGGAAAATCATCGTAAAATATATCGTTATAAAACGTACAAAATCACCCTTAACACTTTTACAGGATGTCTGATGTATGATACCCTGTTGAGCATAAAAGTCAGTAAGTTGGAATTCTACACCATTGTCAGATCTAATTACTTTAATGATTTTATGAAACTGAGTAGAAACAAATTTAACAAAAGATTTAACAAGGTCAGAGGCTTTAGATTTAAGCCTCATAAGAAAAACCCAAGTAAATCTAGAAAAATCATCTACAACAGTAAGAAAATATTGTTGTCCATTTACAGTATGTTGTCTCAAAGGACCCCAAATATCCATATGAACAAGATCCAAAGTAGCATTTATAGCAGTTGTACTTAAAGGAAAAGGATTTTTCTTCAGCTTAGCCATAGGACAGACATAACAAAGATCATGATTATAAAATTTGACATCAACAGACTGTGAACTAATGACTTGAAGACTTTTGTATGGCAAGTGTCCAAGTCTGTAGTGCCATAAAAGTGCATCATCTAGTCTATCAGATAGAGTGTGATTTTCTACAGCATTTGTAACAGAAAGTCTTATTGGTCGGTCCATGACATAGAGTCCTCTATGTAAGTCAGCTGAACCAATCATTTTCTTGTTGTTGTCCTGCAAAACACACTTGTTAGTAGAAAAAAACAGCTGCACCTTGTGTATGATTAATAAAGAAAGGTATGGATAAAAGATTATACTTAAAGCCAGGAATGCAAAACACATCATGTAGGACCAGATGAGTGTTAATCCTCAATTGTCCTATATGTGTGACAGAAACAATGTTCCATTAGGTAATCCCATTTTTATACCAGATGAAGGTTTGGGATTACTTAATAGATCCAATGATCCTGCAATGTGATTTGTGGCACCAGAGTTCAAGATCCATTGTATTGATCATACTAAATTTAGGTCACCTATTGCTGTAGCAGGTGAGTAGTGTGTGACAATATCAGCAGGTTGGCCAACAGCAAATCCTGCATGTCTAGGAGGATCATTCCGCAGAGCCATCAACTTGTCAAGTTGTTGTGCAGTAAGATTGGGAAACCCAGGTCCAACAGACATGCTTGGTGCCTGATCTTCTTCTACTGATTGATCCTCTTCTACCATATTTGCCCTTTTTGACTTGAAACCAAGAGGAAAACCATGTTTCTTGTAACAAGTCTCCTCAGTATGGCCATTGAATCCACAAAAACTACATTGCATCTTTTTGGGATTTTTAGGCCTGGGATTTGCAGCATAATTAGATCTGATGATAGTCTGATTGTGTCCCTGTCTATTCGTTTGTGACAATAGGACCATGGAATCTTGATTCTTGGCCTTGTTAGCCACATATGACTTCTGTCTCTCAAACTTGATTGCCATTGCCAAGGCATCATGAATTTCTGGAAAAGGCACCATCAGCATTGCCTGTGAGACCATTGGTTCAAAATCATCCCTTAAACTTTTAAGGAATTTCATGACATGTTCAGCTTCCATATGATCTATCAGATTTCTGATTGCATTGCAGTGACATTGAGGATCACAAGAACATATTGTGACAGGCCTGATGGTCTTGGTTTCTTCCTAAAGAATCATTAATTTTGTGAAACATTGATTGACAGAATCTGTGCCCTGTTTCAGTAGATGTATTTCTTCAAGAAGATCTGAAAGCCTTAATGCATCAACATTTGAAAACCTTGCTGCAAGATTCTTCCATACTGCTTGTGCATTCTTGAAGTACATCAAACTTTGTGCAATGTTGTTTTCAACAGAATTTAAGATCCATGATCTCACCATTGTATCGCATTGTCTCCACATATGGAATTCTACTAAATCTACTTCTGGCCTTTTAATTGTGCCGTCTACGAAGCCAATTTTGTTTTTGGTGATCAACACCATCTCCATGGATATTTTCCAGGGATTGTAGTTGTTGCCATTCATCAATGGCTGAACAAGAACCAGAGACGGATTCTCATTAGGATGAACATAGAATGGACCGGGGGGACTTATTTCTTGTTTCTTAGCTGTCATGGCTATCAAGAATTTCAGAATTGATTCTCAAATCAACAATGATGTAGAAAATCTGATCAAGAACTGACCAAAAACAGGAAAAAGTATAACAGTTTACTCTCAAGAAACTGAAAACTCAGAAAAAAGATGAAGAACACTCTCAAGTTTCTTCAAAAAATCCAAGAAAGCTCTTAGAAATTCTCAAATTTCTGCTCTGATACCATGATGAAATTTGTAGAATTACAAACAAACAAAATAAAATGCGGAATTATTATTGATCAAGTAATAGTTACAAGTTATTTACAATGTGGCTGATCATGGGGTATTTATAGCTTCATACGCCTCATGAATCAGTTGGAAGTTGGTTACAAACGGTACAACAGATTACAACTAGATAACTGCTTTCTATATTACATTATATCAAAGCGATCAAGAGTGTCATTGAGTCTTCGTAGTGCTGCCAAGTCAGTGGTGTTCAAGTTGTCGAAGTTTGCCGATATCTTCGATTGATCAGCAAAGTGCAATCAGCATTCCCATCAGCTTTTATACTGTCACAATCATCATAGTGCGAGTGAGATCTTTTTGAAGTTTAATGATAAAATGATTCATCTTGATGGAAAAAGCCTTTTGAATACCATTAATCATGGTAATGATGGTTTTCTTCTTATAGAAAATGTTGCCAAAAAAACTCCTTGTTCCAAGCAAGGAGCTTATTTTTAACACTTTGAAGGGATTTATGAGTATCTCCCAGACCTCTCTAATGATGTCCACACAACCACTATGAGAGGCCCAAATATGATCACATTTGAAGGGTCTAGAATGTAAACCAGAAATATTAGGGTTGGCATCTGATGTGATTTCCAATGAAGAAAAACTTTATTGAATTTATTTATTGTCTTTTTATTTATTTTTAGTTATTATTATTTGGGAGAAATTTATCTCACATTGCTTAGGTATTATTAATCTATTTTTAGTTATTATTTTTGGGGAAATTTATCCCACAATTCTTAGATAGCTTCTTGGCTTGGAGTTTGTAGCCTATTTAAGTCATTTAGGTGTTCCTTTTACAGAACAACAAATTTATTGAGTGAATTATTATAAATCTTTCAAGCTTTTTGTAAGTATTCTATTCGTAGAGTATTCGAATCTAAACTTATCAAGGTTCTGAGCATACCTTGTGGCGTTAATGTCCTAAGGTTCTTAAGTACATGTTATCTAAGGGTTGATGTCATAACAAAGTTTTTAGCTATGGGTTAGGGTCAGTTGCTATCAGAGAATAGCTATTAAAGGTATCAAATATCTCTTTTTCTTCTTTCATTATTATTAAAAATGCGAATTCCTTTTTTTTCTTCTTTCCGGCCAATATATGTGTTCCTGTTCTTAAATTATTCAAAAACAAAATTCAAGAATCTTTTCTTTTTTCTGCGTGACCTTCCTCAAACAAACAAAAAAAATCTAGCTCATTCGTCTTTGCTGTTTGTGCATACATCCCATCAATTAGTTGAGTATTTTGTTTTTTCTTTGTGAACATATCACCCCTTCACACAGCTATATAAAAAAATTCATATTTTTCCCAGCAAAGGAAGCGGCCAGCCCTAGCTATATAAAAAAAATTCCCAGAAATTCGCAGTCAACTTTTACCCAACTATTACCAATTTGTTTTATTTTGATTGGTTAAAAAAAAAGGCAGTCAAATTGACGCGAGTTTCACACCCTAACTATGATTTTTATCACACCCGTAATTCTAATACACATCTGAAAAAAAATTCTTTCTTATTTTTCTCTTTTCTTCTTGGTTCTATACCCTTTAAATTGTCCCAACAAAAGCCATAAGTCCTAATATAGGTTCTTTGGTATTGCTTGCTTCGGGTGCTCATTATTTTGATTTGTTTTACGATTTGAATTCTACACGAGGGGAGTGTAAACACGAGTGATTGTGAGGAGATATATATATATATATATATATATATATATATATATATATATATATATATATATTGTTCTTGAACTTCAATCATGTCGAAAGAGCTTACCGAGGGAGAGAAGAATTCTATTGATGCTCGTATTCGGACATTGGCCGAGGCCCAAGTTTCCGTGATGAATAGAAAATTTGAAGAGAAGAATCAACGTCATACTGATTGGATGGAGGAGATGAAGGCTTAATTTCAGAACATGTTAACGGAAAGGAGTGGTGGTAGAGAAAATCGCGGTGGTAGAGATAATCGTGGTGATAGAGGTGATGTAAGGAGAAGAGCAGCAGTGCCCCGGGTTGAGGAAGCGGATGACAACATTTCGGAGCCTTCTTATGCTACCCATAGTGGTGAGAGTGATGGTGATCGAGGTAACATACGGCAAGTCAAAAAGAAAATTCCTACGTTTAAAAGTACAAATGATCCTGATGCTTATTTAGATTGGGTTCGTAAAGTTGAGCAGATTTTTCGATGTAATAATTACTCTGAGAAGAATAAGGTTAGATTGGCTACACTTGAATTTGAGGGTTATGCTGCCATTTGGTGAGAGCAGTTAATTATTAATCGTCGCAAGGCAAGAGATGATCTTGTCAAATCTTGGAATGAGTTGAAAAGGGAGATGAAACGGAGATTTGTTCCAGAATCTTATTACCGTGAACAGTATCGAAAATTGTGGACTCTTACGCAAATAATTGACCAGTGGAAGATTATTATCAAGAGATGGAACTTATATTAATTTGTACGGGTACCAAGGAAGATCCAGAGGCGACTATGGCTCGTTTCTTGAGTGGTTTAAGGCCTGAAATTGCCCATCCTGTGGAGATGAAAGATTGTGATAGTTTGGATAAAATGGTACATGATGCGATATTAACCGAAAATCATTTGAAGAAAATGAGTACCTTTACGAAACCGTATTCAGGTAATTCTTCTTCTTACCGTTCGTTTCATCCTTCAGGTGATATTTCACAATTCAGCACCCTTAGGCCGACCCCTATGTCTTCAAATGAGGCTTATAAAGCTAGGGAATACAACAAGGGTAAAACTACTACCTCCCCCCAACAGCCCACTCATGAACTTAGATATTTTAAGTGTAAAGGTGTGGGACACAGAGCAAGTGAGTGTGCAAATAAACGTGGTATGGTTTTAGGGGGTGAATCACGTGGGGAGAAGGAGTATATGTCACAATCCGATGAGGAGGAGATGGTTTATTTTGAGGAGGAATTTGAGCAAGAACCCCTGGTTGGACCTCTTTTGGTCACAAAAAAAGCCTTGAGTACCACTATCAAAGTGGAAGAAAGTTTGCATCGGGAAAATATTTTTCAAACACGTTGTCTTATTGGCGAGAAAGTTTGTAGTGTGATTATTGATCCGGGAAGTTGTGCTAATGTGGTTAGTACCGATGTGGTGGAGAAGCTAGCAATTCGTACTACCAAACATCCCCAACCTTATAAGTTGCAATGGTTAAATGAATATGGTGAAGTTCGTGTTACCAAGCAAGCGTTGATTTCTTTAAACACTGGGAAGTTGGATGATGATGTTCTTTGTTATGTGGTATCGATGCATGTCACACATGTTATACTTGGTAGGCCTTGGCAATACGATATGCGAGTTCTTTATGATGGTTTTCGGAACAGGTATACGTTGCTTCACTAGGGAAAGAAAATCACTCTTGTTTCCTTGTCACCACAAGATGCGCATGAGGAGCAACTTAAACTTGCTCAACGCTGAGAGGAAGAGAATCTAAAGGCGGGAGGAATAGTTGTCCTTGGTAGTAAATCTGTTGTGAATGGAGGGCAAAGGAAATTTTTTCTCACTTCATTATCCACTTGTTCGGGGTTCATTTCGTCTTATTTGCCAGTTCCTGACGAACATTTTGTTGAAATAGTGTCCTAAACCCAATCGGGTTGGACCGGATCCGACTGGGTCGGATCATTTCTATTATTTCTTTATGTTTGTACATATATTAAATGTCTTTTCTGTTATCATATATATGTTCTTTTAAAGAACCAATTATGAATTGTTATATGATAACGTCTTTAGTATTAAACTATGATAAAGAAATCATGATAGGTGATTATGGTTGATGAGATCTCTAATCACTTTAATAAGTTTGATACTTAAATGTCTCTAGGCTTATGAACTATTGCAGGGCATTGATAGTACAACAGACTAGCGCGTATTAGATGTCTTCTGTCTTTAAGGGCAGGGATAGATCTCATCTATCAAAGTGTAGAGACACTTGTACTGTACGTGGATGTGTATTAGAGAATGCGTACGTTAGACTGACCCACTTACACTGTTAAGTGTCACGCTATGTAGTGGTTGTGTAATTATCCTTAAGACCGGAGTCTACATGGCATCACGGTGTGGATTGTCATGCTTTGACACTATTGAGGTTTCTCTTAGCCATGGGGCGATCATGCGGTAGTGATTAGGTGTGATACTGAAGCATGCGGAGTATACATGTTTGGTCGTCCGGAAATCTCGTACCCTATCAGTAGGGGTGAATATCCGAAAGGGAATTCTTATAAGGAATGTCTTACTCTCGTGAATCTTTGCAAAGTGGAAGTAAATAAGTTACTTCAAGAGAGTATGATATCCAGATTATAAGATACGATCGTTAATGTATTGACACTCGAGATACGATCGTATGGATATTATTACATCGATAGGATTGTAATTTACACGGTAATTATTTCACATAAAAGGTAGTAGTCATTGCATTTGACTCTTCCGAGGATTGGGGGTCACGGTGTGTTGCTAGACGCTATCCCGTGATCGTTAGGTATGAAGGACATTTTTGTAATTTGCACTTTGTGCCTACGGCCAACATATTCGGAAGCCTATCGGGTCACACACATATGAACATCAAGTCGGATTAAAATGTGGTTATAGTTGATAACCAAATAAGGAAAGTTTTATCTCATACTATAAAGGTTATAGTGGTAAATTAATATGATGGTATTTATTTATTATGAATAAATTAAATACAAGATATTGATGATGTCTAAATCATCACGGTTGTTTTAGCGGTGTTTATATGTAGGATATCTGGCTATAAAAGTGTATAAAAGTGGTGTTAGCTGGTGGTGCCCAGTGGCAGCAATGGATTCCGGAGGTTGTGCTTTTTAAGAGAAGAGGACAGGGGCAATTTGGCTTTGCCACTTGTTTTATATCATTTTTTCCAACCTTTAATGAAGTCACATAGCTCCCCTATTTATAGGGAGAGCCACTGACTGAAGTCGGTTTATTTACAAATAAGGACACATAGTACCAAATAGATATTTATCTACAGCCGATAGGTCGCACTCCTGATGGCCTCACTGACCTTTGCATCCATTATATCATTGTTTTGTTGAACTTGAGGTAGCTCTTCCTCTAAATATTATGGTTGAGGTCACTGGCGGACCCGTTTATTAAATGAGATCGTGTCGGCCCCTTAATCCCTTTTGTTGTCGCATAATGTTGAGGGCTTGGAACTGATCCGAAGGATCGCGGCTCTAATTTGGCTTGCGAGCTCGTGGGCTGTAATGGCCGGTGGCCTTATCCTCTAATGTCGGTGGCCGGTCAGACCCAAATAAGGATCCGCGAACCGAAGTATGATTTAGGCACATCAATGGCCCCTACTCCGTGCCTTAATCATTTTCTTGAAATGTTAGGCGCGGAGTAATAGTCTGTTTACAGATCTATTGCTTTGAAATACTGTGATGGCTCACTATTGTGGCGGATCGCCTATTAGCTTTGCCTAAACGCCTTACTTAGAGTAGGTCTTTTTGTTGCTTGCGTGTAGTTGATGAACTTTGCTTCTTGTGGCTTGTGCCATGAATTGATTCTGACTTTGTGGTTTTTGCGTCGTGAATTGATTTAACCTTTGGTGGCTTGAGAGCTTTTAGTCTTGTAGAGGGCTATCTCAAACACGAGTTCCAAAATATGATGCCGACCTAGAGGTCGGTCTTACAAGAAGGTTCGTTCATAGGCGAATTCCAAATTATGGTGCCGAGCTTAGGTCGGTCTTATAAAAAGTTCGCTTGTAGGCAAATTCCAAAATATGATGCTGAGCTGAGGTCGGACTTATAAATGCTCGCTCGAGGGCGAGTTCCAAATATGATGCCGACCTAAAGTCGGTCTTATAAAATGCTAGCTCGAGGGCGAGTTCCAAAATATAATGCTGAGCTGAAGTCGGACTTATAAAATGCTCGCTCGAGGGCGAGTTCAAAAATATGATACCGAGCTGAAGTTGGACTTATAAAAGATTTGGCATTTGAAGCATTAGTTTTGGCATTGATAGCCTGTTTTGTGGCTTATGGCCCTGTCGTTTTGTCCGACTTGTTACTTAGGACCGCGCTATAAAGCGGACGGCCTCAAAGTGAATTGGGTCTATGGCAACCTTGTCGTCTGAAGCGACTTGTTCACTAAGGGCCGCGCTATTCAAGCGCCTTGCCCCGTAGTGATTTTGGGTCTATTGGGACCTTGTCGTCTGAAGCGACTTGTTCAATAAGGGCCGCGCTATTCAAGCGTCTTGCCTCGAAGTGATTGGCTTATAGCCTATTTGTGCCGCGCTATTAAGAGGACGGAATTTTGCTGAAGAGAAAATCCGTGTTGATGGCGAGCTTGTAGTAGAGAGCTCGTAATAAGAGAGCATGTAATAAATGAGCTCGCTGATACGGAGCTTGTGATAAATGAGCTCGCTGATATGGAGCTTGTAATAAATGAACTCGCTGATATGGAGCTTGTAATAAATGTTTACTTTGTTTTTTTGGTAATGATTTTCCCAAAGTATTTTTGAGCTCGCGCCTTTATTTTTGTTCAAAATATTTCACCTTTTTCGAGTCCACTATTTGGGTTCGGCATATCCGTATATATGTGTGTATATATATATATATATATATATATATATATATATATATATATATATATATATATATATAGGCCCTCTTGTTTTTAGCGAGGTCGAGGAAATTAAATAATCGAACTTGTTAAAAATAATTGAGCTAAAAGCCTTACTTGTTTCGGTTGAGGTCGATGATTGAATCAAAAAACCCGATGTGTGGCCTTCTTGTTTTAAGCAAGGTCGTTACGGGCTTGGTTGAAATAAGTTTTGAGTCCGCGCACTCATATGCCCGTGTGAAAATTTTCCATTCTCGGCACTTTTTTTTGGCGGCTCGATCATTGAATCGAAAAATTCCCAGTATGCGGCCCTCCTTGTTTCGAGTAAGATCGGAGATATGACGTAATGAGCTTGCTGGGAACAAATTCTGAACCAAAGTATAAGCTCGATAAAAGAATTTCCCGCGGCCCCCTTGTTTTGGATGAGATTGAGATCTTGAGTAACTTGTCTAAGACAAATGTTGAGGTCGGGCTTAGAGCTTGCCGAGCTGAAGGTCGGTCTTAGAGCTAGCCGACTGGGGTCGGGCTTAGAGCTAGCCGACTGGGGTCGGGCTTAGAGCTAGCCGATGAGGTCGGACTTAGAGCTTGCCGAGCTGCTGAACAGTACAAAAGATAGCTCTATCCTTCACTTATGGTGAGTGAGTTCCCAATAATGAAGCATAATTATTCAAGTCGTAAAAACAGGAATAAATTGCAGTGAGGGCTCGTACCTGGAGAGTACGTAATAAGGGAGCTCATATGGAGAGCTTGTAATAAAGGAGCCCATCTTTGGTGAGCCCATATATGGCGACTGACAAGAGCGTTTTTTGTCACAATGTCATTTGATCCTCTTCGTGGAACGTGGCCATGAATCCGTTTTTTAAAAAATGAATTCAATGTCTCTATCCATCACATTTCCCAATGAACTGAACTATGTATCTCAATGAGGATAAGGCCAATGAGAAATTTAATTAATATCTGATGTGGCTAGCTCTTTTGTACATGCGGTAGTGATTGGGTGAATATCTGAAAGAGCCTTTTTATAAGGAATGTCTTACTCTCGTGAATCTTTGCAAAGTTGAAGTAAATGAGTTACTTCGAGAGAGCATGATATCCAGATTATAAGATACGGTCGTTGATGTTTGAAACTCGACTTACGACCGTATGGATATTATTACAGCGATAGGATTCTATTTACACGGAAACCGTTTCACATGAAAGGTAGTAATCATTGCATTTGACTCTTCCGATGATTGGGGGTCACGGTATGTTGCTAGACGCTATCCCGTGATCATTAGGTATGAAGGACATTTTCGTAATTTGCGCTTTGTGCCAACGGCCAACATATTCGGAAGTCTATCGGGTCACACACATAAGAACATTTAGCCAGATTAAAATGCAGTTATAGTGATAAACAAATAAGGAAAGTTTTATCTCGACTATAAAGTGTTATAGTGATAAATTAATATTGTGGTATTTATTTATTATGAATAAGTTAAATACAAGATATTAACTATGTTGATTAGTTATATATATATTTAATATATATGGGGCGCATAAATGAGTGTATATTGATACACATGTATTTTACGAATTAATTAATCGTAGTATTATATTAATCTTGTTGACTAACTGCATATATATATATATATATATATATATATATATATATATATATATATATATATATTGATATATGTATGGCGTGTGTATAGTTGATACACGTGAATATGCAAGTTAGTCAACTCTTGACATTATATTATGTATTAATATTAGATATTATATATATATATATATATATATATATATATATATATATATATATATATATATATATATATATATATATATATTTGCACACACATGTAAATTGATTTATGATAATATAATAAAAGATATATTCAATATTAGATATTGTCAATATATATCTTGGAAAAATATTTAATATAAGATATTGAATATTAATGAGATAAAGCAATAAATATATTTTCCATACTTTATTAGGAAAATGTTTTCTTTCTCATCAATCTACTAGAAGCTATTCCCAATGAGATTGGGATTGTCATAGGGGCGCACCACACTCTATTTAAAGGAGGGGTTGACTAGCTCTTTTGTACAACACAATTGCAAGAGCTAATAGTTCTTGTGAAAAATGGAGAGCATCTAAGAGAGAGATTAGAGAGAGAAATGGCCGGTCTAGCAACCGGATTTTTATAGTAGAAATCCATGATGGGATTCCGCGGGCTGTTCGTGTGGATCACCGGTAGAGGCCGAACGCTTGGGTGGCTCCGTGCATCGCTACTCTCCTTAGACGGTCAAAGCGTCGATCTTTTAGATCATCCCAGGTAACCACCGTCTACTAGCTTATTTGTTTATTGCTTAAACGAAGTCAATCCTAGTTAAAAGGAAATAAATTTTTGAATTCCGCTGCGTTCCCGCGTAGATTTCCTAACAGTGGTATCAAAGCGAGCTTCGAGCTTAAGCAATAAGCATGTTAATATACGTAGTTAATTTTATCGTTTAAATCACGAAATTAAAAGATGAAAGATTTTTGATTCGCAAAACGATACACGAAAAAAAAGGGGGAGGTCGGCTTTTGGGGTGCTCGGCCGATCGGCGGCGGCACCCCACCGGAAATTGCGCCGGCGGCTCCCCCCAGGGGCGGTCAGAGTCGGCCGGTGCATCTTTTTGGTGGATCTCCAAATTTTTGTTTTGTGTATTTTGTGATTCAATATGGTTCATAGTTGTGATTGATATCTCTTTGTTTAGTTGATGTCACGTGGCTAACTAATGGTTCAAATAGTTTGGACCATTGGGATGCCACATGGCATTATTTGGTGAATATGATTTGCCTTTAAATAATCTAGGTCATTCCAAATTTTGTTTGGAATAGGCCTAGGCCCTTTTCAAAATATTTGATTTTGAAAAAAGCCTAGGCCCGGGCCATTTTCAAAATTTTGATTTTAAAAAGGGCCAAGGTTGGTGCCTTTTGGTTTAGGAAACCAAAGACATCTCTTTTGATTATGAATCAAAAGGAAAAAAACAAAAAAAAAAACTTAATTTTAATTTTGATTTATTTTGCAATAGTTCTAATTAATTAAAATTAAAAAAGAAATCGTTTAAAATTAACCGTTAATTTTATTTTGATTAAAATCAATTAATTAATTAAATGTTAATTAGTTAATTGATTAGATAAAATTATTTAATAGATTAACGTTAATCGATTAATTAAGACACAAGTTGTTAGTTTTAATTTTATCTTTTTCATAAGATGTTATTGTATGGATTAGATATAGTAGATATAATATGATTATATGGATTCATCGATTGATCGCTGACTCAATCGATAGGATAGATGTGAATGATTTCATTTTTCTGTTGGTTTAAAAATTGTCCTAGGCCGTTACGAAGAACGTGACCTAGTTTATTTTCTGTATTTTCATACCCGTTAACTCCCCCGTGTGCGGCGGGTGTATTTATTTTATTAGATAAAATTTATGTAACAAGAATTGAGCGGAAGATGGAGACCAAAGAAAGACAAAAATAAATATCCCAATGAAGAATGGAGCATTAAAGATCCTATTGGCGGTTGCAGCTACCTTTTCGTAAGTTTGTATTCGAAACCGCACCTAGGAAAAGTCCATGATCATACCGGTTACTTTACGCATTCATTTATTTTGTGCTTGTATTTATTTTATATGATACGATAGATGCGTGACTAGGCACGATCTAGATAAATGTGTAGGATGTATATTTATAGAGATAGACATATTTGATGAGACCATAATTAAAATTAATTAAGTGAGTTAATTTACATAAATACATCTGCAACAAAAATCAAGTTGGAATATTGTCTCCCAATATTATAACGACGGTGAAGAGCCCTTGTTCGAATCCAACTGATCGACCACCGCCGGGAGTTGACCTACCTCGGGTATATCGTCGTTATTGAGATATGATCATATGAGATCTCGTGAATATTGGGTTATGACTTGACTAGAGTCTTTCGGTGATTGCCCACCGTCAGGGCCATCTGACTTTAGAGACAAGAGGTTGACTAACACATAGTGATGTGTATCGTCAAAGAGTTGACTAGTCAACCACTGAGAATTACATAGAGATGTGATTGGTAAAGAGTTACCTACCTTTCGAAGTTATCTTGGTTGATCGACCACCGCCAGGAATCAGGGTAACTAGATTGGATCTCAACCACTAAAAGAATTTTGGAAAATTCTTGAAAGTCAATTGGGAGTAGTTGACTAGTGGGAGCAAAATCATAAACCAAAAGACCATTTTTGACCATTTTTGATTTTGGAAAAATATTTTATTTTTATTTTATGTTGTAGTTTTTAGAAAACTTTTATATCTATTCTCGATTAGTAAAACCAAATTATGACTGTTACCTTTTGAGAACGTTCTCAAATATGGTTAAGTAATTTTAATCCTTTTTAAATAAGCAATGACACGAGCAACCCCGTTATAGTAGTTAGAGACAAGGAGACTACATATTTGATGCAGTGCTCCAAGACTTTAATTATTAATGAAAACAGAAGCTAATGATATGATTGAATCACTTGAAATGAGTTTCAACGAATTAATCATATATTGGATACGATCCGATATGATCATTCTGTCATACGATGACAATTAATTCAAACGTTGAATAAGAATGACCGCGTCGAATTTTGGAAAGATTGTTTTCAAAATTGTAAGATTTAAGTATAGACTTAATTCCTTAATCATTGCTTAAAGGTTAATTAAATAGTCAATATTTTGAATACGATTCAAAAGGTTAAATAAACTATTTAATAAACTTTAGATTTTTTTTTATGAAAGGAAATTAAAGACATAGCTCTTGTGATCTTTCTTAAGTCTTATGAAGACTACACTAAGAAATATTTACAAATTCTTAAAGGATTAAAAAGGAAGTTAGGGCATGTGCTTAAAATAAGAGATCTTATCGAAGTCTTTATTCTAGGCAAGTGTGTTGAGATAGATCCATCTAAGTTCAAGTCAACTCTTAGATATATGATATCTTACGAGTATGATTAAATTAGAAGGATTAAATATAGAATACACAAAGATACGGAATAGTGAAGCAAACGTTGCGACATTTTCGGTTTTGTATTCTGAGTCTAGTAAACTGATAAAGGAACTAAATAAATGTTGTTGTGTTCCGGTTCTTATGAAGAACACGAGTTCATTTATTTGTTAGGATTTAGTAGACATATTCAATTGTAAGGAATAAATGTTGTTCCGATAAGGTTGAATGGTCACTGAATGTATCATACTAGATTGAAGTCACTATATAGTCGATATAAGTGAAGAAGTCTCAACAAGATATTTGAATGGTTGTTATCCTTGATATTTGTGGTTGTTCTAGATATAGACTCTCTGGAATAGAAACGTGTAATCAAATGTCTTTCTGATGATGTCTGAACCATGTTATTATGAGTCATGTGGGTAATACATATCTTATCTAAAGATGACTAAAATACCCTTTTATGAAAAGGTTATAAGATCTAGAAAATTGTCTAAAGCCTAAACATATCGATGTTTGTTGGATCATGACAATCAATATCACAAATAATTGCTTATTAATCTCTACGACTATTTTTAAAAATAGTCAAGTGTACTCAATGAAGTGCATAATTCGGAAAGCCCGAAAAGTTTGAGCTAGCACAAATATGAGATCGATGAACTACTTAGGAATTAATCTTCAATTGGATTGAAGTAATTAATACCTGAATGGTGTTTCAAGAGTTTTCTGAAAAAGGAATAAGATTCTCCCTTGAATGATACCATTTTTGGATACACAATCAGATTGTGCTTCTAAAATGTAAACTACACTTTATATGATAAAGGTGTGACGTAAGCCATACAAAGTATCCATTACGTGTTTCGGGATGGTGCCCTTATACGAATCTATATTAGATATGGAAGGGGATAATGTCGAATCTATCTTAACCGATGCTTTGAAGTTGTCATAGGCAAAGTCAGAAAGGCTTGGAGCCTAGTACGACATATGCAACTTTGTGAAATATCTTAGCAAGTACGCTAGATAATGTTTACTTGTCCGTGGAGCAAAATGTGTTTGTCTCCAAACATGCTATCTTCTAGAGGAAGTGATTCTTCCAAAAGATACGGTAGGAGTAACTAAGATCTCAAACGAGTTTGAGAACCACAAAGATACATTCAACCATTGGAACATGAGCAGACGCCGCATAGCGATAAGGTGTAGAACACTGCTCAGTGCACACAAAAGTTCTGTAAGTCTGTGGATAACCTCATGCCTAAAAGGTCTGCAGGTATGTTCATCTTGAAGAATGAATATCACACGACTTGTGAAGGAATGTTTGAAAGGCAAGATTGAGAGATATGGCCAGGAGCCATAATATCTGAATTAGATTCCATCAGTGACAACTAGGTTGTAAACCTAGTCTGTCTTGCCTAGAGAGAATGTCCCTGAAAGGCTGACATGGATAATAATATGATTCCCATAAGGCTATAGTGACGGCTGAAGGGTACGGGGTGTAAACCTTGTAATTATATTTATGCCGCCAGCTGAGCCCACTTCTATTCAGACTATCCTTGTTATAAATTCGTATCATGACTATATGATAGTGTTGAAGACGTTGGGCAAATAGCCCTATGTTCATAGACGATAACATGATATGTGAGCCCACGAGATCCATTTATGGACTCGAACAAGTTTCTCTAGATGATTTCTTTGTTTGATAATCAAAGGAGTTTGATTTAGTCAAAATAAGGGATATGCCTAATGTGCAAGATGGATAGTGGGAGTGTGTTATGATTTTTGAGTATGGTATTGGATATCTCTCTCGAGAATTATCACCCCATGTCATAGTCAATTAATGTTTGGTAGTTCAAAGTCTTTACGAAAGCACTTGGATGAGCAGTTCTTATTTTTGGAAATAAGAGTCTCTAATGATATATTTAAATGCTGTTAGATTATAGTTTACCTATATAGATGTGATGCTAAAAGAGTTTAGCATAGATCGCGACAAGAGATACTGCTAGCCAGTGTTTTCAAGATCTATCTATGTTAGGATGTTAGTCCTAAAGATAAGGTGAAAGATGATGCTTATGGAGGTTTCCTTTGCTACAGCGATATAAACCGTCATAAAAGAAATGCCAGATGTTCATAGTCCATGAATAGTCATGAGCAAGAATGAAAGTAAATCTGGTGAATGTCGAGAATATCCTTAAACAAGTTAAGGATGGTTTCCTAGTTTATCGAAACTTGGAATCAGATAAATATAGTTATACAGACGTATATCCTGAGTCTTATGAAGGCGAGTGGGAGCTACGGTCTTGGTTTGCAGTCACTTTGATTAAGTGATACAGTGAGCTGGAAATGTTTTTGGCTATGGGTCACTGTAAATTCTACACCTTAGGCAAATCACAGCAGTGCCTTAGAGGAGCAGCGGGAGCAGTACATGGATCTAAGAAGGTTCATTCCTGAACCTTGTACAGTTCTTCCACATTTTCTATATAGCTGATATAGTAAGTGGATTCATTGCTTAAATCAAGGACCAGGGTCTCATCGGAGATTCATGTATGTGTTGAGGCGGTTCCTTTTCACTTGGTCATTTGGAGCATGGTATGAAGATAGTATGAGTCCTCACGGATAGCGATCTGTTCACGGTTAGGGCTAGTTGCGTGTATTGAATGAGATTCTTGTGTTTCAACTTGGTCATGTGTGTACGAGTGATTGGCTTTAGGCCAAGTGAGAGATTGTTAAAATAGTGTCCTAAACCCAATCGGGTTGGACTGGATCCGACCGGGTCAGATCATTTCTACTAATTCTTTATGTTTATACATATATTAAATGGCTTTTCTGTTGTCATATATTTGTTCTTTTAAAGAACCAATTATGAATTGTTATATAATGGCGTCCTTAGTATTAAATTGTGATAGAGAAACTATGATAGACGATTATGGTTGATGAGATCTTTAATCACTTTAATAAGTTTGATACTTAAATGTCTCTAGGCTGATTTACTATTAAACAGGGTATTGATAGTACAAACAGACTGGCACGTATTAGATGTCTTATGTCTTTCAGGGCAGGGATAGATCACGTCTATCAAAGTGTAGAGACACTTGGACTGTACGTGGATGTTTATTAGAGAATGCGTACGTTAGACTGACCCACTTACACTGTTAAGTGTCACACCATGTGAAGTTTGTGTAATTATCCTTAGGACCGAGTCTACGTGGCATCACGGTGTGGATTGTCATGCTTTGACACTATTGAGATTTCCCCTAGCCACGGGGCGATCATGCGGTAGTGATTGGGTGTGATACTGAAGCACGCGGAGTATACATGTTTGGTCATCCGGAAATCGCGTACCCCATCAGTAGTAGTGAATATAGGGTCCGCTTATAAGGAATGTCTTACTCTTGTGAATCTTTGCTAAGTGGAAGTAAATGAGTTACTTCGAGAGAGCATGATATCCAGATTATAAGATGTCGTTGATGTTTGACACTCGACTTACGACCGTATGGATATTATTACACCGATAGAATTCTATTTACACGGTAACTGTTTCACATGAAAGGTAGTAGTCAATGCATTTAACTCTTCCGATGATTGGGGGTCACGGTGTGTTGCTAGACGCTATCCCGTGATCGTTTGGTATGAAGGGCATTTTCGTAATTTACACTTTGTGCCTATGGCCAACATATTCGGAAGCCTATCGGGTCACACAAATAAGAACATCTAGCCGGATTAAAATACGGTTATAGTGATAACCAAATAAGGAAAGTTTTATCTCGACTATAAAGTGTTATAGTTATAAATTAATATTGTGGTATTTATTTATTATGAATAAATTAAATACAAGATATTAATTATGTTGATTAGTTATATATATATTTAATATGTATATGGGGCGCATAAATGAGTGTATATTGATACACATGTATTTTATGAATTAATTAATCATAGTATTATATTAATCATGTTCGCTAATTGAATATATATATATATATATATATATATATATATATATATATATATATATTGATATATGTATGGCGTGTGTAAAGTGTAAATTGATTTATGGTAATATAATAAAAGATATATTCAATATTAGATATTGTCAATATATATCTTGAAAAAATATTTAATATAAGATATTGAATATTAATAAGATAAATCAATCAATATATTTTCCATATTTTATTAGGAAAAAGTTTTCTTTCTCATCAATCTACTAGAAACTATTTCCAATTAGATTGGGATTGTCATAGGGGCGCATCACACTCTATTTAAAGGAGGGGTTGGCTTGCTCTTTTATACAACATAATTCCAAGAGCTAATAGTTCTTGTGAAAAATAGAGAGCTTCTTAGAGAGAGATTAGAGAGAGGAAAGGCCGGTCTAACATCCGGATTTTTCTAGTAGCAATCCATGATGAGATTCCGGCGGGCTGTTCGTGTGGATCACCGGTAGAGTCCGAACGCTTGGACGGCTCCGTGCATCACTACTCTCCTTAGACGGCCAAAGCGCCAATCTTTTAAATCAACCGTGGTAATGCTGGATATACAGAAACCCGAATCCGGATTCGATACATAATTTGATCGTCAGATATGATTCACAGCACCGATCGAGACACTCGTTCATGCACTGCGGAAGCAACGAATTAAAATTTGTTTATCGATTTTACCATAATATGATTCGCATAATAAATTAATCTACAAGAAGGCTAGTAGATTTACCCCAACCGGAGAGATGCCGTGATATTCCGGATTGTATCTCCAAGAGACAACTGGTGGACGTTGATCCTCATAGTAAAACCTCCTCGAATATGCTCAAAAAAAAACCCTAGTTTTTCTTCTCCCAAATGCTAGAACGAGAAACCAATTTTTCTCTTCTTTTTATCAAGTGTGGCGCAAATTTGGTATGTCATTGTGTTGGGAGGAACTCTCTTTATATAGGAAATTAACTAGTCAAGAGAGAGTTATCATTTTCACAATACAATTACCATTTTCAATAAGGAAAAGATATTTGCCATAAAATAAGAGATAATTCCCAAAATATAATTTTTTTCCATTAATTATGTAACAAATAAATAAATAATTAATTACAATGTGACATAATCTAGAAAAATTTCTTTTCCAATTTCTTCACAAGTGAGGTGCCACTTTTGCCATAAATAATAGAAAATGTCTTTTCTATTTTACATATTATTTGCCAAATAAATAATATTCACATATTCATTAAATAGTCCAACTATTTAATTTATTCTCGAGCTTCCACAAAACGAGAAAACACTCGCGTGTTAGGAGCCAATCCGGTGACCATGGACCTATAACCAGTAGCTACAATAAATTGAATAAAATATTCATCGAACAGAATATTTCTACTCAACTTATTAATTCCGGAATTACGTCACCATAAATCCGAAACTGTACTCTATCGATTATAGATATAATTTATTCTCAGAAAGTTGAGTCAATAAGTGTCTATTGATATAATCATTACATATAGACTAACCCTCCATAGACTATCCATAACGAAGCGGGAATATTTCCGTAAATCTTCTTCACTACATCTTATCATTATTTACCATTAACCCACTAGTGATCAATTAGTTCATAACTAATTCGAACTCGGTCGATCGATCAGTTTCTAGGATCAACAAACAAGGGGATTGTCTTTCTACTTCCCACAGGAAGCAATGAATTCCATATTTGTGAGACATACACTCCTCACTCATTCCAGAATAGTGCCAACGTAAAAGTGATTCGGACTACACCTCTTAGCAATCCTTAACGAACACATCAAACCCTATCTTGAAACAAGTAGGAGTATGCAATCACTTCAGGATTAAGGTTAATCCATACATGATCATCTTGTGATTTAATAAGATCAATCACGGAATTATATAAGAAAAGCAGATTAAATCGGTTCAGTCCTATAAGACTACATTATATATAAATGCCCCACTTAGATAACCAATATTGGCGGTCCAGACAAGACGGTCACACCATAAAGTGTTCTGTGCGCATTAATGGTGGTTTAATCAATAGACCCCACACTTTAAACTTAATCCTCACGTGTGACACACACTAAGTTATATGGCTACATATGATACAACTTGGGGTTTTCAACAGTGTATTAAATATAAGCAAAAAGCAAATAATAAGATGAGAATAAATCTGTCATTTATTAATTATAAAAATAATTACATAAATTGTCTTTCGGGCACTACTTCCAACAGGTAACCACCGTCTACTAGCTTATTTGTTTATTGCTTAAACGAAGTCGATCCTGGTTAAAGGGAAATAAATTTTTGAATAACGCTGTGTTCCCGCGTAAATTTCCTAACAGTCCAACACTTAACATATTGCACTTCTGATCAGGAACATATAAAACACTAGAAATGGTTTCAGATGTCCTATTCTTGGATCTGATGCATATATTTCCTTTTCCCTTAACAATTACTGAGGAGTTATCTCCAAACTTCACCTTTGAATGATAAGATTCATCCAAATAAGAGAATGATGCATTATTACCACACATGTGATTATTGCATCCTGTATCAACATACCATACTTGGGGTGCTGAAGTCTGCTCATGTTGTGTTGTCATCAGCAGGGTCTCATCTTCCTCTTAGTCAGCAAAGTGACTCTGCTGAGTCCCTTTCTCCTTGTCTGCTAGAAATTTGGTGTAGCATTCTGACCGGTAGTGTCCAAGTTTGTGACACCTAAAGCATTCAACATTCTTTTTGTTTGCAGTACGTCTACCCTCTCCGTTCTTGGATGCCTGAGAGTTGTCCCTGCTGTCAGAATCTCTGGTAGTCCTCCCTTTACCTCTTCCTCTGCCTCTACCCCTACCCCTATAATTGTTATTAGAGGAAGTGGTCTTCAAGGCATGCTCTTCATTGGATGATGTTGATCCTCTCTTCATCTTCTGTTCATGAACTTGCAAAGAGCTTTGCAATTAAATCAAGTGATAATGCATCAATGTCTTTGGATTCCTCAATGGAACGCACCACATAATCAAATCTTGAGGTTACTGACCTCAAAATTTTCTCCACAACTGCTACATCCTCAATCTTTTCACCAAGAAATCTCATTTTATTGCAGATTTCCATGGTTCTGGCACAATAAGTTGAGACAGGTTCACCCTCCTTCATTTGTAAGGTTTCAAAGTCTCTTCTTAAGGCCTGTAGCTGTGATCTCTTCACTCTGGCATTTCTTTGGTACTTCTTCTTCATTGAATCCCAAATATCCTTTGATGACTCCTTGCTGAGAATGGTCTCCAAGATGGCTCTAGCTATTGCTTGAAACAGATAGTTCTTGGACTTCAGATCTTTGAGTTTTTTGCTCTCAAAATCTACTCTCTGATCCTCTCAGTTGGGGGTGGATTTCCTGCTGGTTCAACCACTCCTTGTTCAATGATGGTCCAGTACTCCTTAGAACGCATGAAGTTCTCCATCAACATGCTCCAGTGATCATAATGTTGTCCATCAAACCTTGGGATTGAAGCCTGAACTAAATTTGTTTTGGCCATGGATCTTTTCTCCAACTGCTGTTGAGAATATGACTCCGATATCATTGATAACTTTTATGGAAGAGATAGTTTTTAGGAAAATTTGAGAATTTCATTAGTGGATCAAACAAATATATACTAGTAATAAACTACCCATTAGTCCACTTCCTATAAAATAGGAAACGTGGGACTTGGCCTTAATCTAAAATAACTACTCACAATCTTCCTATAAACAAGGAATCATGGGATCATGGCTATAAGTCATCACAACTACTCTAATAATGGAAAGTATGCTGAAAATCGAAAATAACTTGGCTAACATAGCCTTAGGTAATTAAAACAACCTAATTAACATAATAATCAATTTAATTCTGTAACATAAGATGTTAATTATCATCCTCCCCATCAGCTTAAGCTTTTGGAAAGATGGTAGTTCAACATGGTATCAGAACGAGATGTCATAAGATCGAATTCTGGTGTGAACATTATCTTCCCCATTTATATTGTGCACTTGAGGGGGCGTGTTGAACATTGTACAAATGTTGGGAGAGATTATCCACA
The DNA here is from genome assembly GCA_026214975.1 of Gentiana macrophylla. Classification (NCBI taxonomy): domain Eukaryota; kingdom Viridiplantae; phylum Streptophyta; class Magnoliopsida; order Gentianales; family Gentianaceae; genus Gentiana; species Gentiana macrophylla. The sequence goes on from CM047805.1 coordinate 122,799,478, forward strand.
CCTAATAATGTATAAGATGTTAATTATTAACCTCCCATCTGCAGTTAATTTCTTGTGCTCCTAAAACCAATTTGAATGCAAAGTATGCTAAAAGTGATGCAAATAATGCACTACATCGTCAATAATATGATTCTGTCAAACTTGTAAAGACTCTAATTAAGCACACCAAGGCTAAAACTAGCCAAGCCTGTCGGCGGGAAATTTATTTGTATGTTTAAAAATAAAAAAAAAAATTATGTGTTTCAAAAGCATTGAACATGCACGAAGAAAATGTAGTCAATCTGAAGATGGTAATGGTCATTAGTGCATTACTTCCTCAACCCCACCTCTTCGATTAATCCTCATTATGTTTATGTGAATCCAACTTCCTCTATAACGAGAATGTGATGCAACCTATTAGCAGCACTACTAAAAGATAATTACATTTTTAGAAAAGTTATCGCACTAATTAATGGCCATTTTCAGCCACTTTTACAAATGACTTTATATACTATACCCTAGTAATCATTTTGATTGACGACATTTGAACCGGGTCTAAATAAATAAATAAATAATTTATGGATCAATTCCTTTGTTTGATAAATACTCCAACCGTGTTTAAAATATATTATTGGGAAAATAAACAATCGTAATATTGTACGTGTCATAAATATTCAGAAAGTCTTCTCAATGACACGCAACGGAAAGAAACATGTCAGATACACAACATAATGAAACGTGACAGCGTCAAGGAAGCCAAATCATAAATAATGCAAAACGAAACACCACAAAAATAACACCACATTTTTTAACGTAGAAAACACTTCTCAATGTGAGAGAGTAAAAAAATCACGAGGCCGAGACCCACAAAACTTTCATATAATAATAAAAAGGTGATACAAAAGTGTTCCAAATACATCAACCAACTCAACTAAACCAAAACATCAGCAAAGAATGCAAAATACAAAGAGTTGTTGAAAAATATCACCAAAACACAGCAGGTCGGTTGGCGGCTGATTTAGAAAAAATTGAGTTGTTGAAACAAAACTTCCACCATTTAGATTGAAGACGAAGGAGAGACGAACATGTCCTCCAAATTTCGTCATAATCGGAGTTCTTTTTAATATTCGATCGTCGCTAGAAAGTTTCTTTCGCACAACTTAAAAACCAACGAATTTTGGCCTCATTTTGTCGTAAAAAAATAAGGAAAGTTAACCAACATGTTTCCCTTAGATAATGTTTGACATAAATTTTTTTTGAGGGAGCCATACTTTTTTATTTTTTTATTTTTTTCTTTTTACTTAATGGGTTTCATAAAGAAGTTATCCACCCAACATATATTCCCTCCGTTCCTGTAAAGTCCCACACCGGTAAAATAAGAGAATACTCAGGGGGAGAATGTAAAGTCCCACATCGGTAAAATAAGAGAATACTCACCCCCATATAAGTGTGAGACATAAAGGTCTTGTCAACTCGGGTTAGCCCTTTTAGACCAAGCGAGGACGGCGGGTCAAGCGATTGACCGGACCATTTATGACTCATTTAGCGCTTCTGAGCCCGGGTCCTGGGGCGTTCTGAGAATGGTATTAAGAGCCGACTATCAGACGGAACTATGCGCTGCACCGTACAAGAAGACGGTGTAAGGATGACCTCTAGTTACCTCTGGTAGGGACGATCCGGGACAAGTCTTGGTCGTCCTGGCGAGGACGCCAGTCCCTTATAAGGGGGGGAGAATGTAAAGTCCCACATTGGTAAAATAAGAGAATACTCAGGGGGAGAATGTAAAGTCCCACATCAGTAAAATAAGAGAATACTCACCCCCATATAAGTGTGAGACATAAATGTCTTGTCAACTCGGGTTAGCCCTTTTAGACCAAGCGAGGACGGCGGTCTAAGCAGTTGACCGGACCATTTATGACTCATTTAGCGCTACAGGCCCGGGGTCTGGGGGCGTTACAGTTCCAACTAAACCAACGTAGTTGCCAAAAATCTTTGTTTAAATTCATTATATAGATAGGGTTTCATTTTCAAAACAATATTTATTGTGTTATAAAACTAAGAAAATATTGGAGGAAGAACAAGAGAAAATACAAGTATAGAAGAAGAGAGAATTGCTTGTGTCTTATTCCAATAGTATACGAGGGTATTTATAGTAGAGATTACAATGTGAACACAATAATCTGAATTAATCTCAAATCTACGTAAATCAATCAGAATAATAGATAATCCATCAATGATATTATTTCATAACACTCCCCCTTGGATATCTATTATTAAAAATACAACAGATATGATATGCCTCATTAAAACCTTACTAAGAGAAAACCCAGTGGGAAAAAATCTTAGTTAAGGAAAAAGAGTACATATTTATCTGTTTGATTTACTCTCCTGAACCAAGCATCAATTTAGATATTTCAATTGCCGTATCCCAATGCTCTTCACTAGTCTTTCAAATGTTGCAGTCGACAATGTCTTGATAAATAATTCTGCCGGATTATCGGTTGACCGGATCTGCTGCACATCAATCTCCTCATTCTTTTGCAAATCATGAGTAAAGAAGAACTTGGGGGAAATATGTTTTGTTCTATCCCCAAAATATATAGCCCAATTCAATTGAGATATGCAAGATGCATTGTCTTCACATAGTGCAGTTAAATGATTTTCATTCTCATCTAGACAATGTCTCAATGAATAAATGGTAGAAGTGATTGTCTCGGTCGTAGTTGCATAACGTATATGTCATGTACTATTAACTTTGTTAGAAAAACCCAGTGGGAAAAAAACTAGACAAGGTAAATAATTCATGACATATGCGTTTCTATGTGTTGCACTGACTGCCTCATTAAAAACCTTTAACTAAGAAAACCCTTTGGGAAAAACTTGGTTAAAGGGAAAAATAGTACAATCATTGGTTTTAAGACCAAATCCACACAAAAGTTTTGAAGTTGTCGCTCTTCCTAACGACAACAATCTTTCAAATGCACGCATTCCATTATTATAAACACTTATTATCCAAAACCGATGTAGGAATAACCTTAGTGAACAAATCTATGAGATTATCACTAGAGCGTACTTTTGCATATCACTCTCTTTTAGAGTTTATTGGATAGTCGAATGTAGGGGCTAATAAGTGTCATTCCCACTACTCACTTGTGTGCAACACAATCAACACTGTAATCAGCTAAATAATGGGGGAAGTAATATAATCGAAATTTGCATGCATATATTTCCACTATCATGCATCGTAATTCCTTAAAATTTATGACATTAACCATGCATTACTGGGGTAATGGCAAATATAGTCTCTTTTGGAAAAGAAATGGTCAATATAATCTGTTACTGTTTGTACTTAAAAAAAAAAAATTGACCGCGATTTTCTCCCATTTTTTTCACAAATGTGCACGATCTTAAGGTCCTCAAATCCCCTATTGGGTTCACCTTCCCAATTAGGGTTTAGTTTGGTACCAAAAACACCTAAAACGCGAAAATTTGACGTGAGAAAATGGTCTAAAAAGATTGTTTAGACCATTTTCTTAGAAGAAAAGACTAAATAAGCCATTTCTTTAGTCAACAAGACTAAATAAGCCGGCGCCCCTGCATTACTTACATATTCCTTTCTCAATAGGAATCTACTCAACTGGTCATACTACATTCAACATGAATGTTAATGACCTTAACCATATGCATGTTGCGATTGTCATATTAATTCATTTTTGAAATCCACCAAGGATTTTCATATCAATATTAATGTCCAACGACCCATAAATATACCGTTATGACACATAAAGTTACTGTCAGATATATTAGTTAGCGGAACATTATATTATCTATAATGGGAAAATATATTTGATCATTAATAAATAAATATTTCCAATTCAAACTCAACCTCAATTGTTTATTTCATTTTTACCTAGTCTGAGTGTTATTGACACTCTGCTGATGACTTAGGTACTGGATCCAGATATTATAATAGCAATTAATGAGGCAAATATATCGTCGACGACTATGATGTTTTATTATAAATTTCTCCCGTAAATTTCATTGCTAATTCAATATTAGCATAAACCAATTCCTTATCAATGTATGAATTGGTTGTTCTGCAACCCCAATATTTAATCATCTGTCGCACGTGCAATTTTATTTTGGGGTTTTCGCCTTGAAGGGATCTCTTTAAGAGATTTCATGAGTGACTGAATGTGAATTCATTTTCTGCGGATTTTTATCTTTTACGCCGATCGGTATTCTACGCTTCTGGCATAGAGAAATATCATCAATCATATTGTTGGTGCCTTTATAAATAGTCACTCATTTAATTTCAATAACGGCATCTGGCGGATTACTTCTTAAATACTACAAGTAAATTATTTTCTCAAATCAGTTAAACTGATGTGTGGAAGATCGTTTATGTTGTTAAAGTTTATCGGCATTCTTTTATTCTAACATGGGGTTTTCTTTATCTCCCCCTAATGCCGAGAATCGATCTTCATCAAACATGTTGCACCGAGCTATACATTGATGCTCTGTTATTTGCTTCAAGCGATTTACATATTTAAAACATAGTGGTTTCATTAAATATCTCATTCCATTAGATTTTTAAAAATATTATCTCTCTTGCGCTTTATATACCACTATGTGATTTCAGATTCTTCAAAAATCATTCAAATTACATATCATATGTAGAGAAATCACTCGAACGAGACATTGAACTTTTGGTTCATTTCTCCATTTTGCTCAGAAAATATTTGATGTATGCAAAATGTGCATAAAATCTACCTTTCATAGGTTTGATATCAATGAATGATATGTGAACTCATAGTTCATTTATGTCGAAGTTTGTCACGAGATATAATTCATATTGGGTTTTCCTCCCCTCATTCTCGGACAACATTTTTTCATAATCGATATTTGAAATAACCCGTGACGGATTCAACATTTTAATGTGAGATCCTCTTATACGGGTATCAACAAACTCTTTTATATTTTTCGATTTGTGGAGAAATTTTGCCTCATATAGAGATATTATATCCGTTCTCACAATTATGGATACAATGTATCGAGTTATACCAATTTTCTTGAATCATCATCCCAATTCTAGTGGGATTCTCTCATAAAAAATGTTTCTAACCACAATAATCAGAATCACTATATGCATCTTAAATACTTAATTCTGTCGCATTCATTTCACAGAATGATTGTGATGCATCCCATGTAATTTGATACATATATCATTATTTTAAATGATGCATGTAGTATCAATCACATTCTCTTCGTGGAATGGACATATCTCATTATTTTCAAACACATTGTTTATACACATTTCATCGGAAAATAGTATATAAAGCAAATATTTTAATCTCGATATAACACCCATATTACTCCAAAAAAAAATCGAGACTTAAGAGAGCATAGTTCTTTATTTCAAACAATTTTGTTTCAATATAGCACTTGCAAGTTGCATTACCATTTGCATCTCTCATTAATTCTTTTGAGAATTTGTTTCTCAATATAATGTGCGTGTCGCACTATCGATGAGGCAATTTAATTGCTCTCATGTTCCGACTCCATTTCTTCCTTGAAACGAAATGAGCAATTAATTTTTCAAAATATAACAATTGTCACATAATATAAATGAATTACAATGTGTAATTATTTTAAATAGAAAATTACATTATGTATCAGTTCAAGATTGATATTGTAAATGCTAGTGGATCCGAGAGACAATTATCAAGTATTACAATTCGTGAATCAATCATTATGAATAATTTCACTCACCAATAAAGCACCATAATATGTTTTCATATTCATTCTTATCACAACTAGACAACAAATTTTGAATATGATAATAACATAGAGCAAATGCGCCTTACAATCAAAGACCATATACATGGTATTCATTTTTAAAAATGCAGGTTGAATATTTTGTAATAAAGATAAGTATAAATAATCACATTAATGATTATCACTACTCTTACAATAATCATGCAAAATAAAATCTTTTCATTGAATAACCAAATATGATTTTATTTATTAAAATCAATGCAAGCACTTTTGCCAAAAATTCAATGAATGCATTAATTGCCTCAATGATCATGCAATTATTGTAAGGTTATGGGTAATATTAATCAAATTAGCTAAATGATACGACAATATCATGTTCTTATTTTTCATATCATATCAACTTTATAGTGAGAAATATATTGCTAAATTATAAAGCAACGTATAAAACATTCTCACGTCGTATCAAATAAAGATCATATATGCGCACAACGTAAGTGATTAACACAACTACGTACACAATCATGTGAAATATAATCTATTTAATTTTAACTATTTAAAATAACTTTAATTAATATGGATATGATTGCAAAAGTAATATACATGTTGATTAATCCAGCGATTGAGAATCATATATTATTATTGTGGTCAAATAACAAGATTTACTTACCAAAAATACATGATGATACAATTATTTTCCTTTTTTCTTTTTGAAGAAAACTAGTCACACGTATCAATTATACACAATCGATAAAATAAAATTCCATAACTACTATTTATATATCACAAAATACTTTAGCCGTATCAAAATAAGGCCAAGACAAGAAACAATTTATTTATTAATAAACGATGTTTAAGTTTAAATGCATCGTATAAACAATTTCTGGAAATCACCACTAAATCTGAAATGTGGCGTAATCTTGTAAAAGATTACTTTGTTTCTTGTCATGATTATTGTTTTAATCATATAAAACAATTTTGTTACGACTGTATCAATAATGTCCTCATCCGCGACCATAACCAAATATTTCCAAATATTTATAAATTGAGTCACGTTCTTTATAAAGTATGAACTCTCAGAATTCGGCCGGGAATCATTAGTCATATCAATGGTGACTCATTATTTACTTTCATATATAGTTCCACATTCAGTGGATTATTATTTTTTATTAATGATACGAAATCATAATCAATTTCATATACCACTGCACCACTCTATCTTTTACACCACACCAAAAAGCAAAATCTACATTTGAACCACATTGAATTCCAAACATTTTTCATTTTTTATTTACACTATATTTTTTACCTTTAAACCACACTTTTATACTACTTCCACACTAATTATTTTTTATTATTAGTCATTAAATTAAATATATCTTACATTCAAAAAAATAAAAAAATATATATATAAAAAAATATATATATATATATATATATATATATATATATATATATATATATATATATATATATATATATATATATATATATATATATATTACATTCTACACCCTACCTACATACCCCATCTTCTTCATCCTAAATCATCATATTCATCACCCACAACTAATCATATTCATCACAAATCCTTTACAAAATCTTCACAAATCCATTATGTTTAGGATAATGTAAAATCACACTAAAACACTACACTACACCGAAACAATGTGGATAAAAATGTACAAATAAAGTCCACATGGATCCACTTGATTTTGCCATTTAAGTAGTAGTGTTTTAGTGTGATTTTGTATCACTATTATCTTTATCATGTTCATAATCTTTTTTTATTTTCAATCTTCATCATCTTTTTTTTCTTCACCATCTTCATCATCTCCACATTTTTTTCTTCATAATCATCCTCATTCTCATCCTCATCATCATCTACATCAAATCCCACCATAATAAACGAAAAAGAAAGCCTTTTTGAAAGTTGTAAACCAAGATTTGGATGGATCAAACAATGGAATCAAAAACCCCCCAATTGGAGAAATTGGGGTTCCAAACAAATTGAATGAGAATTGATTTGAGCGACATAAAATCATGATTTAATTCTCCAATCCACCTCCAAATCAAAAAATTCCGATCCAATGTTGTTCAAAAATCTTTTGAATCTTCAAAAATTGTATTTTGAAAATTTATTAAGAAAATAGGAATATGGGTTTGGTGATATGAAAATGTGTTTGGGTTTGAAGATGAAGAAGATGAGAATATAGAAAAATGAGTTTGGTGATAGGAAATTGATTTGGGTTTGAAGATGAAAAAGATGGAGATGAAAAGATGAAGAAGATAGTAAAATGAGTTTGGTGATCGGAAAATTGATTTGAGTTTGAAGATGAAGATATTTTTTTTTTTGAAAGTTTTAAAAGTTTGGTGGAAGAAATGATATTATAAAATTTTGGTTGTAGTAAAAAATACTTAGCAATCGTTGTTTTTTTTCTTAACTTTGTAGATAAAATGTGCTGTAGAGGTGGATTTTGAAATTTTGAAATATAGGTGTGGTGCAATAAGTAGATATTAATTTTTTTTTCATTTAGGTGCGGTACAGTGGCAGATTTAGTGTGCTGCGAATAAAGACCCCGTAAAGGTATTGACTCACCTCCTTTTATTGAACGAAAATAAGATCTAAATATTTTAAAAAGACTTATCTTTCAAACAAATGTATAAGTCACAAAGATTACAGAGGTTCAACAGGTCGTTCCAAAAAGCAAAAAGGAAAACTCCAAATAATGTTATTTCAAACCAAGCTATCAACACCTATCTAAAAGTTGTCAAGACCTATCAACACTGACGATGTTGGATTTCGTCTATAAATATATCCAGGCCGTTTAATCTAGGGTAATATGAACAAGGGATGTTTTTTTGGTGATTTTTAGACTGAGCTTGAGTTATTTCTCTCAAGTTGCCTACGTATCATGTTATTGTTCAGGAATCAAGTCTTTCACAGTTCTTTAGGGTTGTTTATATAGGGGATGATTTTCCTTTTCCTTGTTCTACAAGGATTTGTATTTTTATTATTAATATTATTATTTCCCTAAAGACATACACGCATAAATCCCTATAATTTAGGGATAATTATGGACATATTTAAATGTCTGTATCAGAGTTTTTATGACTTATAATTCTACCCTTATTTATCTTTAGTTATCCCGCATATGGAATAACAGAGGTGTAGGTCTGAGTGTCCTGCGTTCAGCCCCCAAGGCCAATATGGCCGAACTGGTCACCTCCTCTTCGCCAAGCCTTAGCCGACCTGCAGTGGTAGGAGGAGGAGTTTGTGCCGATCTCCCACCTGGGGTAAGGACCTGCCCTTAGGTATGTTTCTGGGCTCTTGGCCCTTAATGCCCTATACTTAGAGGGCTGATCATTTATTACATGTCCCATAAGGATGACACGCGTCATAGTTCGGGTCGGGTATCATCATAAGCCCCCCAAATCTGATCTTTCTTCTAGTTGGTCAGATATGCACCTTTTTGGCGGTTCGGCCGGACTTGTCTGATCACGTGTTTTGAATTGCCCAACTGCCAAGTGGCAATCTATTAAATAGACCATCATTACTTTATAGGATACGAGGCATTTTTCACCTTTTCCCATGTCTGACGTCGTTTACACATTTGGAGGGGGGTTATAACCTGTCTTTTCAAATCAAGCTCCCCCACTTCTCTTCATTTGCTATTAAACCGAAGATCTTTGTTATCTCAAGAGTTTGTAATCCAAGTAAGCATATTTCCTCTCATTTTTTCTGAGTTCTTCTTTTCTAGTGGCCGACTTTGTTGATGTATTTGAGCAGGCATTTGAGGAAGAGGAGGTTGTGCCTGAGCACAATGAACAGATTCTGAACCCAGAGGCTTCTGGAGTGGTGTTGAACTGGTGTCTGGTCAAACTAACCCGGAGATCAACCCTGAAGATCCCCATACCGAGGAAGGTCGGGCGACTTTCTGTCTGAACTACCAGACAAGGATCTGGCCTCAGTGATATAGTATTTTATACTTTCGTACTTGCTTTCTTTTTGCTGTCTTTATCGTACTGACCCATGTATGCCTTCGTCAGGTCGTTAAAGCTGGGAAGGAGATTCTGAACAGGCTGGACAGTTTCTCCACTCAAAAGGTTTCCTTGGAATGACGGACCGCTGACCTTTCTGCCGGTCGTAAAAAATACAAGGACGAATTTCTGTCCAAGGATGCCCAGATCGCTGATCTGGAGAAGATAATGCAAACTCAGCAAGCCGAGTTGAAGGAGCTGCGCACTGCTAGCGCTGAACGGGATGAGGCCCTGGCCAATCTCCGTGCTGATCGTGATGGACTAGAGGCCGAGATGCCTGCTCAGATCGCCCAAGCCATTCATGAATACAAGAGCTATGTTCACTTCACTGGGGCCTTGAAGGTTTTACTTGGCTCCATCTTAATCTAAGGGTATACCCTTGGCGTGAATCAGGGAGGCTTTGCAAGCCAGGATGTAGTGAAATCTATAAGGCTAGGCTTAAGGAGTTTCAAGCCGGTGAAGATCTGGCAGCGAAGTATGGTCGCAGACCTGCTGCCCAGCAAGCCAGTGCATCTTCAACTCAGCCCTCCGGTACGCCCTCTGATCAGCATCAACAACAGGATTCTGCTGCCAATTCTTAAGATCTGGCATTTATTATTTTGTTGAAAGACTTTGCAATATCTTCCAACTTTTGTTATTTTTTGTTCTTGACAATTTGTGCCTTTTGGCACTTGTTCTGTAATATTTTCTTCTTTGGCATTCAACCCTTCATTGCTATTACTTTGGCTTTTGGTTTTGCCTTTTCTTTTGTTTTAAGCATAGCTTAGGGTCCTTTACCCCCCCTGAAGTACGTCCTTTACAAAGCTTTGCTTTTCGAATGATGTACTTCAGTGTATGCGCTGATCGCCTATCCTGCAGACTTATGAAGTTTGATTACTTCAACTTTCTAAGTATTATAGAAAGCGTTGATTGTCTGTCCTGCAGACTTAGGAAGTATGATTACTTCAAATTTCTATGTATTATAGAAAGCCCTGATCGTCTGTCCCGCAGACTTAGGAAGTATGTTTACTTCAACTTTCTAAGTATTATAGAAAGCGCTGATCGTCTGTTCTGCAGACTTAGGAAGTTTGATTATTTCAACTTTCTAAGTATTTAAGTTCTTATCGTTTGACTTGTAGTATGGTCTGGACTTGCCAAACTTTTTTGAGTCTGCTTTGCAGCTCAGTTCATATTATTAGTTCAGTCCGTTTGTCGTGCAGACTTTAAGTTTGGCTTTTGCAAACTTTTTCTGAGTCCGACCTGCGGCTCAGTTCGTTTGGTCTGTCCTGCAGACTAATAGATCGTCTTTTTGCAAACTTTTTCTGAGTTAGACCTGCGGCTCAGTTCATTGGGTCTGTCCTGTAGACTAATAGTGTTTGTCCTTTGCAAACTTTTTCTGAGTCCGACATGTTGCTCAGTTCGTTGGGTCTGTCCTGCAGACTAATTGAGTTTGTCCTTTGCAAACTTTCTGAGTCCGCACTACGTCTTAGTTATGATTGTCTGTCCTGCAGACTATTGAGTTTTTCATTTGCAAACTTTTTGAGCCTGCACTGCAGCTCAGTTATGATCGTCTGTCCTGCAGACTTATTGAGTTTGTCTTTTGCAAATTTTTCCAAGCGACTCGATTTACAAGATTTTTGGCCTCACTACCCCGCTTTGACTAATGAAATTTTTCTTTGAGTCCGACTGTGGAGCTCGGATTCTTGAGCCTCTTGACTTATGAAATTATTGTTGAGTCCGACCTGTGGAGCTCAGTTCGTCAGTCCTTATGACTTATGAAATTTCTTGCCAAGCAGGGCCAGATTTGTCTGACTTCTTGGACTTTATTTGAGCGTGTTGGGCCAGTTTGTACTGACTTCCCGCATATTGAGTCCGACCTGCGGAGCTCGATTAAATCGATCCTGCGACTTATGAATTTTTTTCACGAGCAGGCGATTTGTCGACTTCTTGACTTTATTTGAGCGAGTTGGGCGCTTTTTATGCGACTTCCCGCATATTGAGTCCGACTGCGGAGCTCGATTCGTCGACCCCTGGCCGACTTGAAATTTTTGCTGAGTCCGACCTGCGGAGCTCAGGTCGTCAGTCCTGCTGACTTATGAATTTTTTTTGCCGAGCAGGGCCAGATTTGTCTGACTTCTTAGACTTTATTTGAGCGAGCTGGGCCAGTTTGTACTGACTTCCCGCATATTGAGTCCGACCTGCGGAACTCAGTTCGTCAGTCCTGCTGACTTATAATATTTTGCCGAGCAGGTCTAGGTTTGTCTGACTTCTCGGACTTTATTTAAGCGAGCTGGGCCAGTTTGTACTGACTTCCCGCATATTGTCGATCGTGTGTTTGTCCTGCAAACTCAATAAAGACCATGCGTAATAGAAAAAAAAATAATATTAAATTAATGTACCGTTTGCTTATTTGGCGTAGTCTGTTGGAGAGTGTGCTTAGATGGCGAGAGGACTTACATAAGATTTGCTCGGGTGCGAGCTCCAGGTATGAAGCCGAACTGAAGTCGGTCTTATAAATGATTCCCTCGAAGGCGAGCTCTGAATATGATGCCGAGCCGAGCTCGGTCTTATAGAAGAACTGCTCAAGAGAGCTCCAAATATGATGGCGAGCTGAGCTCGGTCTTATAAAAGATACGCTCAAGGTGAGCTCCAAATATGATGCCGAGCCAAGCTCGGTCTTATAAAAGATACGCTCAAGGTGAGCTCCAAAATAAGATAGGTCGACCCGCCATGTTCGGTAGGGTGAGTTCCAAAATAAGATGGGTCTTTTAAGTTGTAAAAAACGGGAATAAATTTCAATTAGTGCTCGTACCTGAATGTCTTGTAATGAGAGTGCTCGCTGATAAAGAGCTTGTAATTAGGGAGCTCGTTTAGAGAGCTCAAATTGGAGATCTTAAGAGCTCAGCTCGGATTTTGGAGCCTGAAAGCTCGTCTATGAGCCCGACGTACAGTGCTCATGTTAAACTGTATGTCCTGCAGACTTAGAGATTTTGTCTTTTTCATCTTTCCGGGGATGATCAAGCATCTAAACGGACTTTGATCGGCGTGAAATATGGAGGATTTGTTCGTCCCCCCTTATTCTTCAATCAGAACGGTGGAATTCTTCTTCCAACGGTGCAATCTCTGGCAATAAACCTCCGATCTGACTGCGTTTTTGGTGATACAGCAGCAACTTTCTTGCGAAGATCGGATATGTAAACGGACTCTGATCGGCACGAAATTTGGGTTCCTCCCTCTTTATTCTTCAATATGAACGGTGGAATTCTTGTTCCAACGGTGAAATCTCTAGAAAGAGGCCATCGATCTGACTGCGTTTTTGGGGCTGTTGTGTTTTGGTGTTACAGCAGCAACTTTCCGGCGACAATTGGACATCTAAACGGACTCCAATCGGTACGAAATTTAGAGGGTTTGTTCATCCCTCCTCCTTCTTCAATCTGAATGGTGGAATTCTTATTCCAACGGTTGAAACTCTGGAAAGAGGCCATCGATCGGACTGCGTTTTAGGGATGCTGCGTTTGGGTTTTACAGCAGCAACTTTTAGGCGATGATCGGGCATCTAAACGGACTCCGATCGGCACGTAATTTGGAGGATTTTTTCGGCCCTCCTTCTTCTTCAATCTGAACGGTGGAATTCATGTTCCAACGGTTGAAACTCCGGCAAGCCTCGGATCTGACTGCGTTTCTGGTATATTTTTGCCATTAACTTGATCACGAACAACCTCGATCCACTACCAATAGAAGACCCTCCTTCTAGCGCCAATTTCCGATCGGCACGTAATTTGGAGGGCATGTTCGTCCCTCCTTCTTCTTCAATCTGAACGGTGGAATTCTTGTTCCAACGGTTGAAACTCCGGCAATAAGCCTCGGATCTGACTGCGTTTCTGGCATATTTTGCCATTAACTTGATCACGAACAACCTCGATCCACTACCGATAGAAGGCCCTCCTTCTAGCGCCAATTGACGATGCTGGCGCGAAATATGGAGGGCTTGTTCGTCCCCGCTTATTCTTCAATCTGAACGGTGGAATTCTTCTTCCAACGGTGCAATCTCTGGCAATAAGCCTCCGATCTGACTGCGTTTTTGGTGACTGCTACGTTTTTGGTGATACAGCAGCAACTTTCATGCGAAGATCGGAGATGTAAACGGACTCTGATCGGTGCGAAATTTGGAGGGCTTGTTCGTCCCTCTTTATTCTTCAATCTGAACGGTGGAATTCTTGTTCCAACGGTGAATCTCTGGAAAGAGGCCATCGATCTTACTACATTTTTGGGGCTATTGTGTTTTGGTGTTACAACAGCAACTTTCCGGCGATAATTAGACATCTAAACGGACTCCGATCTGCATGAAATTTGGAGGGTTTGTTCGTCCCTCCTCCTTCTTCAATCTGAACGGTGGAATTATTATTCCAACGGTTGAAACTCTGGAAAGAGGCCATCGAATTGACTGCATTTTTGGGGATGCTGTGTTTGGGTGTTACAACAGCAAATTTCCGGCGAGATCGGGCATCTAAACGGACTCCGATCGGCACGTAATTTGGTGGGTTTGTTCATCCTTCCTTCTTCTTCAATCTGAACGGTGGAATTCTCGTTCCAACTGTTGAAACTCCGGAAATAAGCCTCGGATCTGACTGCATTTCTGGCATATTTTTGCCATTAACTTGATCACGAACAACCTCGATCCACTACCGATAGAAGACCCTCTTTCCAGCACCAATTGATGATGCTGGATTTCGTCTATGAATAAATCCGGGCCGTTTAATCTAGGGTAATATGAACGAGAGATGTTTTTTGGTGATTTTTAGACTGAGCTTGAGTTATTTCTCTCAAGTTGCCTACGTATCATGTTATTGTTCAGGAATCAAGTCTTTCGTAGTTCCTTAGGGTTGTTTATATAGGGGATGATTTTCCCTTTCCTTGTTCTACAAGGATTTGTATTTTTATTATTAATATTATTATTTCCCTAAGGACATACACGCATAAATCCCTATAATTTAGGGATAATTATGGACATATTTAAATGTCTGTATCAGAGTTTTTATGACTTAGGATTCTACCATTATTTATCTTTAGTTATCCCGCATATGGAATAACAGAGGGGTAGGTCTGAGCGTCCTGCGTTCAGTCCCCAAGGCCACTATGGCCGAACTGGGCACCTCATTTTCGCCAAGCCTTAGCCGACATACGGTGGTTGGAGGAGGAGTTTGTGCCGATCTCCCACCTGGGGTAAGGGACCTGCCCTTCGGTATGTTTCTGGGATCCTGGCCCTTAATGCCCTATACTTAGAGGGCTGATCATTTATTACATGTCCCACAAGGATGACACGTGGCATAGCTCGGGTCAGGTATCATCAAACACCTATCATAAATCAAACCAAGCTATCAACACCTATCTAAAAGTTATTTATGCGTTGATCTTTCTAAATATCCTCTTAAAAAAAGTTCTCGCATCGCATGCAGGTTGATCCAAGAAACATTGGGAGTTTGATTTCTCTAAACACATCATGCATTTTTCAGCTCCAACAGTTATCTTGGAAAGCATGGAGTAAGTAATTATAGTTTTACGGGTTTGTTCCATAATACCGTAGAACCTCGATAAATGAATACCATCGGGACCAGAAAAAAAAATATTCGTTTAGCGAGTTTATTTATTTATCGATAAATGAATATATTATTCATTTATTGATAAATGAATATTTATTGATTTAGGTAATTTTTTTTCTTCTTATGATTAGTATTTTTACTTTTAATGTACAAATGTATTTAGAAATGTGATGGACGTCGAACATCTTTTGAACTATCCTAACGAGAATGATGCAGTTATGGAATCGCCTACAGACGAAGAAATTATTGAGTCCGTACTAAATGATGAGAATGATCATGAACCAGATGATAGAAGCGTCATACCAAATGTGTCATCAAAAGAAGCATTTCAGGCAGTAGTCGGCATACAAAATTACTTGCTACAACACGTGTAAAACATTCCAGAAGTTGTGCATACATTGCAAAAAATTAAGGATGAAATGCATTTTGGTGGTAGGCAAAAACAAACAACTCTAGATGCATTTTTTGAGAAGAAATGAATTCTTATAAGAAAATTGTTGATTGGATGAAATATTTTTGTTTATTACACACACACACACACACACACACACATATATTTATGGAATTTAGTGATTATTCATTTATGTTTACATAGGGTCCTTAAGGACTCAAAAAAATTTATTCGTTAATGCATTTAGCGAGGTTATTCATTTAGCCCATTTACCCAAGTCGGGACCGGAGAAAATTATTCATTTGGCGAGGCTATTCATTTATCGAACATTCATTTATCGAGGTTCTACTGTATAAGTCATTTTTTATCAATAGTGTATTTATTACTTTTTATTAATATTTTACCTCTAATTTACTATAAACAATCGAAACACTTCTCCCTACTTTATAAGTATTGCTTTATATATAGTCAAATTATATATTTTAATCATGTTTCATAAAATTTATGACATTAAATTCATTTTTTTAATCTATGTGAAAAGCTAAGATGACTTATATTTACCTTAAACTTAATTACATTCTGCGATTACATGCTATCACATTTTGTGACTTTGAAATTTAAATTGGGAAACTTTACTTTTTATGCTCAAAAAGTAAAAAATTTGAAAAATATGCCTCGTATGAAATTTTTGGAAAACTATGACTACGTTTGACGCACGAGCCACGCATGACCACTGAACGACGCACGAGTCACGCATGACCAACGCATCATACAAGACATATTGTCAAGCTTTTTACTTTTTGAACATAAAAAAGTAAAGTTTCCCATTTAAATTCTATGACATATTGTCGATTTTAGTTCTGTTGATTTTGTTAAAGAATAATATGAATCAGTGATGATACCAAGTACTATTATTTGTCTATTTTAAAAAATGGTTAAACCCTAATCTTGAGGGTCCCCACTCGCTCGATCCCACATAATGAGTGTAGATGTTAATCAGGAATCTAGCAGCTCAGAGTCGAGGGCTGCCTTTTTACCAAGAAACTGAAAGAAGTCGTCCCTTTATGGGATTCGAACCTCCACACTCCAGCTCCTGGCCCAGCTGTCACTACAACATCCAAGCCCTTTACCACTAGGACATATCCAGGGGATATTTTAGTGTACTCTTTGTTGCTGACGGGTGTCCATGGTGGCTGTAACACTTGGAATTAATGTAAGAGCAGTGGCAATGACTTCAAATATCATCTCTTGGGAGGCCAAATGTGTAAGAAGTGTTAGAGTGATTTTGCAAAAATACTCCAATGGCTCAAATTAATACCCAGGTTGAATACAAATGGTGGAAGGAAAAGCAGTTCAACCGGTCGTTCTCATCAGAGGGACTTTCAGAGGAATCGCTTACGTGGCGAGATCTGACCACACAGCTTTTCTCGAGGTGGAATACACAAAGGCCCCGTGTGTAGAAATTGTGTGGTCCAGGATCTTTGCACGTAGCATGATTACATAGTAGGGAGTCCCTAGGATAGAATTTTCCAGTTCAACCCCCTCAACTTCCACCCTTCTCGCACAACATCCCATGTTGAATACATTATTTTATATTATTTATATTGTTTTCCTTTTACTTTTTCCTTGACACATTAATTTCTTCCTTTAAAAAAATTAGTTTACAGTCTTCTTCTCTCCTCTATCTTAGACAGTGGAAAATGCAGCCATAGTGTAAAAAATGTTTAACCAAAGTTTTATAATTAAAAAAGTATTAAAAATCTGACAGCCAACCCCCCAAAACCTAATTGGCTATTGTGGATGCTCTAAGGCCAAATCTTGTAGGCTCATCTAGCTATTTTTATGCTAGATACTCTATATTATCTATTGACGGAGGTCCTGCCACGTGTCATCTCCACATCAACTTAGCAATAAATACAGATAGAGTAATTACGAACCCTAAAGGCTGAGGAACCAGCCTTAGCCTATACGTAGGCAGGGGCGGATGCAGGAACCTAATTATGAGGGAGCGAGCGCTAATAGTAGAGTTATTTTGCAATCCGAAAAATGTATACTTTCTTAAACAAAATTTTCGGCTTTGTCATACAAACCTTTAAAATAACGTAGCACATAAATCTAAAAACAAATATACATAAAAAAATAAATAAAAAAATAAAAAAAACACTGGTCTTCTTTGATTTTGTTTTTTTAATCGGTTTGTTGTAAGTGTTTTTTTTTTTTTTTTTTTTTCTGAAAAGAATTTGCTGTAACGGTTAATAAAAAATTTGATCGTACAATTTTTTTTTTCTTTTCTTTTTTAATATATTCACTGAGCATCTGAGCGGACATTAGCAAAAGGAATGTAATTTTTTTTTGGAAAAATTAGGTATAAGTCCACTTTTCCCCCCTTAATTAAGTATTAATCCACACATCTTTTTTTAGTTGTAATAAGGATAATTTTTTTTGTCATGGACCATTTTACCCTTATTTTCAATTTCTTCTTCTTCTGATTGTATTAACCTATCCATCTTTACCACCACACGACAATCCCACCCTGCTTCAACTTCTTCTTTCACATTGTCTTCTCCACCTCCGTCTCTAGCTTCTTCTCTACTATGGCAGGTGTTTCTGTTGTCTCCGTTGCCGGAACGTATGAAACTGCCACCTCGACCGGTGTTTCCAATGTTGGTTTATGATATTTTTTCCTCATTCATCAATTTATCTCCTTTTTCAGGATAGATTTGGCTCCTCATCTTAAATCTTTAATGGGACCCTGGTGGTTTCTCAATTTGATTCTGTTCATGAAGTTTCAAAATGGCGATGAAAATGGCGATGATTTCATAATGGGATGAGCAACGATGCCGGCAGGCTATGTCGAGGATTTATAACAGAATTAGGAGCAGGTTGATTTTCCTATGGCTAATGATTGGTCTTGCTCTAGTAGCTTTTCTCCCACCGCTTTACTTTCATTTCAAGCTCCGCCATTTCCGACAGGTTTACTGTGTTCCATTTGTTATTGTTTGATTGATTGAATCATTTTATACATTTTGTTTTTGCACATGTTAATTAACAGTCCAGCTTTTGAAATGTTGAAAGAGGATCTTAGATTACAAATACGATTTCTGGTATTTATAGTAGTTGCTGATTTGATGTTTTAGTTCAGTTATTGCTACACTTTGAACACTTGTTTCAAGCATGTGCAAATATTAAGTCTTTGCGTGATGGAAAATTGATTCATGGTATTTTACGAAACCATTTAAATGATACACCTGCATTTTTTTGGAATTCGTTTTTTGGGATGTATTGTGAGAGCGAGAGTTTTCTGGATGCTGAAAAGATATTCAACGAAATGACGGATAGAAACCTTGGGTCTAGGGATGTTATGATTTTTTTTTTATTTTTAACAGCCTTGGGATGTTATGATTAATTTCTGCTTATGTTGAACATGGGTTGGTAAAAAAAGGCATTAGCCATTTCATAGGAATGCATGGCTTTGGTGAGAAAGCCGATCCTTCAATTTATATAAACCTTTTGAGTAATTTATGAGGTTCTTCAAATATTAGTATCGAAACATGCTCCGAAAAGAAGTAAATATGAGTGCTTGAACTGTAAGAAGACATTCAGTTTATATCAAGGACTTGGGGGACATAGACCTTGCAACAAAATACCGAAAGGAGAGTCCTTTTGAGCCTGATACTGATACTCTTACTGATACTGATATGTAGGTAAAAAGGTTGTTACAGTATGTACAAAGTTTGGGGTGTTACTTTTCAGCTATTTTGCTGTTGAATTCTGTTGTTGTTGGTGTTAATTTAAGTGGAATATGTAAAGATTGGAGCTTTATTCTTTCCGCCATTGTTCTTTTTTTTGACTGTTTCTTTCTTCCGTTATGGTTTGCCATTTTGATGTTTATTTGGGCCTTAATTTCGCCAATTATTGTTGATAATTTAAGAGAGATATGCAAAGATTGGAGCTTTACTTCACTGCAAATATGAGGAAAATATGCAAGAAGCATTTTGTTGAAGGGTTTTTGTTTTTGCCTTATATGAGCCTTATATGATATTGTGTCCCTTGAATTAAGTCTTAAATGAGCCTTATATGAGCCAGATATGTGTGCCTTGAAGTAGTCACTTGAATTAAGCCTTAAATGATACTGATTACCTCATATACGGACATCGACATCGACATCGACATCGACATCGACATCGATCATCATATCATTATCATATCGAGCATCGATATTGATAATCGATACGAATATCGATATGTAGCTAAAAAGGTTGTTACATTATGTACAAAGTTTGGGGTGTTACTTTTCAGCTATTTTTGTTGTTGAATTATGTTGTTGTTGGTGTTAATTTGAGTGGAATATGTAAAGATTGGAGCTTTATTATTCTGCCATTGTTGCTATTTTTTGGACTGTTCTTTTGGCGTAGTAGTTATGAACGATTTGGTATTTATTCGAATTTTTAATTCGGTTAAAAATCTGTTTTACATACAGTGACTTTAATCTTATTGTTCTCTTTGGTTGTTTGGAATTCTTTGGAACTGTTTTAACACAAAATAGTCATATGTGTTAAGAGTGTAATAAAACAAGTTTCATTTGTTTTTAATAAGTCGTTAGGGAGATATTGTCTTTTTAGTAAAGGTACTGCAATTTTTTTTTACCTAACCACTATGCACAATTTGCTCAATATCTTGAAATTAGTTAAGAGTTTTGTAAAACCCTTTTAGTGTTATATACTGGACACTCCACATTTTGATAGGCATGGACATCTTTTTGTGTGGGAATCTGAGATGTGTTAGCATCCTCTGTTTTTCTTTTATTTTGAGTCAATGCTTGTGAGAAAGGAATGAGATTGTTCTTATCACTTGCCGTCTTCAAAAGCTATTAAATGAACAATAAATCATCTTCTAAAGCTAGGTACTCACTCTTAATCTATCTTTGATTTCTTGTTATGATTCACGCACGCTTATATGATTGATAAACGAATCAAGCTGAGCTTAAAATTGATGAACTAAGATGCTTTGTGATTGGGCTGTTACTGTGATATTATTACTGTGATACCGTTATTGTTGTTATACTGATACTGTGATACTATTACTGTGATACTGATACTGTTATTGTGTTATGGTGCTGAGGTCGACGCAACACTACTGTTATACTCTTTGAAGGGTTTGTTTTATGCTTGAGGAAATGGAATCGAAAGAAAAACTGGTCATTGCTGAGAGAAAAATCGTGGATACAGTTCAGATGGACTATGTAATCGTCGGTTTGAAGCCAAAGTGTTTGATTATCGATGAAATATATGGTGGTCTTGGAGAGGGCAAGGGTGATATATACATCAAGCAAAACATAAGACTTAAATATGCTTATTGTTTGGAACATACTAAGAGTTGTCTTATTGTTTGGAAAGCCGACATCGACATCGACGACATCGACATCTGACATCACTGACATCGACATCATTGATCTGTGTGCCTTAATACAATAGATAGGCCTAGTTCATGGAGCTTACTATGTGCCTTGGTGTGTCTTTGAGGTTTTGATCTACATTGTATCATCATGTAATAGATAGGCCTAGTTCATAGGCTTACTGAACTTGTAATTCATCACCTTGTGAATTCCGGGCATGATAATTTAGTTCTTTGAACTTGAATATCCTTCTTATAATTTGGCTGATAGTTCAGACTGTTTCAAACTTGTATTGATCTTCTATGTATTACCTTTTAATCTGATGTACCTATTGTACTAAATATATAGTCTGTTGTATTGATCTTCTATGTATTGCCTTTTAGTCTGATGTACTTTTTAGGCTTAATTCAAGTGAATACTCACTGACATCACATCGACATCGACATCATATCATATCGATCATCGTGTTAGTGTAAATGCTGCGATTAAATTCGGCTTTCAAATACTACGTCAAAAAGGTATCAAACGCGGTCTCAAAATGAAGATAAAAAAAATATGAACTTTGGTGAAACAATTTTGATGATCGGTGTTCTAAATCAAAAGTTACGATCGTTTATAAGAAAAAGCGCTCCGGTTAATACAAATATTTTTTCGTCTTTCAAAATATACGTCGGAAGGGTATCGTATTTGGGCTCAAATTGAAGAGCAAAAAAACATGAATTTTGGTGAAAAAATTTCGATGATCGGAGTTGTAAATCAAAAGTTACGGTTGTTTGAAAAAAGAAAAAAAAAAAACAAACAAACAAATATGAAGCAGCGGAAGATTTAGTACATATGCGCGCGTCCCTCTTTAATAAAATGGGTAATTTTGTCCGTCTGAAATTGTTTGTCCTTTTTGCAACTAAAAAAATGAGTGTGTCCTATTTATTTATTTTGTGTCAAAAAAAGGACTTTTGGCTCTTTATCTCTTTTTTTTTTTTTTGGGTCGAAACCGGATATTTTATTAATAATCAAACTGTACAAACTTTACAAATCAAATGAGAGGGAATTTACACTAACCGCATATTTTGTTTTACCATAGCATAGCCCCTCCCCCCCTCCCCTCCCCTCCCCTCCCCTCCTTTTTTTTAAAGAGGATTAGGCATAATGACACATTTTGTAATATTTTTAACTAACATGACACCTATATATTTTGTATTGGAAGAAGAACAATTTCTATAGTTTTTATAGGCTAAAGGACAAAAACAAAAAAAAACAAAAAATACATGTGCGCCTGCTTCGAATTTTTTTATTTTTTTCTCTTTCCTCCCCCGTTTTCAAACGATCATATTTTTTTTTATCTAGATCTCCAAACGTGATGAAAATTTCACTGAATTTTTAATTTTTCATGCACTTCGTTTTGAGAATTGGTTCAATATCATTACATCGTTTTTCGTGAGATTCGACAGTGAATCTCCCCAGGGAATCCCGAAAATAAGTGAATTTCGAACAATAATGAATTTTGATAGCGGTTTTTCGGAATCATGTCGGAATATGGTGAATGTGGTCTCAAAATAAAGAGAATGAAAAAATAAAAAAAATTTGTGAAAGAATTTTCAAATTTGGAGTTCTAGATTGAGAGATATAAGGGTTTAAAAAAGATGGATGAGAGATAAGGTGTGTTGGTTTTTTTTTTTTTTTTTTGGAAAAAAATAGGCGCCAGAATTAAGAATAAAAATAAAAAATAGGTTTGTCATTTATGCAAAAGTTTTGAAAAGTTGTTCTTCTCCTTAATTGGTCAAATGTTTTTGTCCTTCCCTCAAATCCTTTTTTTTGGAATGGGGGAGAAGGACACCAACATTCACTCAAATCCTTTTTTTGTCAAATGTTTTAGCCCTAAACTTCCTGATATTCTGGTTTCTGAAAATGCCGTTCATGTGGCACAGATCCATTTTAACTGCATGTCTTCATCTCATTGCAGATGAGAATGAGATATGTATAATGATGGAATTTGCACTCGGGGTCAAGGACTTCTCACTAGCAGTGAAATGGAAGGAAGCTCTGAGATCATGGAGTGTGAGCATGTTATCAGTGGGTCTGAAAGACCACAATCTGATCTTCCTACAGATGACGGTATCTAGTTCATTTTCTTCTTTTGAGAAGATCATCATCCCTCATATTGGCCTCATGAAGATTCTTCCTGGAACTGTAGAGGTGTTGGCAAGATTTCAGGAGACACATCAAGGAACTGTTAAAGCTTCATAAACCTAAAATTGTGATTCTTATTGAAACTAAGGTTCAGGTTCAAAAGACCCTTACGATTATCAACAGAATTGGTCTGGGTGGTTCTATTCACTAACCTCCAGATGGTAGATCTGGAGGTGATCGAGATCGGAATGAAACGATTAAATAATCGGGTCTTTCTTGTTCTAGGATTACACAGAGCTTGGTTATTGTAATAATGGACTGAACTTAATGAATAAGCTGCCTACGTATCCAAGTATATACTTGGAATCAAGTCCAACCGTAGTTCAGGCGGTTACCGGCGATAATGGGGTTAATGGGCGGTTATATAGCCCCCACGCCTCACGTTCAGTCATAAATGCTCTTTATTCCAGATGAGTACGTCTCCGATCTACTTTTTCTCGTCGTGGACCCGCCTCGATCGACTTGCTTCTTCCTGGTCGAGGGCCCTGGCACGATCGCTTTGCTTTTCTCGTCGGGGACACCGCCTCGATCGACTTTGCTTCTTACGGTCGAGGATCTCCCCTGGCCCGATCAAACTTACTTCTTCGGTCGCAGTGGTACCTGTGTCGGGTATGACTCTTTCGCCGGTTCGCTGGCTCCTGTTGAACACGTGGATCGATCCGGGTCACCTTAATCAAAGCCCCAGATCTTAATCGATCCGCCTGGGCCTTTAAAATGGATTAAGATCCGAAGTTCAAAGTCGCTTCCACGTGTACCGTCCAGATGGCCCCTTGTCTCGGTTAACTCAAACGTCACCATAACTGCACACGCTTTGTCTCTTCAATCAATGCGTAGTCCAAGCGTCCCATCTCTTGGTTAAAGGCTATTAAATCTATCGGATTCTGCAGGCACCCATCATTATTTAAAGATACAGACATCCAATTTGGCAGATTTGCTCCCTCACTTAACAAGTAAGTCCTTCATCTTTGTGCGATAACAATTTGTTCTTTTTTACTCCTTATGAATCCAAATCAATCTGAAATTTCCAATCCTGGTGAAAATCCTCTCTTCTCCATTCTTCCCCCTCATTTGATTGCTTCTATTGTCCCTACTCTTGTCGAATCGCCCCCGACCGAGTATAATATTTCCGGCTTGTCCGCACCGATACGTGCGCTGAGGAGGACCTACGAGACTAAGAAAATGATGGCTTGCCATGCCATCGACTCCAAACTAAAGGATTCGGATATCCCTGACATCTGTGATAGGTTTGGGTTAAACAAGAACATTTATGCCCCTATCCGACCCACACCTGGAAAAAGTGCTGCTGCTCCTCCTGCTGGGTACTGCAATGTTTATAAAGAACAGTTTGAATGCGGTCTCAGATTCTCTCTTCCTCCAGCTTTCCTGGAAATACTCCGATATTATGACTTGGGGCTTGGTCAGATAGTCCCCAATAGCATAAGGGCCATTACAGGCTTTTTGATTTGGTGTAGGTGTTTTGTGACCCCTTTTTCTTTACAACTTTTCAGAACTTTTTATCAATGCAAACAAGTTAAGAAGAATCCTGGCTGGTATTGCTTCTGTAGGAGAACCAATAATTTGAGTGGGGTTCGCTTGATTAAGAAAACCGACCAATCTTTCTCCGATTGGAAAAAGCACTTTTTCTTCATTAGGCACAATACCATTAGGGATCTAGGTAAGTGGAATACCTCAACTAAGAACAGTGTTGTTTTAGAGAGCAGAGCGGATAAGAAGTTGTTGAAGGATATCGCAAGCGTCCCGATATATCCAGGTTTGAGAAATTCTGATTCCAATCGATCGATGTCGCCACTTTGAGCTGGCGGCCCGTAACCTTACGTTGAGCTATCTGATGAGAGATATAATTTGAGTAGGACCTCTTATTCTGTACATTTTCGTTTTCCTTTATGGCGTGTCTTTAACTAAATTTTTTTTGTTCTTGGCATTTGCAGTGGCGAGCTTTACTGATATCATCCAGATCACTGATGAGACGTCACCTCCCCGTGGTCAGGGTGCATCCGACCCTGCTGTCAACCCAAACGTGCCAGATCAGACTGCCAATCCTGTTGACAGTCATCCAATTGAGCCCTCCAATGAGACAGATCAGGCCGGTGGGGATTCTGAGGCGACCGATGATTATCGGATTGTCTCTCACAGCGCTCTGGTAGAGACTACAGCTGAGACTAGGCATGCTTCGAAACGTATCAGATCTCAAGATCATACTGGTGGGGATGATGGGGCCTCCGAACGAGCTCAAGGGGAGAGATATGACTGGAAAGAATGGACTAACCAAGATCTGTCCAAATTTGTAAGATTCTTTTCCATAAGTAACAACCTGTCACTTTTTTATTTTTTTTTTATTTTAACTTTGCTCCTTATATTCCCTTCCAGGGAGCCAAACTGGGCAAAGAGGTCTTGTCCAGACTAAGAAATTCTGGACAAGTTGAGGAAGACTCGCCGAGGTGTCTCGCAGTGAGTGGAAGGCCAAGTATGAAGATTTGTTGAGCACCTCTGCTGCGGAGAAGATGGCATTGTCTGACGAGTTGAAGGCCAAAACTAATGAGTTCCAGGCCAACCTTGCTACTGCCACCCAAATCAAAACCAACCTAGAAGAGATGGTAGCTACGCTTGAGAAAGAGAGGGACATTTTGAAAAGTAAGCTGCCTGAGCACATTGCTGAAGCCCTTGCTAATTATAGGAGGTCTGATGAGCTAGCCGACAGCATCAAGATGTTATTTTCCCCCAATCATCTGGTTTGGATACTCCTCAGCCGTTGAGGACATGAAAGCCGCTGGTCTCCATGTTGATGCTACCAAGCTTTCTCATGCGGGCTGGAATAGAAACGATGGATCTCAAATCTATGAGACCAGATTCAAGGAGTTCAGAGATGGAGTGGACCAGGTCTCCAAGTATGGCAAGAGGCCTCCACCTGCTCAGACTGGCTCATCATCTCAGTCTCAAATTCCCCCAAGTTCAAAGTGAAATCATTTAGCCTATCCCCCATTTCAGTCCTGATCCTGACTTCAAACATTATGTTTTGCTGTTGTTGCCCTTCAATTTTGTTGTCTTTTGGAAACTTCTGAAATTTTGGTGCCCTTGGCATTGCAATTTGTATTTGCAATTTGTATGACATGTTTTAATTTTTGCAACATAAGACATAAGTTTCTCTTTGTGCCTTGTATTTGAAGTTGTTGTGCCTTTGTTCCCCCAGTATGACATGTGATTTGCTATGCAGCATATGTCATACTGTAATGAATTTCCTCATTTTAGGAACTGCCGACCTGATCTGAGATCTAGAGGTTAACGACCTGACCTGAGGTCTAAAAATGGTCTGATTTATCAGACTTAACGTGTCACTTTTTTTCTTTTTTTTCTTTTTTTGAAGATATATTGACCTGACCTGAGATCTAGAAGTCACGACCTGACCTGAGGTTCAAATTAGTCTGATTTATCAGACTTAATGAATTTTCTCTTTTTAGGAGTTATGTCCTGACCTGAGGTCTAGAAGTTGGCGACCTGACCTGAGGTCTTAAGATGGTCTGATCTATCAGACTTGATGAGTTTTCTCTTGTTAAGAGTTATGACCTGACCTGAGGTTCAAATTGGTCTGATTTATCAGACTTAATGAATTTTCTCTTTTTAAGAGTTATGACCTGACCTGAGGTCTAGAAGTTGGCGACCTGACCCGAGGTCTTAAGATGGTCTGATCTATCAGACTTAACGAGTTTTCTCTTGTTAAGAGTTATGACCTGACCTGAGGTTCAAATTGGTCTGATTTATCAGACTTAATGAATTTTCTCTTTTTAAGAGTTATGACCTGACCTGAGGTCTAGAAGTTGGCGACCTGACCTGAGGTCTTAAGATGGTCTGATCTATTAGACTTAACGAGTTTTCTCTTGTTAAGAGTTATGACCTGACCTGAGGTTCAAATTGGTCTGATTTATCAGACTTAATGAATTTTCTCTTTTTAAGAGTTATGACCTGACCTGAGGTCTAGAAGTTTGCGACCTGACCTGAGGTCTTAAGATGGTATGATCTATCAGACTTAACGAGTTTTCTCTTTTTAAGAGTTTAACAATAGAAACATAATTACAGCAATTCAACATAATCAAGGACTTAAAATAATTCATAGTGCATAATAGTCTTACAAAATAAGATGATAATCACTTGCCTTAAACATAAAACTTCTTCAAATTAATTGCATTCCAGCTTCTGTGAATGGTTTTCCCTTTACTATCAGCCAATTGGTATGCTCCTTTTCCATGCACTTTGATGATTTGGTATGGACCTTCCCAGTTAGGACTGAGATTCCCACTCGGTTCCTGCCTGCTGACCTCATTTTTACGCAGCACTAGATCTCCAACCTTAAAATAGCATTGTTTTACCTTGGAGTTATAATACTGGGAAACCTGTTGTTTATACTTAGCCATTCTGATCAAAGCAATGTCTCTTTTCTCCTCCAGTTCGTCCTTAGTGTGCCTTATTTCCTCCTCCTGGATCTGATCGTTATGCAGCGTTGTTCTAGGGGAAGGCAGTCCAATTTCTGCTAGGATAACAGCTTCACAGCCATAGGCCAGTGAGAATGGAGTTTCACGTGTTGACGTATTTGGGGTAGTCCTGTAGGCCCAAAGGATATTTGGGAGGTGCTCTACCCAGTGCTTTCCCCCCTGGTCTAACCTCTTCTTCAAGCCAAGCTTGATCTGTCTGTTAGTTTGTTCCACCTGACCATTAGCTTGTGGGTGACCAACAGAGGTGAAATGTTGTGCTATGCCCAACTCCGTGCACCATTCCTGAATTCCACTATCCTCGAATTGCGTTCCGTTGTCTGAAATTATGGTCTTTGGTATCCCATACCTGCAAATCAGATTCTTCCACAAGAATTTTTGGATCTGTTTGGCCGTGATAGTGGTTAATGGTTCAGCTTCCACCCATTTAGTGAAATAGTCAACGGCCATTACTAAGAATTTGTAATTTCCTGGTGCTGTTGGAAGTGGCCCCACCAAGTCAACACCCCATTGATCAAAAGGCCAGGCTGAGATAACTGGAGTTAAATTTTCAGGTGGTAGATGAGATAGATTGCCATGGACTTGACATGACCTGCACGCCAAGACTAATTCCTCTGCATCCTGCTGCATTTTAGGCTAATAGTAGCCAAACAACCTGCACTTCCTAGCTAATGCCCTTGATCCCATATGGTTCCCGCAGATCCCAAGATGAATTTCTCTCAATAGGTAATTGCCTTCTTCCATAGAAACACAGCGTAACCAAGGAGATATGAATGACTTCCTATACAAAATATCATTGAATAAGGCATACCTATCAGATAAGCGCTGGATTTTGCGAGCTTGACCTTAGTCCTCTGGTAACTGGCCGTGTTTTAAATATACTACAATGGAATCCATCCATGTTTCCCTTTGTGTGACCGGTTGCACCTCAGGTATTTCATAGCTACGCTGATTTAACTGCTCGATTAGAACCTTCTTGTCTGATAAGAAATTGGAGGCCAACTTAGACAGGGCATCTGCTCTGGTATTTTGTGATCTGGAGACCTGCTCCACTTGTACTTCTTGAAACTGGCTTATACGTGATTGGGCTAGAGATAAATACTTCTTCATAGGTTCCTCCTTTGCCTCATAATCTCCCCTGATGTGGTTTACTACCAGCTGAGAGTCACTGTAAACTTTGAGTTGCTTAACCCCCAGCTTTAGAGCTAAGTTCAAACCGGTAATTAGTGCTTCGTATTCAGCTTCATTATTGGTTGCCAGGAAGTTAAAGTGCAAAGCATAAGGGAACTCTTCACCCTTTGGACTTATGAGGAGGAGACCGGCTCCTGACCCGTTCTTGCTGGATGCTCCGTCAACAAACAATTTCCATTGACCTGATTCTTTCGGATTCACTTGTTGATCGATAGAGATTGATTTCTCTTCGGCCAGGAAGTCTGCCAGGGCCTGAGCTTTCACGGCTGTTCGTGGTTTGTATTCTAGATCGTAGCCCGCCAATTCTACAACCCATTTGGCTAAACGACCTGAGTTATCTGGCCTGCTCAATATTTGCTTCAATGGCTGATCGGTCAAGGCGATGACTGGGTGACTCTGGAAATAAGACCTCAGTTTCCTGGTCGCGTGTACCAATGCTAGCACTAACTTTTCCGCATCTGAGTACCTCACTTCAGGTCCATGTAAGGCTTTGCTTGTGTAGTAAACTGGCTTCTGAAATGTGTCTTGTTGCCTAACCAATACAGCACTAATGGCTTCATCACAAACTGATAGATAAAGGTACAGAACCTCTCCTTCCTGAGGAGAGGTTAGAGTTGGTAACTCTAACAGATATTTTTTCAAATCATTAAAGGCTTCTTGACAATCTGTCCCCCAATGAAACGGTGAAGCTTTCCTTAAAATCTTGAAGAAAGGCAATGCGCGCTGTGCTGAACGTGAAAGGAATCTGTTCAACGCTGCTAGTCTTCCTATTAATCTTTGAACCTCTCTAATATTGGTAGGAGGTGGCATCATTTTCAAAGCATCCAACTTGTCCGGATTGGCCCGGATTCCATCTTTAGAGATCATATAACCCAAGAACTTTCCAGATCTGACCTCGAATGTGCACTTCTTTGGGTTCAGATTCATCTTAGTTGCTCGAAGTGCCTTGCAAACTTCTCTCACATCTCGTAGATATTGATCTAAAGACATGCTTTTGATCAGTAAGTCATCAACATAGACCTCCATAGACTTGCCTATCTGATCATGGAAAATTCGATTAACTGCCCTCTGGTAGGTGGCTCCTGCATTCTTCAGTCCAAACGGCATGGTCACATAATAACATGTGCCAAATTCTGTGATAAAGGCCGTTTTCTCTGCGTCCTTTGGGTCCATGAAGATCTGGTGGTACCCTTTATATGCGTCCAAGAAACCAAAAATTTCAAAACCCACAGTCGAGTCCACTAGCCTGTCAATTCTGGGTGAAGTATAGCTGTCTTTAGGGCATGCCTTGTTCAAGTCCGTGAAGTCTACACACATTCTCCAAGATCCATCTGACTTCTTCACCAAAACCGGATTGGCTAACCACTCTGGGTAAACCACTTCCTTGACAATCCATGCTTGCTTTAACTTGGTAACTTCCTGCTCGATTACTGAGATCCTTTCTGGTGCAAAATGTCTCTTTTTTTGTCGAATTGGGGGTCTGTTCTGATCCACATTCAAACTATGGACTATAAATTCCGGGGATAAGCCAGGCATATCATCCGTCTTCCATGCGAAAACATCTCGGTATTCTCTGAGCAGGTCTGTTAACATTCTTTTATGGGGGTCTGGAATCCATGAACCTATATTGACCGCTGACTCTGTTCCCAGTTCTCCGATCTGAACAGATTCGGTCTGATCTGCAGTTACCCAAGTCTTCTCTTCTTCTGGAAACAGCTCCTCCAGAGTTACCTGTTGAACCAACTGTTTCTCACCAACCACAGACGTGTAACAGCTCCTGGCTATTTCCACATCTCCTTTAATTTCAACTGATCCAGAACCTACAGGAAATTTCATGCTGTTGTGGGCCGGGGAGATAACAGCTCGCAGATCGATGATTGCTGGTCTTCCCATAATGACATTGTACGCTGAGGGCGCTTTAACCACAATGTAATTTACCATGAGGGTCCTGCCCCTAGGTAATTTACCATAAGTTGTAGGTAACGTGACCATGCCCATAGGATGGATAGGCGGGCCTGCGAATCCGAACAGTGGTGTGGATACTGGTGTTAAACTGGAATCCTTCAACTTCATGGCCTGGAAAGCCCTGTAATTCAAGATGTTAACAGCGCTTCCTGTATCGACACAGATTCTTTTCACCCAGTTCTTGTTAATTACGGCCTCAATGACCAGCCCTTCATTGTTGATGACTAGCGGTAGTGGATCCTCTGGTCCATACCTCACTTCTCCGATACTTCGGCGTTTACGAACTCGACCACGATCCGCCTGGTCTGTTGAGCTTACTTCTTTCTCCTGGTCTGTCCACCTGGGACCACCCATAATCGTGTTGATTGTATTTATTGGACTGTTGTCGATCTGACCGTCCTGATCTGGGAGGGATGTCTCTGCCTTCTTTGTTCGTTGCTCTTATTCCTCTCGTTCTGGTATGGACCCCTCCTAAACTCTCTGCGCCCTCTGGGCTGTTCGTTACGAGATCTGTCAATGACCTCGTCAAGTTGTCCTTCCATAACCGCTGCGTCTATATCCCTGATTAATTCCCAGCATGATTCTGTATCATGACCAACATCCTGGTGGAACTTACAGAACTTGGTTTGATCTCTCTTTTCTCTAGGTCCTTTCATGGGAAATGGGGTTCTCGCTATGCCTTTACGTTCCATGATAGCGAGAACTTGTTCTCGTGATCTGTTCAACGGAATCAGGTCTCTGTCCTGCAGAGCGCCTTTTTTGCCCAATCTGTCGGTTATAGGTGCCTGCACCCTATCCCAAACGGATTTGCGCTTTTTATCGGATTTTTCTTCTATTTTTCCCTTTCTGTGATCTCCTTTTTCCAACTCGCGCTTGGCACGATTAGCTTCTTCACCCTGACAATGCTTAAAAGCGATGGCCAAGCATTCTTCCATAGTTTTGGGGTTTTTCCCATTTAACTTAGCGTGTAACCTCCCCCCTCGTAGGCCTGCTACGAATGAAGCTACCAGAAATCGGTCATCCACATCAGCCACCTGGGTTGATTCTGCATTAAACCTCTTTATGAATTGTAGAACCGTTTCGTCGGATTTTTGCTTAATGGTGAGTAAATGAGTACTGTTCCTTTGAAACGGTCGTGCAGCAATAAACATGCTCATAAAC
Organism: Gentiana macrophylla; assembly: GCA_026214975.1. Lineage (NCBI taxonomy): Eukaryota > Viridiplantae > Streptophyta > Magnoliopsida > Gentianales > Gentianaceae > Gentiana > Gentiana macrophylla. The sequence goes on from CM047805.1 coordinate 122,831,644, forward strand.
TTCTTTGTTAAAACTGTAAAACTGGTGATAGATCTGGACGGCAACTTGTTGAACCAGTCTCTAGCCCTTCCAGACAGGAGCACGGGAAAAGCTTTGCATTTCATTTCGTCCGGGGCGTTGTATAACTGCATATGCGCTATATACTGATGCATATGATCATACGGGTCTTTGGTTCCGTCATAGGGACTGATTTTGGGTATCTTGAACCCTCTGGGACAGGGGTATGCTTCAATATGCTCTGCAAAGGGTGAAGCAAGATGGAACTCATCCTCCTCATCTTCTAACATTGCATCTAACTCAGCCCTTGCAGCCTCATCATCATGACGAGCTTTGTTCCTAACAATTTGACCACTGGATTCTACAGCTTCCTTATGGTCACCCCTTCTTTCTGATGATATTTGCCTTTCTTCTCCAAAAGCGTCTACCTTTTCCTTCCCTTTTCTCACACTTTCAAAAAGAACCTGAAAATCTTCATCTCCCATGGTCTTTAAAGCATCCACTAGGAGTTGTTTCGCCATTTCCTTAGTATTTGGTTGATCTTGCAGTTGCTTTTCTGGGTTTCGCTCTTGGTTTTGATCCACATTTTCCGGATCATGTGAAGAGCCTGCTAAATCCTTCCCCTGTTGATTCTTTTTAGGTGGCATATTGGATTACTCTGCGATTTTCCGGCTAGAAACAAGAAATGACCCTCCTTCTAGCGCCAATGATCGAGATCGGAATGAAACGAATAAATAATCGGGTCTTTCTTGTTCTAGGATTACACAGAGCTTGGTAATTGTAATAATGGACTGAACTTAATGAATAAGCTGCCTACGTATCCAAGTATATACTTGGAATCAAGTCCAACCGTAGTTCAGGCGGTTACCGGCGATAATGGGGTTAATGGGCGGTTATATAGCCCTCACGCCTCACGTTCAGTCATAACTGCTCTTTATTCCAGATGAGTACGTCTCCGATCTACTTCTTCGGTCGGGGACCGCCTCGATCGCATTTTGCTTTTTACGGTCGGGGCCCTGGCACGATCGCCTTGCTTCTTCCGGTCGTGGACACGCTTCGATCAACTTGCTTTTACGGTCGGGGATCTCCTGGCACGATCAAATTTACTTCTTTGGGTCGCAGTGGTACCCAGGTCGGGTACAGCTCTGTCATGTTCTGCCGGTTCGCTTTGCCCTGCTGAACACGTGGACTGATCCGGGTCACCCCTAATCAGGAGGCATATGGGTCCTTTGGAACCCTGATATCATTGAGGTGAATTGTTTGATGCTAACCCTCATGCCATTCATGCTGTCATCACTGAGAATGACAATCAAGATTGGATGATTTCTGCTTGTTATGCTTAGCCTGACCCTCTCAAGAAGATTGATCTCTGGAATAATCTAAATGAGTTAAGTCATGTTATGGACATCCCCTGGTTAGTTGCTAGAGATTTTAATGAAATTAGATCCCCTGCTGAAAAAATGGGAGGTAGACCTCCTTCATCTTCTAGAATGGCCAACTTCAACAACAATAATAGTGAGTGTGGCTTAGTTGATCTGAGTTATGCTGGTCCTGCCTTCACTTAGAGTAATCACATGGTTGGTTTTACTCATATACAACAAATAATTGACAAGTTTATGGCAAATGTGGAGTGGAGACTACTGTTTCACCTAGTCTAGGTTAGACATTTACCTAAAGTGTATTCTGACATCACCCTCTGTTACTTAATACTTGCCTTTCTATTCAACATTATGCAAAGAAACCCTTTAAATTTGAACACATGTGGTCCTCTCATCCTGATTGTGAGTCTATCATTAAGAAATGTTGGAATAGTAGCAATCCTGATAGTTTTTAGGCTCTTTCAGCTTCTAAAGATACCGTGCATACCTGGAATAAGGATACCTTTGGCAATATTTTTCATAAAAAAATATATCTTGGCTATAATTGAAGGTATTCAAAGATCCTTGGCTTTAATATGAATTTTTATTTTATCAATCTTCAGAAGGACCTTACTGCTGAGTATGACAATGTTCTCAAACAAGAAGAGATATTCTGGTTCCGAAATTTTAGGGTTAACTGGCTGAATTTTGGGGACCTTAATACCTCATTTTTCCATTTATCTATTGTCATAAGAGGCAATATAAAGATGGTCCATCAACTTCTTGATCATAATGGTAACTAGATTTTTAACCCTAATGATATCAAGGATATGATCACTAACTTCTTCACTGATCTCTTGGACTCTTGTGCTAGAACTAATTGCTTTAATATTCCTGACTCTATCCACCTTTTGGATGACCATATTGATCATTTAAATAAAGAGATTTCTCTTGAGGAAGTTAAGAATGTGGTCTCCTCATTTTCCCCTTTTAAAAGCCCTGGCCCTGATGGCTTTCAAGCTATCTTCTTTCAGAAATTTTGGGACATGGTTGGGGAAAAAGTTATTAATGATGTACATAAGTGGTTCTCTGGATCCCAAATCCAGTTTGGATGATTGCAGAATTAAGGCTAGGGATTTTTCCTCTTAGAAATGAATTCTTAAAGCTTTTGATTATGTGAAACATCATTTTGGGTGGCATATTGGGGATGATACTTTTGTGTCTCTCTGGTTTGATACTTGGTTGGGTTCCACTAGTCTTGATTCTCAGATTAATGGTGAGATATGTCTGGCTGATATTAATCTTCATGTTAGTGATATCATAAGTACTGATAGAAGGTGTGATCTATCTGGTATGGTTACTAATCTTCCTTTCAAATGTCAAATAGACATCATGGGTAAGCCTTTAACCACTGTTGCTAATGATATAGACTATAGGATATGGACTAAGCATCATTCAGGAAATTATACCACTAAATCTGGTTATTACTCTCTGTTTGATGCTGATATTTCTTCTCATTATAGCATTTAGTGGAAGAAACTTTGGAAGATCATGGCCCCCCATAAGCTGAAGTTTATCATGTATCTTTTGTCATATGGGAAAACTCTCACTAATAATGAGAGAGTCAAAAGAAAGCTGAGTATTTCCGCAGTGTGTGATAGATGTACTGATCATATGGAAGATAGTAACCACATGTTCAGCCCTTTCCCTAAGGCTAAAGATCTCTGGAGTTCAGTGGATATTCTGAAGATGTTTATAAATGATTCTTTGCAATGAATGGCTGATCACTAATGCTTTAAACTGCAGCATTATAAGACATGAGTCTTTCCATGATCCCTGGAATACTCTCTTTCTTTTTACCATTTGGCAAATTTGGATTGACAGAAATCTTATGGCTTTTGAGCACAAGGATAATAGAACTCAAAACTCTGCAGCTTCTATCCTCTTTTGTGGCCAAGACTTTGTTTCTAAGTGTTGTGCTAACTTATGTTCTGTCTCTTGCAAGGAACCTTCTTGGATTGTCAGGGAACCACCTGAGGAGGGTTGGGTCAAAGCTAACACAGATGCCAGTTGCATCAAAAAATTTGATGAGAATGGCAGAGGGATGATATCAATTGGAGTAATCTTCAGAGACAGTAATGGGAGATGGATCAGAGGCTTCATGGGAACTATGGGAAGAGGAACCATTATGCAGGCTGGGTTAATGACTATAAAGGAAGCTATCTGGATTGCCAAATATTATGGTATCAATGCTCTTCGTGTGGAGTCTGACTCCTTAGCTGTTGTGATGGTTGTTGCTATCAAAAGTAGAGGTGAAGATGAGAAGGCTTTAATTGATGACATTGTGGCCATGTCCACCGGAGGGATGAATATCAAGGATTCTTATCAACCTAGAGAAGGCAAGAGGCTTGCTGATCAAATGGCTAGGAATAATCCAGTTGGGGTTGAGAGAATCCAAGATCCACCGGAGAATGTCCTCCCTATCGTGTCTGAGGATATGAGGGGACTTAATCTTTCAAGATTTTAGTTTTTTCTTTGCTCTCCTTAGCAAGGACGGAGGTAGATTATGGGCTAAGGGGGGCTAAGCCCACCCAGCCCATTTTATTTTTATCTATGTAGTATGTACATCCAGCCCGTCAACTTATCAGTCCATTAGATAATTAAACTTACAGCCCACCTGACCTGAGCCACTAAAAGTATATGTTACAACAACAAAATGATTCTATTGGCATCACACTTTTATTTTCGACATCACGATTATTCCAAACAATCAAAAAATTACTTCAAGTACAATGATTATTTTTAATGAAAATAACATAAGTGGTATATGACGTTTAAAAAACAGCGTTAGTAATGACACTGACATTATAGTTTTAGAAATGTCAATGTCACTTGTTAGTAACGCCAAATCCAATGAATGACACTGGAGTTAACGTTTGTAGTTTGGGAAGTAAAAATAATTACATCACAAAGTATAAATAAATTTTAGTATTTTTCCAGAAAATTATGCCGTATAAATAACATTGAAAAAAAAAATCTCAGCCCACCCGACGAAAAATTCCTGGCTCCGTCCTTGCTCCTTAGGCCGTTCGGCCTAGTTATGTATCCAAAAAAATTGAACGTTGGTCAGGGTACTATTGATGAGAGGCATTTTTTCACCCGCTTGGTCATGGTACTATTGATGAGAGGCATTTTACTTCTAATATGGCCACACACACATCCCCAAAAAAAAATAAAAAAATAAAAAAAAAATAAAATGCACGTAAAACGTATTACAAATTCAAATTATTTTACGCCAATCTTGTCACTAATCAGTAGTTTCTTCAATTATTCCATATGATCACTTATCCAGCTAGCATATAATTACTACCAACTAAGTGGGAATCCTACAAAAGTAGTAGTTGTGAATCGGCATCATTGTGTCGATTGAAATCTGTTCCCAGCAAGATTAATTGCATTTTGGGATCTTTCAATGTATTGGTTCATGACTTTTTTGTCAGATAATTATATGATGATTTCATGTGTCTTATTTTCTTTCCATGCTTTTTATCTGTTCTGCAAGAAGAAGAAAAAAATTTAAAAAATGATTATTTGGAGGAGTAACACTATATCATCCGTGATTTAGGGCTGTAAGCCAGCGAAACTACTCATGAGATCGGCTCGAGACAAACTCACCTTGAATGAGCTTGATTTCAAAATCAACTTGACTTCAACATTAAACGAACAATATTTGAATAGTGCAATATTCGACTCGACTATTCGCGTAAAAACTCGAATATATATTTATATAAGCATATGTGTATATTTATACACATATACATACATAATTATAGATAAGAATACATATCCTTATATTTATAGTCAATGTAATTATTATATCAGATGTTGAAGTTTTTATTGTTTTTATATATTTTCTATCTTGTTGTATCGAATACTTTACATTAGATTGCTTGAATGGAATAGAATGTAATGATTTTTCATTCACTCAACCACTCTGGCATGTTTGGATGCGATGGAATTGAATTAATTTTCATTCCATTAAAATGAATTTTGGCTATTTTCATCCATCATAAATTGGATGGAATGGATCGAATGGTTGGATATAATGAAATTTAGTACATAACCTAGCGACAAAAAATCAACCACCGTCCACCCCACCACCCACCACCCACTACATCCCGCACCACCTGCCTACCCCACCGAAACTAACAACCGCCACCTGCCACTGCACCACCACCTGCCACCGCCGTTGACTACATATCACTAGCATTGTCAACATGACCACCATCCCCCATCACAACCCAACATGCTATCATCCGCCCACCACGACCACCACGTACCATTACCAATCATTTCACCACTACCTCTTACCACCACCCACCTTACCACCATCTTTCCCATATTCACACATAACATACCGCGCAACCACCCCTGCCACTATCCTCCACCACAACCAACTCCATCACCACGGATATTTAATCGTCCGCCACCACCCACCTCACAATTACCCATCACCACACACCACCCTCATCACGACAACCATCACCGCCACCATCACCACCACTGTTGCACACCTCACAACATCATTGCCACCGCCATCTCTGGACACCCCACCGCTACCCGCCACACTCATCAACACACAACACCATCACCAATCGTGTAAATTGCCGCATCCTATATAATATCATACATTTCATTCCATTGCTTGCCAAAAGTAGGAATGAAATCACGTTCATTCCATTTCATTTTAGCAATCCAAACGCACCATAAAAGAATTGTTTGGTACTAAATAAAATGCTTTTTGGATTTATAATAAAAAAAAACATAGAATAATTGTCCAAAATGACACTTTTTGTAATTATGATGTGATAATTTAAATTATTTTGAATTAATTTTGGATATCTATTAGACTCGATAAGTTCGGTGCAAAACTCGAGCTCGAGCTCGAAATACTCGTTCTCAAACTCGGACTCGGGAATATTTTAAATTGCTCGACTTGTTAAAAGTAATACATGTTGAATTACGATCGCTCTGAAAACCTTAAGCTGACGAATGTACAAATAATTAGCATTTTACACACTTTACACGCTCCCTCAAGTGTGGGCCTATAACAAGGCTGAGCCAACTAGGCTGTAAAGTCCACATCGGTAAAATAAGAGAATGCTCACCCCCATATAAGTGTGAGACATAAAGGTCTTGTCAACTCGGGTTAGCCCTTTTAGACCAAACGAGGACGGCGGTCTAAGCAGTTGACCGGACATTTATGACTCATTTAGCCCTACCAGGCCCGGGGTCTGGGGGCCTTACAGAATGGTATTCAGAGCCGACTATCAGACGAAACTATACGCTGCACCGTACAAGAAGATGGTGTAAGGATGGCCTCTAGTTACCTCTGGTAGGGATGATCCAGGAACAGTCTCGGCCGTCCTGGCGAGGAAGCCAGTCCCTTATAAGGGGGGAGAATGTAAAGTCCCACATCGGTAAAATAAGAGAATGCTCACCCCCATATAAGTGTGAGACATAAAGATCTTGTCAACTCGGGTTATCCCTTTTAGACCAAGTGAGGACGGCGGTCTAAGCAGTTGACCGGACCATTTATGACTCATTTAGCGCTACCAGGCCCGGGGTCTGGGGGCGTTACATAGGCACACAACAAGCCTGAGCCAATTAGACACACAAAGGCACTACAAGACCAACAACAAAGAGATCCCACATTTGCAAAATATAAACGAGGGAAATAATATGTTAGCAGCAATGTTTGAACCCATAACCTATTGCTCTGATACCATGTTGAACTACCATCTCTTCCCAACAACCAACAAGTAGGCCCAACACTACGGCATTACGGCCAACAATTATCCAATAAAGAGGCTCAAAACCAAGGCACTACAAGGCCAACCAACCACCAATAAAGAGGCTCAACACTACGGCACAACAAGGCCAACAACTAACAAGAGGTACAACACTTGCGTAATATAATTGGGGAAACAAATAATGTTGGCAGCAAGGTTTGAACCCATGACCTTCTCTGATACTATGTTGAACTATCATCTCTCCCAAAAACTTAAACTGTTGATGATACAGATAATTAATATTGTGATATCCCACATTGGGAGTGGGGAAACACATCACCACCATATAAGTGTGAGACATAAAGGTCTTGTCAACTCGGGTTAGCCCTTTTAGACCAAACGAGGACGGCGGTCTAAGCAGTTGACCGGACCATTTATGACTCATTTAGCGTTACCAGACCTGGGGTCTGGAGGCATTACGGATTGGTAACAGAGCCGACTATCAGACGGATCTAAGTGTCACAGACCACCTCTAGAGTCCTCCAGTAGAGACGAACAGGGACAAGTCCACAGAGACAAGTCTTGGCCGTCCGGGCGAGGACGCCAATCCCTTATAGGGGGGGAATGTGATATCCCACATTGGAAGTGGGGGAAGCACATCACCACCATATAAATGTGAGACATAAATGTCTTGTCAACTCGGGTTAACCATTTTAGACCAAGCGAGGACGGCAGTCTAAGCAATTGACCGGACCATTTATGATTTATTTAGCGCTACCAGGCCCGGGATTTGGGGCGTTACAAATATAAATGTGAGACATAAATGTCTTGTCAACTTGGGTTAACCATTTTAGACCAAGCGAGGACGGCGATCTAAGCAATTGACCGGACCATTTATGATTTATTTAACGCTACCAGGCCCGGGATTTGGGGCGTTACAAATATATTACACACTTTAACAATACATAATTTAACTCTGCTCGTTTACGCCCCGTGACTAAGAAAAATCGTGCAAGGTGAAAATGTGTTTTGTTCTTCTCAGAAAAACAGAAAATGTCATGTGCAAAACTGAATGACAGTCAACAAATTTCGGTGGATTGAAGCAACGGTGAAAGATCCTCCCAATGCAACATTTCATTCTCTCCATTCAATTATTTTCTTTTAGCTTTTGTTGTCTCGTGCATGCCGTCAAAAGCTTGTAAAATGCTATCATTTGTGGTAATTGCACTAACTCAAAAGATTTAAATCTTTACTCTTCTGAAAGTCCACATATCTCTATCGCTTACACTTATGTGTGGAATTTTACCTCCAAAAATGATGAAAGTAATACTTTATTCAACTTCTTACTTTTCCTTATTTGTACGTGTAGTGGACACAGAATGAGTGTATAAGTCAAATCTCAAATAGAAAAGAGCACTTATAAAAAATTACTATTGGAATACAAAATCGCATTTATGGATAATCATTTTTGCAGAATAGTGTAATGGTTCAGTATATATATTAAAGGAAAAAAATTATTGAAAAGAACATTTTTCAAAAACTAGTGGTACGTTGGTTTCACAATTCAATGAATGGAATCTAATGAAATAAACTTATGTCAACATGACCGATTAGAATGAAACAAATTTAATAATAAATGAAACACCGAGTGATAGTGGATGGTGAGGGATAAGATGGGATGGTAGGGTAGGATGAGGAAGAAGGGGTTGTAGGGTACAATAGGATGGGGTAGGGTTAGGTAGGGTACCCTACCCCACCTTTTCTCACCACACACCCTACCCTACCACCTACGTAACCCATGGCACTCTACCCCACTCCACTTTACCCCTCACCCTACTCCACATGCACTACCTTACCATGTGTATTATGATACACTACAAGAATTGCCAGCTGAAAGGACAAACTTTAAAGGAAATGTCGTCTCTTTAAATATCTTTATTGCGATGACAAATCGTCTCTTTAAATGAATTCAAAAATAGTCAAAGTTTTGGGCGAATTTTTTGGAGGGAAACTTTAAAGGGACGACAATGTCGTCCCAATAAATAAAATATCAACCCCGCCGTGCCAGCTTGGATTTCCACGTGGACAGGACTATTTAAAGGGACGACAATATCGTCCCATTAAACATTTTCTCAGAAAATAATATGTTATACAAAAGAAATTATAAAATTTGGGTTTGTAAGGACGACAATTGTCGTCCCTTTAAAGGCAATTAATTTTTTTTAAATATAAAACGTTGTGATAATAAATAAGATTCCATTTTTTTATAAATTTCGCGTTTAAAGGGACGACATTGTCGTCCCATCAAATTTTTTTTTCAGAAAATAATATGTTATATAAAAGAAATTATAATTTTTTTTTGTAGGGACTACAATTGTCGTCCCTTTAAAGGAAATTAATTTTTTTAATATAAAATATTGTGTTAATAAATAAGATTCAGTTTTTTATAAAATTCTAATATACATATTCTAATAAACATTGCGTTAAAATATAAAATTCATAATTTTTTATAAAAATTCCTTTATCGAAGGATAATACAAGTGATTCTGAAAATACTCTCTACTATCGATTGTCAGTTCGTTATCGAGGGATTGATTTGAATCTCGGGGTTCGTTAATGAGCGATTGATCTCAATCCTGAGATCCAATATCGATTAAGCGATTTCAAGACGATATCTTTCTTTGTAAATCAATGTGATAGTACTCTCTACTATAGATCATCAGTTCTTAGCGAGCGATTGATTTGAATCTCGTGGTTTGTCACCGAGCGATTGATCTCAATCCCGAGATCCGTTATCGATTAAGCGATATCAAATTGATATCTTTCCTTACGGATCATTCTGATAGTACTATCTACTATAGATCGTCAATTCGTTATCGAGCGATTGATTGAATCTCGGGGTTTGTCACCAAGCGATTGATCTCAATCCCGAGATCTGTTATCGATTAAACGATTTCAATCCGATATATTTCCTTACAGATCATTCGTATCTACTATAGATCATCATGTTGTTATCTATTAGAATATAGTATATAATTCTTGTAAATAATTATTATAGTGTGTACGTATTAATTGTAAATCTTCCAGAATATTCTATTGTACTGTATATATTGATTGAGGTCCAGTTAAACTATTAACTCGATGCCTACAAACACACTAGCAAGAGAACTAGGTTCAATTGTAGTATAGCTAGATAGAGTCGAGGTCGATCCCACAGAGACTCGGCACAAACAAAACACAACTTTATCCTATTAGAACTAAATTGAAGTAACAATCTACGACCAACTAAACGCAGTAAATAAAATAGTGACAACCACAAGACACAGAATACCATAAAGACAAACGAAAGACTACTAAAACATGGATAATACGGTTGATATTATCTAAACAAATAGTATTGATTACGCTTGTAGATTATAACTCCCCCATGTGAATTAGGATGATTACGAGATAAAACAAACGTTAAAGATTAATTATTATGACTACGGGAGTCATCCCCTAAGGTAGATTTAGCTCCAGTTAGGCCCTTTAAATCATCGTGCCTCCATTACGTGACTTCGCTTTTTAATGCCTCCATCTCATATAACTTCTGACACAATTACGAGACTAGGGATGCCGGTATAAATCAGAACCTCATCTAAGCAACATTCCTAGGGTAAGGCGTGCTTCTTAGATGCCGATTCAATCTATATCCTAAGTAACAATCACTTTTTGGGTTTCATGTTAAATTATGATGACAAATAATTAAGTTGATCAGTTTAATTACTCGTTTTAATTCCAATTCGGAGAATTTGACGTAGTCGGCCGATCATAATATTGCCCTACACATCACCACGCTCGGTCGACGAACGACAAAGACTCGGGCGACCGAATGACATGCCTCGTCGACCGAACACGATTACGTGTCGGAACAAATCATGATTACTTCTTAACGCTTCTAACCTAAACACATGGGTTCGTAGAATTAATCTACATCACGCAATCAATACAAGAAAAACTACTCCATAATAAAATACATCGGATCTACGAATAAAGATTGCATAATTGAATAGTCATACCTCAAGACGCGAGTGACTCCACTCTTTAATGCGTTCCCTAATCGGAGAATCCGACGAATCCACAATGAACGAACATAAAGAAAATAAAACTAGAACTTGAAAGCTAAAATTGTCTGAATTGTTTTGTGTTGTAGTGGTGTGTCTTCTCAATTCCGTAGCTGCTGTTTATATAGGAGTTGTAGCCGACATAGGGAGAATCCAGAAGATTGACATGCATTTATCAAGTTAGGCTCGGGTGACCGTACGTACACGCTCGGTCGACCGAATGGCATGGCTCGGTCGACCGAGCCTCCCTCTTTACGCGTTTTCAAATTCGGTTCGTCTGACTTGTTCCCCACTCCATGCTTTTGAATTGATCTGATTTATCTTTTTCTTCAATGCTCCGATTTTCTTCTCTTTTATCTTGAGATTTCTCGATTGCGTGATAATTATCTTCCCGATTCGTCATGATCTACAAAATCAGTATTTATCACACAATTAATTGCTCTTTTATAATAAAAATAGCTAAATACCAATTATCACATTAATAATCACTTATCATTAAATAATAAATATAAACACGTGATTAAATATGAAATATATACAATTAACTCCGATTTAAGGTTATAATTGATGACATAAATGGGTATATTTTAACTGTCATCAAAATGCCCCCCACTTAAACTTTGCTTCGTCCCGAACAAAGCATCAACAAGTTATTCCCCAAGACAACATTTTCTGTGGTCAACTCATACTTACACAAGAAACCCGAGTAAACTCATACCAGTCATGCTCATAAGATAAGCCTTATTCACTACTCGCTATGAATCGAAGTGATTGTGTGCATGTGCATTGGTTTTATATAAATGTAGCAAGATTAGAGTTTATGCAGACTTCATATCTAAATTCACCAACATCAGCATTCATACTTCTTATGCCTCGCAATGGTTAAAGCACTAGAACAATAAGCAAGAGCGTATCTATAGGGTTTTGGACTTTGAGACCTGAGTACTACTCGAAGCCTCTAAAAATTCGAAATTTTTTTTCAATTTTGCATATTTTTCGAATACTACTAACCTCAAGGAAGAAAACTTTTCATAGAGTATCCCCCTATCTTAGATTAAGCATAGCATCGAATATTACCACAAGCGCGGGGCTACTTTGGTAATGTTACTACAAGCCCAGTGTTTTAATGCATTGTCAAAACACAGGTACGTCCCAAGCTTATTACTCCGCTTTTGTTGGCTAGAAGATCAGAATACATCAGTCGACAAATGTCGACACTGGGTCCTCATAACCAATTATCTAAGCAATGTACACATACTTTTTTCAATTATTATAACTCATGTGGTACTAAGCGATTCACATGTTGAGTAATTGAACAATACCTAACTACTTGCAATTGTTGGCATGAATATCCTTAAGTCTACTAACAATTTATCGCAAAAGTATAATATGACCACGTACTCACGCAACTTGGTTCATTTCCTATTAATTCTAAGTATAAGAACTTCACAAGTTTAAGGGTACGAGTTAAACAACTAGGCATTTATCCATAAAAAATTTTAAATTTGGCTCAATATTGTCTCAAGATTCCGCTCCCTTGACTTTTTCAACATATAGCACAATATATAGCTAAGTCCCCTGGCCCCCACTTAAACATGGCATTGTCCTCAATGACAAAAATAAATGAGAGTTCAAGATGAAAGACTTAGCTCTGGAAACGGCTCCCAAGTAAAGGAACATTATCGGAGTAATCATCGCACCTGTGGAGAGACAGATACATCCTGTATAAACAAACAAGCTCCACGAAATCGTCAAATACCATGTCTATGGAAGTTATAAAATAACGTGGCGATAATTAGATATAGATATCTAAAAACAGTTTAAGCCACTTTACTTTATACTGTCATGGACAAGACCAAAAGGGATTTAAACCTAAATAAAAACTCACATGACGGCTATCAAGGAAAAAACCTCGTTTATTCCGAACTTAGACTCGGAACATGGCGAGATGAAAAACCGTGATAGGCGCATGCTACTTTATTAAAAGAAAAACGAAAAAGATAGTTATAGGTAGTAGTTCTAAGTTTATAGTCGCTAGCTCGACTCAGCTCAAGATGGTTTATTCATAGACAGGGTCATCGAGGTACAAAACCTCCTCCTCAGCAGCAGGCGGAAGCCCGTGATAATGCTTAATACGATGTCCATTGACCACAAATCTGGACTTGTCTTTGAAATTGAATAGCTCCACCGCCTCAGGAAGGAAAGACTTGTTGTACTTGAAATGGGCCATACCATCTTGATTTCAACTTACCCGGGAAGAGTCTTAAGCGCGAATTGTACAAGAGAACCAGATCACCCTCTTGAAACGTCCTCTCCAGAATCTTTTTGTCATGAACTTCTTCGTGCGCTCCTTGAAAATCTTGGCATTCTCGTATGCCTCTAAACGAAACTCCTCCAGGCGAGTTAATTCTAACATCCTTTTCTCACGGCCAACGCCTCATCAAAATTTAGCATCCTTGTTGCCCACATGGCCCGGTGCTCCAGCCCACAGGTAGATGACATGCCTTTCCAAAAACAATCCTATATGGTGACATTCCAATCGAGGTTTTATATGCAAATCCTATAAGCCCATAAAGCGTCGTCTAAACGTAACGACCAATCCTTCCTAGTCGATAACGCTTTTTCCAGATACGCTTTATCTCTCGATTGGTGACTTCTACCCGGCCACTAGTCTGGGGGTGATAAGCGGTTGCTAGCTTATGTCGAACCCCATACTTAATCATCAGCCTTTCAAAAGGTTTATTACAAAAATGACTACCATTGTCGCTTATAGTCGCCCTAGGCGTCCCAAACCTTGTAAAAATGCTCTTCTTCAAGAATCTAACCACAACCCTAGCATCGTTAGTTGGGGAAGCAATGGCCTCAACCCATTTGGATACGTAATCAACAGCAACTAAGATATATCGGTTAGATAATGATGAAGTGAAAGGTCCAACAAAATCTATTCCCCAAACGTCAAAAAGCTCCACTTCTAAGATGCTCTTGAGTGGCATCTCATTCCTCCTTGAAATATTACCTGCCATTTGACAAGCATGACATGCCTTTGCATATTGGTGTGCATCCTTAAACAATGTCGGCCAATAAAAACCGCATTGGAGGACTTTAGCCACGGTTTTTTCTCCCCCGTAGTGTCCTCCAACTTCATAGGAATGACAATGTTTCAGGATATCATTATACTCTTCTTCGGGCACACACCTTCGAAAAATATTATCAGATCCTAGTTTAAACAAATAAGGCTCATCCCAATAATAGTGTCTAAGATCTTTAAAGAATTTTTTCCTTTCTTGGACAGTGAGATTTGGTGGTAGGTACTTTGCGGATAGATAATTAACAAACAAACTAAACCATGGTTGCTTCTTCTCCTTCACAACCTCTATTCGTGAAGAAACTGCAGCACAATCATTATGTCCCCTGATGGTGGTGATGGAGAAAAGTTGTTCATCAGGAAAAGATTCTCCTATCTCAGGTAATTCCTCACCATCCTCTAATTGTAAGCGCGATAGATGATCGGCCACCACGTTCTCACTTCCTTTCTTATCTCGGATTTCTACATCAAATTCTTGCAGCAGTAGAATCCATCTCAACAATCTAGGCTTTGAATCTTGCTTTGCTAGGAGATACTTAAGAGCCGCATGGTCAGTCCACACAGTGACTTTAGATCCCACTAAGTAAGATCTAAACTTGTCAAAAGCAAAGATAACGGCCAAAAGTTCCTTCTCCGTTGTGGCGTAATTTCTTTGGGCAGCATTCAAAGTCCGGCTTGCATAATAAATAGGCCTAAAAATCTTATCTTTTCTTTGACCCAAAGCGGCGCCAACAGCAGTATCACTTGCATCACACATCAGTTCAAACGGAAGATCCCAATCCGGTGCGACCAGAACGGGTGCAGTAATCAGTCTACTTTTTATTTCGTTGAAAGCTTTTATGCACTCATTAGAAAACACGAATGGCACATCCTTGGCTAATAATTCGGTAAGAGGTCTAAAGATTAGGGAAAAGTCCTTAATAAACCTACGATAAAATCCGGCGTGGCCTAAAAAACCTCGCAAAGTTTTAAGATTAGTAGGTGGAGGTAGTTTCTCGATCACCTCAACTTTGGCTCTATCCACCTCTATTCCGTTCTTTGATATGCGGTGGCCTAGTACTATACCTTCCGTAACCATCAAATGACACTTCTCCCAGTTAAGCACAAGATTAGTCTCTTCACATCTCTTCAACACTCGTGCTAGATGTGTGAGACATGAATCGAAATCGTCTCCAAACACGGAGAAATCATCCATAAAGATTTCCAAGAAGTCTTCCACCATATCCGCAAATAATGACATCATACATCGTTGAAATGTCGCGGGGGCGTTGCACAATCCAAATGGCATTCGACTATACGCAAATGTCCCATATGGGCATGTAAACGTTGTTTTCTCACGATCTTCAGGCGAGATGTGGTTTTGATAGTATCCCGAATATCCGTCGAGAAAACAATAGAAAGCATGCCCGCTCAGTCTCTCGAGCATTTGATCGATGAAGGGAAGAGGAAAGTGGTCCTTACGAGTTGCATCATTTAGTTTCCTAAAGTCTATGCACACTCGATGACCAGTGATTAGCCTCACAGGAATTAACTCATTCAACTCATTGGCTTGCACCGTCAATCCTCCCTTCTTGGGAACTACATGGATAGGGCTTACCCATTCGCTATCAGCAATTGGAAATATAATTCCCATTTCTAGCATTTTTATAACCTCATCCCTAACCACGTCCTTTAATTGTGGGGTTAGCCGCCTTTGAGGTTGTGCAACCGCTTTCTTTTCAGGGTCCACGGAGATCTTGTGCATACATACGCTAGGACTAATGCCCTTAACGTCAGCTATGGTCCATCCAAATGCTCCGCGGTACTCTCTCAGAACTCTCATTAGTTTCTCTTCTTGTAAGTCCGTCAAGGAAGAAGATATGATTAGCGGCAAAGTCTCATCTTGAAGAAATACATACTTCAAATTCGCAGGAAGAGGTTTTAAAGTCAAATTTGTGGGAGGTTCTTCCAAAGAGGTCTTCAACTTTTGACCAAAGTGAGTTTAAGTTCAAGTACTTATGCCACGTTGGTCTATGATAGAATCTTTCAATCTCGCAAGACTTTTTTTTCCTCTACAGGTCTTGGGGTCCCTCTACTACATCCTGGCCATATCATCTTCTCCTCCTCACTACTCACGACTTGACTTCATCTTCTTCTTCTAAGACAAAGATCAAAAAATCCTTGATACTTTCATGTTGTTGAAATTCTTGAACGATCCTATCAATGGAATCCAACATGAAACATGCATCCTCTCCATCATCAGGTTGCTTCATAGTGTCGAAGACATTGAATGCAACTCTCTCTTCGTTCACTCTTAACACCAACTCGCCTTTGTAAACATCAATTAGCGTTCTACTAGTGGCCATGAAAGGTCTCCCTAATATCAATGGTACTTCGTAGTTAGCTTCCATAACTAATACCACAAAGTCGACAGGGAATACAAACTTTTCAACTCTTACTAGCACATCCTCAACCACTCCACACGGTTCCTTGACAGAACGGTCAGCTAATTGCAATGTGATTGAGGTCTTCTTAAGATCTTTCATGCCTAGCTTCCGAAAAATAGATAGTGGCATCAGGTTCACGCTAGCTCCTAGATCACACAAAGCTTTGTTCAAACATATGTTACCTATGGTGCAGGAATGAGAAAGCTTCCCGGATCTTTGCATTTGGGGGTAACTTATGTTGAAGAATGGCTGAGCACTCCTCATTAAGGCATATGGTCTCTAAATCTAGAAGTTTCCTTTTAGTTGAGACGGCATCTTTTAAAAACTTGGTGTACTCAGGCATTTCAGCTAGTGCTTCAACTAGGGGTATATTGATTTGTAACTTACTAAACATATCCACGAACTTCTTATACCTCTTATTATCAAACTTAGGCTTCGGCTTTGGTGGAGGATAAGGTAGAGTTGAAGGATCGACATCAGTGAAAATTGGATACTTGTTGTTGTAAAGTTCAACTCTAGGGCCAGCAGGTTCTTTATATGTTCTTTGCTCAGGCAAAGTCTCGGAAGTATTAGTCTCATTGCTTGGCTCACCATCCTTATTCTTTGTTACTCTTTCTTTCTCTTGCAAGGATGGTGGAGTTACCTCTTTTCCACTTCTTGTCATGATCGCATTCAAATCCTTAGGGTTCTTCTCAGTGTTGCTTGGCAACCCTCCAGGAGGTCTAGTTGAGACTTGCTCAGCTAGTTGTCCTACCTGGTGCGTGAGATTATGGACTAGAGCTTCTTGATTGGTCACCTTAGCATCGGTCTTCTGACAATATTGGCTAAAGTTAGTGGCTAATTCAGCCATAGATTTTGAAAGTTGTCCCATATTGTCAGTGACGACATTACTCAGTTTTTCTATCGCAGCTTCCCAACCAAAAGTTTTAGTCTGCTGTGGTACATAAGTGGTAGGCGGTTTAGGCCTTTCTCCTGCATTTATGTCTCTATATCGGAATCCAGGATGGTTATGATTAGGCCTGTACCCTCCCCCGATATAATTGGCTTCTTCAAGACCCAAGATTCTCACTTTGAGGTGCTACCTCGATTCCAGCCCCTTTCTCTACTCTTGTCATCCTCTCTTGCATCCCATCTACCTTATTGTTGATAACAGAAAGTTGTTCTAAGATTTTGGTAGATGCACTATCATCAAATATGTCAGCGGCCATCTTCACAGTAGCTATGTCATTGCCTCCCCATTGGCTATTCATCGCTATTTGCTCCATCTTCCCTTGTGCCTCCTCAGGAGATAAAAGAACAAACGCTCCATTGCTGGAGGCGTCTACTCTAATTTTCTCAGTCTCTCTCAACCCATGGTAAAAATTTTGCATTAAAAGCCAAAGAGAGATGTCATGATGAGGACACTTCCTCATAGCTTCCTTGAAACGCTCCCAAGCTTGATCAAAACTCTCCCCAGGTTGTTGCTTAAATCCTAGGATGTCTTGGCGTAACTTAAAAGTCTTTCCTAACGGAAAATACTTATTCATGAACTTTTGCAACAATTGTTCCCAAGTAGTGATAGATCCAGCCTCTAAAGAGAGAAGCCATTGCTTAGCTTTATCTTTCAAAGTGAAAGGGAAAAGCTTAAGACGAATGTTCCCCTCCGGGATTAATTCTGGTTTCACTGTGCTGACGATTTCCAAGAAATTCGTCACGTGAACACCAGGATCCTCGTTTTGGATTCCATGAAAAGTGGAATAGTTGGTCACCATTTGAATTACATTAGGCCTAGGGTGATAGACTTCCGCAGCATCTTGCGGTGCTACGATAGCGGGAATGAATTGTTCAATAGTGGGCGTTGCATAACTTTGCAAAGTACGCCTCGCTCCTTGAACTAGGGCTTGGTTCTCATTATTGGCATTATTGATAACAGGATTAATAACAGGATTAATAACAGGATTAGGTACCTGGTTTGGATTGACCGGATTGCCTTCCATTTCTGTTTCAGATTCGGAATGTTCAGAATGATCGGTTGTATGTCCTTCTTCCACTTCGTGCTCACTTTCCTCAAGATTTGGATCCTCTTCTCCTTGCTTAGCCAGTTCCCTAGCTAACTTCCTATTCCTTCTCGCAAATTTCTCTATTTCAGGATTATACGGCTCAAGCGGTTCCTTCGATTTCCGAGTAGCGTACTATAAAATAATAAACAACAATAAAACAATTAATCACTAGTAAAGGCTAGGCCTTTAACTAACTAACTAAAACAGACTCGAAATAAGTTTGAGAAAATAAAACGTAAATAAAACAGAAGCAGATGTTTTAAAACTAAGACAGAATCAGAAACAGAAAAGAAAATAAATTCTCGGTCGACCGAGAGCTGTGGTTCGGTCGACCGAACGGTTTTTTTTTTTTTTCGACACTGTTTAATATACAGACTCTTATTCACAGAATATTCACGAATCCAGTTCTAACAAAATAAGCTATATCTTAATTTGATGACTCGAGTCCCCGGCAACGGTGCCAAAAACTTGATTGAGGTCAAGTTAAACTATTAACTCGATGCCTACTAACACACTAGCAAGAGAACTAGGTTCAATTGTATTATAGCTAGATAGAGTCGAGGTCGATCCCACAGAGACTCGGCACAAACAAAACACAACTTTATCCTATTAGAACTAAATTGAAGTAACAATCTACGACCAACTAAACGCAGTAAATAAAATAGTGATAACCACAAGACACAGAATACCACAAAGACAAACGAAAGACTACTAAAACACGGATAATACGGTTGATATTATCTAAACAAATAGTATTGATTACGCTAGTAGATTATAACTCCCCCATGTGAATTAGGATGATTACGAGATAAAACAAACGTTAAAGATTAATTATTATGACTACGGAGTCATCCCCAAGGTAGATTTAGCTCAGGTTAGGCCCTCAAATCATCGTGCCTCCATTACGTGACTTCGCTTTTAATGCCTCCATCTCATATAAATTCGACACAATTACGAGACTAGGGATGCCGGTATAAACCGTAACCTCATCTAAGCAACATTCTAGGGTAGGCGTGCACTTCTTAGATGCCGATTCAATCTATATCCTAAGTAACAATCACTTTTTGGGTTTCATGTTAAATTATGATGACAAATAATTAAGTTGATCAGGTTTAATTACTCGTTTTAATTCCAATTCAGAGAATCTGACGTAGTCGAAGCCGATCATAATATTGCCCTACACATCACCACGCTCGGTCGACCGAACGACAGCACTCGGGCGACCGAATGACATGCCTCGGTCGACCGAACACAGTTCTGTGTCGGAACAAATCATGATTACTTCTTAACGTTTCTAACCTAAACACATGGGTTCGTAAATTAATCTACATCACGCAATCAATACAAGAAAAACTACTCCATAATAAAATACATCAGATCTACGAATAAAGATTGCATAATTGAATAGTCATACCCTCGAAGACGAGAGTGACTCCCACTCTTTAATGCGTTCCCTAATCGGAGAATCCGACGAATCCCCAATGAACGAATATAAAGAAAATAAAACTAGAACTTGAAAGCTAAAATTGTATGAATTGTTTTGTGTTGTAGTGGTGTGTCTTCTCAATTCCGTAGCTGCTGTTTATATAGGAGTTGTAGCCGACATAGGGAGAATCCAGAAGATTGACATGCATTTATCAAGTTAGGCTCGGGTGACCGTATGTACACGCTCGGTCGACCGAATGGCATGGCTCGGTCGACCGCGCCTCCCTCTTTACGCGTTTTCAAATTCGGTTCGTCTGACTTGTTCCCCACTCCATGCTTTTGAATTAATCTGATTTATCTTTTTCTTCAATGCTCCGATTTTCTTCTCTTTTATCTTGAGATTTCTCGATTGCGTGATAATTATCTTCCCGATTCGTCATGATCTACAAAATCAGTATTTATCACACAATTAATTGCTCTTTTATAATAAAAATAGCTAAATACCAATTATCACATTAATAATCACTTATCATTAAATAATAAATATAAACACGTGATTAAATATGAAATATATACAATTAACTCCGATTTAAGGTTATAATTGATGACATAAATGGGTATATTTTAACTGTCATCATATATACACTACACCTGTAATGCAAATTCATATCAATCAATACAATCAATTCCATTCAATATGATATCAGAGCAAAATCCTCTTGTTTAGGTAACTGTGCCATTCTCCCTCCGTTGACCCCCTCCTTCCAACCAAAATCATCTCCCTCCTGCTTCTGTTTCTTTCTGTCAGCCACCCTCCTCCTTTCTTTGCCTTTGGTATGTCAACAACTACTTTTTTATCCAACTAAAATTGTTACTTAGACTGTGATCATCATCCTCATATATATATATATATATATATATATTAAAAATAAAAAAATAAAAACAAAATAAAAAAAAATTTCGTCCTTCATCTCTGATAAAGCCACTTCCAAGTCTCTCCCTCAAATTGCTGCATTTAATGCAAATGCCATGGCTCCTCCTCCTCGTGGCCGCCGTCCTTATTTAGGTAAATGCCAGCTCTGCTCGGTCCACTGGCATTCTGCCAACTTCTGCCCGCAATTCCAAGAGCATACGGTTTTGAACCCGACTCAGCCCATTCTTCCATCTCGGTTTGCTAGCTCCTGGCAGCCCCGCCAACCTCAGGCTCATATTGTAGCCCCTCCTACGCAATCTTGGCTCCTCGACAATGGTGCTACCAATCATATCACCTCCAACCTGCAGAATCTATCTCTTCATCAACCTTATTCTGGCTCGGACGACATCATGGTAGGTAATGGATCCTCTCTTCCTATAACGCACACTGGTTCGACTCCTTTACCTATCTCTCCCTCTCGTGCTCTTAATATTAAAATTTATTTATGCGTACCTCACATGTCCCGTAATTTACTCTCTATTTCACAATTATGCCATGATCACAACTTGTCAGTTGAATTTCTACCGTCTAGATTTATTGTAAAGGATCTTCTGACCAATAACACCCTGATGCAAGGACCGGTTAAGGATGGGCTGTATGAATGGCCATCCCGACCCTTGATTGCCTTTGCAGCTAACAGAACCAATCAACAAACCTGGCACCACCGACTTGGCCATCCGTCCCGTCCTATTTTTCAGTCTTTAATTTCGAATAATGATTTGGATGTTGTTTCTTCTACTTTTACGCATTGTTCGGCTTGTCTAGAAAATAAGAGTCATAAACTCTCTTTTGGTTTGTCTACGTTGCAATCTTCCTGCCCTCTTGAAAAAATCTTTTCCGATGTTTGGACTTCCCCGATTTTATCCATTGATAACTTTAAGTACTATGTTATATTTGTTGATCATTACACAAAATATGTCTGGTTCTATCATCTTTCTTGCAAGTCTGATGTTGCATCTACGTTTATTCGCTTTCAGGCCATTGTAGAAAAGTTTTTTGAGGTCCCAATCAAAATTCTTTATTCCGACAATGGTACCGAATATGTTGCCCTTCGTCCACACCTTGCCACTCATGGAATTTCACACTACACATCCCCGCCGCACACCCCGGAACATAACAGCCTTTCTGAAAGACGCCATCTTCACATAGTAGAAACTGGTCTCTCTCTCTTGACTCATTCATCTCTTCCCCTATCCTACTGGCCGTATGCCGTTGCAACCGCGGTCTATCTTATTAATCGCTTACCCACTCCTACCCTATCCATGCACTCTCCCTACTTCTGCATCTTTGGTACCCAGCCCAACAACGCCAAACTCCGGTCTTTTGGATGCCTCTGATATCCTTGGCTTCGCCCATACACCGAACACAAACTTCAACCTCGGTCTGTTCCGTGTATCTTCTTAGGCTATTCACTCACGCAAAGTGCACATTATTGCTATGACGTTTCTAACTCTTGCATGTATGTCTCCCGCCATGTAAAGTTTGTTGAGGAGGTTTTTCCTTTCCGCACCCATTCTCAATCCTCCCCATCCCCGCCTCAACGCCCTCCTGATACGTCCATCCCCCCTCCACCACCTCCACACGTAGCTCCTCCACCCCTTCCCCCTTCACCGTCGTCCATCTCCCCTTCACCACCTTCACCACCATCCTCCCCCACCTCATCTTCTCCTACTTCACCCTCCCCACCGGAACCTCAACCCACCCACCAAATGACCACTCGTGCCAAGAACAATATCAGTAAGCCCATCCACAAACTCAATCTCAACGCCCAACTCAGTTCTGCCATTGAGCCCTCCACCATCACCCAAGCTCTTAAACATCCCCAATGGCGCAGTGCTATGCGCTATGCAAGAGGAATACGATGCCTTGATACGTAATCATACTTGGGAACTTGTTCCTCCGGATCCAAACTATAATGTTATTGGCTCCAAATGGATCTACCACATTAAATATCACCCAGATGGTTCACTTGATCGGTACAAGGCCGGCTTGGTTGCTAAAGGATTTACCCAGCGGCCTGGCATTGATTACGTTGAAACATTTAGTCCTGTTGTAAAACCTACTACTATTCGTATTTTTTTGTCTTTGGCTCTTATACAGGGGTGGACTCTTCGTCAGCTCGACATTAATAATGCATTTCTACAAGGTCATTTATCTGACACGGTTTATCTATCACAACCACCAGGTTTTTCTGATCCTACACATCCAGACTATGTGTGCAAACTTCACAAAGCAATCTATGGTCTTAAACAGGCTCCTCGAGCCTGGTATGATGAGCTCAGACATTATTTGCTCTCTGTTCGTTTTCGCAATTCCACTACTGACACCTCTTTGTTTATTTACTCTCATGGTGGGATTTATCTTTATGTCTTAGTCTACGTTGATGACATAATTGTCACTGGGAATAATAGTGATGCCCTTCATCAATTTATTCAACACATGGCTAATCGCTGTGCACTTAAGGATCTTGGACCGCTCTCATACTTTTTAGGTGTGGAAGTCATTTCCAACCCCGATGGATTACTTCTCTTGCAACGGCGTTATACTTCTGAGTTACTCGCCAAGGTTAATTTTCAGGAAGCAAATGCGGTTCCCACACCTCTTCCGCCTGATATATCTACCTTATCTTCTAAATCAGGCATTCCACTTGAAGATCCTAAACAATATCGCATGGTTCTCGGCAGTCTTCAATATTTGCTAATTACGCGCCCTGACATTGCTTTTGCCGTTAACAAACTCTTCCAATTTATGCATCAACCCACTGAAGTACATTGGTCTCATGCCAAACGGATCCTTCGCTACCTTGCCGGCACCCAACACTATGGACTTCAATTATTTCGTCACTCCTCATTTACACTTCATGCATACT
Organism: Gentiana macrophylla; assembly: GCA_026214975.1. Classification (NCBI taxonomy): domain Eukaryota; kingdom Viridiplantae; phylum Streptophyta; class Magnoliopsida; order Gentianales; family Gentianaceae; genus Gentiana; species Gentiana macrophylla. The sequence continues at coordinate 122,855,711 of CM047805.1, forward strand.
CTAATGCCGACTGGGGCGGTGACAAAGACAACTATGCTTCCACTAGCGCCTACATCGTCTATCTTGGTCATAATCCCCTCTCTTGGTCCTCCAAGAAGCAGAACACTATTGCTCGTTCCTCGACTGAAGCCGAGTACCGCTCCGTTGCTGCTGCCACCGCCGAATTACATTGGGTTGTTTTTCTTCTACAAGAACTCGGTTTCCCCACTACGACCACTCCTACCATTTATTGCGATAACTTGGGAACCACACAATTCTGCGCCAATCCCGTCTTCCACTCCCGTATGAAACATGTTGCTATCGATTATCATTATATTCGGGACAACATTCTCTCCGGACGAATCCGAGTCACTCATATCCATGCTAATGATCAACTTGCGGATTCTCTCACAAAGTCATTACCCCGGCCTCAGTTTCTTCAACAACGTGACAAGTTGGGTCTCCGTCCAGGCCAAACTTGAGGGGTGGTATTAGAATATAGTATATAATTCTTGTAAATAATTATTATAGTGTGTACGTATTAATTGTAAATCTTCCAGAATATTCTATTGTACTGTATATATACACTACACCTGTAATACAAATTCATATCAATCAATTCCATTCAATAATACACTACACCTTTACACACTATAATAATTATTTACAAGAATGATATACTATATTCTAATATTATCGAACGATTGACTTGAATCTCGGGGTTTGTCACCGAGCGATTGAACTCAATCCCGACATCCGTTATCGATTAAGTGATTTCAAACCGATATCTTTCCTTACAGATCATTCTAGTAGTACTCTCTACCATAGATCGTCAGTTCGTTATCGAGCGATTGATTTGAATCTCATGGTTTATTCACCGGCGATTGATCTCAATCCCGACATCCGTTATCGATTAAGCGATTTCAAACCGATATCTTTCCTTATAGATCATTCTAATAGTACTATCTACTATAGATCGTCAGTTCGTTATCGAGCGATTGATTTGAATCTCGGGGTTTGTCACCGAGCGATTGATCTCAATCCCGAGATCCATTATTGATTAAGTGATTTCAAACCGATATCTTTCTTTATAGATCATTCTGATAGTACTCTCTACTATAGATCGTCAATTCATTATCGAGCGATTTATTTGAATCTCGGGGTTTATTCACCGAGCGATTGATCTCAATCCCGACATCCATTATCGATTAAGTGATTTCAAACCGATATATTTCCTTATAGATCATTCTAATAGTACTATCTACTATAGATCGTCAGTCCGTTATCGAGTGCTTGATTTGAATCTCGGGGTTTGTCATCGAGCGATTGATTTGAATCCCGAGATCCGTTATTGATTAAGTGATTTCTAATCGATATCTTTCTTTATAGATCATTCTGATAGTACTCTCTACTATAGATATTTAGTTCGTTATCGAACGATTGATTTGAATCTTGGGGTTCGTTAACGAGCGATTGATCTCAATCCTGAGATCCAATATCGATTAAGTGATTTCAAGCCTTTTTATATAATCTTAATAATTTATATAATTATATTGAGTAGTGATTTCAAACCTGGGGCTCGTTAATTAGTCGATTGATGATTTCAAACCCGAGGATCGTTAGTTATTTTAATAATTTTAATGGGACGACATTGTCGTCCCAAAAAAGCCTATGTCGTCCCATTAAACATTATAACCTAACTAAATCGGGCAAACTCCCTTCTCCTTCTTCATTTCAAATTTTGTTCAGGCTCCGCCGTGCCCCCTTCCTCAAACCTCCCCAGCCCGTCTGCACCACTACCCAGCCCGTCCGCACCACTTCCCCCGGTGCAAAGAACCACCCGCTTGTGGAGAAAGCTTTCCCCACCCATCCCCCTTCTCGACCACGCTTGACTATTTGCCGGATCGCTTCCCCCACCTCCACTCCAGGTGACCAGGTCAGCAGCAGGTCCTCCACAACTCCACCACCTCCACTTCAGGTTCAAATTTATTCTTCAACTCAATTTCAATTCAGTCCAAGTAATTTTTTTCCCTATGAAGTATTTTTTTCAATTTCCATGATTTTTATGTTGTGTATAGATTAGAATTTAGAAGTGATTAATTGATTTGTTGACTGTGTTGTTGAGTGTTCTTACTTGAATTTGAAGTTTGAACACTTAAATATTTGACTATCGAGTAGTGAATGGTGTGTAGTTAGTGTGTAGTGAATGGTGTGTAGTGAGTGTATTGTAGTGATAGTGTGTAGTGTGTGTGTGTGTGTGTGTGTGTGTGTGTGTGTGTGTGTGTGTGTGTGTGTAGTGAATGGTGAATGGTGAATGGTGTGTAGTGATAGTGTAGTTTTTGATGGATAAAGGGATAGTAGTGTGTGTGTGTTGAAATGAGGGATAGTAGTGTTTATGATGGATAAAGGGATAGTTGTGTTTTTGACTAGTATATTGGTAGTAGATGTACTATATAGTTGATTTACTTCACAATGTTAGTGTATAAAGCGTCTGATTGAATAGTATATGTGTGTGATTGACTTGAAATTTTATTTCATGAAGTAGTAGTGTATTAAGTAGTGTATGAATCTTGGCCATGTATATGTGTTGGAAAAGTGTTGAAGAACATGATGATATGTCTAGCATGATGATGAAGAACATAAACTAGTTTTGTCTAGCATGTATTGGTTTTGGAAAAGTATTGGAAAACCGTTATGTGTGTACGTGATTGAACATGATGAAGAAAGTCTAGCATTGAAGGTGTTCTTGTGCTAATTTGTTATAAATCAAAATTAGAAAATGAACTAACATTGAAGAACTAGGAGTGGTAAGTGTTAAAGACTTAGTTTTATGTCTTCGTGTGAAAGTGTTAGTTTTATGTCTTCGTGTGAAAGTGTAATCAATGTGTTTAATGAAATAGTATTAGTTTTTAATGAAAAAAGTATACTATATTAGTTTTTAATGAAAAAGTATACTAATGAAACTAAGTATACTATATTAGTTTTTAATGAAAACAAGTGAGATACTAACTTAAGTTATTGTGGTTTGTCAAGTTATTGTGTATCAGTGATTTCAAATGGAACAAGACAAGTCATGGTTGTAAAGTGACAGAATGAAACCCGAGTTTGATAAAGGGTTGAGTGAATTCATTAAATACGCACGGAAATTTCTTAACAATGAAGGTAAGATTCGTTGCCTATGCAAATAGTGTTTCAACGTCTATTTCGAAACTTTGGAGAACCTGTATGATCACTGTTTCATTTGGGGATGGGCAGCTGGGTATACAATATGGTTTCACCACGATGAAGACGGTGTATCCCAAAAACATGCACGAACAACTCAATTGGTAGTTGAATCCGGAGACGAAATGGCTCCAGTTATAAATGATTTCCTTGGTAGAGCCCCAGAAGAAGAAGTTTTACAGACAGAAGAGGATGACAACATTGATGAACTCCTCTCCAAATTGCACGAACATGTTTATCCGGGATGCAAAAACTCATCCTCGTTGAAGTTCTTAGCAGATTTAATGCATATAAAAGTGTTGTATAAGTGGCCAAATGAAAGCTTCGACGTTCTTTTAGCGAAACTGAAAGAAGTTTTACCGGAAGGGTCAAATTTACCCGATTCATTCTACAAAGCAAAAACTCTTCTGAACAAATTGGGTCTGGGGTATGAAAAGATCGATGCCTGCAAGTACGACTGTTGCATTTACTATAAGGAGAATGCTGACTTACAATCATGTCCAGTGTGCAAAATGAACCGTTATAAGGAGTCTAAAGGAAAAAAAACGTAGCTCAGAAAGTGCTACGTTATTTTCCGTTAAAGCATCGTTTGAGACGTTTGTATGCTTCCCGTCACACAGCTCAGGCAATGACATGGCATAAGACGAGGCATTCTATGGATGAGGATGTGATGAGGCATCCAACCGATGGTAAAGAATGGAAAGAATTCGATGAGCAACACCCTGACTTCGCTATTGAACCTAGAAATATACATCTCAGTATGGCTACAGATGGCTTTTTCCCGTTTGGTAATTCGAGTCAAACATACAGCATTTGGCCTGTTCTAACACAAGTGTTGAACCCAGCACCATGGGTTTGCAACAATGAACTGTATAAGCACATGTGTTTACTTATCCCAAGACCAAACTCCCCAGGCAAGGACTTGGACGTTTATTTGAGGCCATTGATTGATGAGTTGGAAGAATTGTGGTCACAAGAGGTAGTTGTGCTTGATGCTGCTACAAATACTAACTTCAGAATGTGAGTTGCAGTTATGTTTACAGTGAACGATTTTCCCGCTCGTAGTTATCTCTCAGGTTGGACTGGTCAAGGATATAAAGCATGTCTAACTGCAACGACTTTACACCTTCGGTACGGTTAGAGAGTAAGACTGGATAAGTCGGATATCGTAGATGACTGCGGGCGGACCACCCGATGCGAAAGAATAAGGGGTTTAACGGTAAAATAAAAACATTAAGCCCTCTAGTTAAGAAAACCACGGAGGAAATTCTTCAACAAATTAGTAAACTACCCGAATGTTTACTGGGGAAACACACAAAGAGTACGGTGGTAAAAGTATAAAGCGTCCAGAATCTTGTTTGAGTTGGTTGAAAGACACCATACTAAATAGATTGCCTTATTGGATTCCGAAAAAACTCAAGTACAATCTAGATGTTATGCACATTGACAAGAAGGTGTGTGATAGCTTATTGTCTACGGTATTTAATATTGATGGTAAAACCAAAGACACTATCAAGGCACGTAAGGATCTAGAAAACATGAAAGTGAGAAAGGAACTACATGTGATTAAACAAGGCAATAAGACCTTAAAACCGCGTTCTTTTTTCACGTTGGCACCAGAAGATCGGACAAAATTCTACGATTTCTTAACAAATGTTCGGTTTCCCGATGGTTTTGCAGGTAACCTAAGAAAGAATTTGACTGGAAAAGACAAATTTAGCGGGCTAAAATCTCATGATTTTCATATCATACTCCACAGACTTTTACCAGTTGGGATACGAAAATTCTTGAAAAAAGAAACTTCTGATACTATCATTGATTTAAGCGATTTTTTCAGATTGATTTGCGCGTGCACGTTGAGGGTTAGTGATTTAGAGAATGCAAAAGAGAAGGTTTTGGAAATCTTGTGTAAACTAGAAACGATATTCCCACCATCATTCTTTGATATTTTGATACATGTGATAATGCACTTGCCTGAAGAAGCGATTAGGGGTGGACCTGTTCATTTGAGATGGATGTATCCGATTGAATGTTTTCTAGGTAAGTTAAAGAGGTATATTAGAAATCGGGCCAGGCCGGAAGGATCCATCGTAGAGGCATACGTGGCTAACGAGACCTTGATGTTTTTCTCGTTGTATTTTTTGGGAAATGAGACAAAGTTCAATAGGCCCGAAAGGAACTGGGTTGAGAACGAAGATACAATCAAGAACCGTATATCAGTATTCAAGACTCCTTTTTTATCAATGTGATCGATGAAATGCTTGACATTCAATACTACTTTGAGAGAGAAGGTTCAGTGGTATGTCTTGCAAAAAACTGCCATGATATCGATGAATACCTCAAGTAAGTGAGCAATCCAAATTTATTTATTTTGTTTTTTATAATTCCATTAAAGCTAACTAGTCTTCTACACATGGAGCAGTGAACATCGTACAAAACTGTCAAGTTATTACACGAAACAGAACCTGGACAAAATGCACCGTCAAGAATTTCCTGAATGGTTTAATTCGAAGGTACAAAATAAAGCTTGATACACTTATTGTGCACTTTTATGAGCGTTAAATAAATACTGGGTACATTATGCAGATGATTGTAATGAGTAAACAGAACCTATCAGACTTGAATGACCAATTGTTAGCACTTTCCACCGGATCTTTTTTAACGGTCGAATCCTATTAGAGTTGTGTGATGAACGGTGTCAGATTCAATGCACAAAAACGGGATCGCACACGCACAACTCAAAACAATGGGGTTGCTGTCAAAGGGACCGAAGGAACTACATGGTATGGAGTCTTAGAAGACATATATGTCGTAAGCTATCCAAATCATAACACTGTTGTTCTTTTCAAATGTACATGGTTCGATACTAGTGCAGCTAAGAAGGGTGTCCGTGTATATAAGAATAGAACAAGTATACGCACTACAAACACCTGGTACGAAGAGGAGCCATTCATTCTTGCTTCACAAGCAGAACAAGTATTCTACATAGATGATTTGTATAACGGATGTGACTGGAAAGTTGTTGAGCATTTTCAACACCGTCATATCATAGACGCACCAAATATTAATGCTGATGTGGTTTTTGATGATTTGGTAATCAACAAAACAACCCATGGAAATTTCCAACTTGTTGTTGAACTGCCACCGATGGAACCGTTATACATGAGTGCAAATGATGTAGAAACACATGTTGATTAAAATGATCTCACTTCAACAGATGAAAATGATGAAAACGATCTCGATCAAAATGAAAAGGATGGCAGTTACAAGTATGCTTCAACGGATTGCAATGATGATAATAACTATGTAGATGATGACATATACGACTCGATCCCACAAAACTATGCAAGTGATAATGAATGATGCTATAAATCTAATATTCTTTTAGTAAGTTCATTCAAATATACTTGAATTTAAAAATTATATAATAGTTGTGCTTTAATTATATAATGCTATTAACTTTTTCTTGTGCCTTAAGTGATATGCTAACTTAAGTTATTGTGGTTTGTCAAGTTATTGTGTATCAGTGATTTCAAATGGAACAAGACAAGTCATGGTTGTATATTGACAGAATGAAACCCGAGTTTGATAAAGGGTTGAGTGAATTCATTAAATACGCACGGTAATTTCTTAACAATGAAGCTAAACATATCATCAAAAGGGAAAGTTGAACATATCATCAACTCCTTTACATTCTTCCATTCCTCCACAATAATGCTAGTTTTGAAATCACTAAAAATTTGTTTATGTATATAGTACCTGCATGTTTCCAAAGACTTGTGTTCGCTTCCTTGTTGAGCAGAGAGCTTAACTACTCGGGAATTCACAACTTCCCGAGTAGTTAAGCTCTCTACTCAACAAAGAAGCGAACACAAGTCTTTGGAAACATGCAGGTACTATATACATAAACAAAATGTCCCCATCAAAACTAGCATTACTGTGGAGGAAAGGAAGAATGTAAAGGAGTTGATGATATGTTTAGCTTTCCCTTTTGATGAGAGACTGCAAGGAGGGGGTTCAGCCGCTGGCATATACGACTCGATCCCACCAAACTATGCAAGTGATAATGGATGATGCTATAAATCTAATATTCTTTTAGTAAGTTCATTCAAATTCACTTGAATTTAAAAATTATATAATAGTACTGCTTTAATTATACTACATCAACATATATGTGTTCTTTATATAAATTTTTTATTATATTTAAATACTTGATCATATAGGTGAATGGCTTGCGCGGGATCGGCAGGTGGTTCTCAACCACCGCACGAGCATCCATTTAGGCTACCGGGCCAATGCGAGGACGGTAATTAATTAAATTTCATTTTTTTGTCTAGTATGATTATTCTTATTTCGTTGAATTAACATTGACACCGATACTACAGATTATATAGTAGATAATGAGGAATGGATACCACCACCTCCGCCCCCGAAAAAGAAGCAGGGTGAACGTGGACCTGCAAAAGGTTTCACCGTCCAAGCCCTCAAGAAAAAGTTAGGGGGCTTGATTCCTCTTATATGGGATCCTAGATTTCCCAAAGTTCATAAGGTTTTGGGAAAATACTCGAAGGATTTTCAGTCCGAGACAGGGAAAGTCGTGAGGTCCCATGTCCCATGTTGCGTCCCACAATGGCGAAAGGTGGAAGACCGACTTAAAGAATTAATTTGGCAAGAACTTCGGGTACTTAGCTAATCAAATTGTTAACACTTTCAAATTGTAAGTTTCATTATATTAATTTAGATACCAATCGTTTCATTTCTTGTGTTTTCAGACATCGTTCGAACCCCTTGAGCTTATTCACCGCGATGTTGTGTTGAAAAGCGCCGGTACTTTATTCAGAAAATGGAAGACTAGACTAAGGGAGGAGGTAGATGAACACAACAACAAGGGGTTGCCAGGGCCTTGTCCTCGACCCAGGGATGTGGGTTCACAACAACAATGGGAAGCGTATCTCCACTACCTTAGTAGCGATGCTTTTAATGTATAGCTTTTATTCCTTTACATGTGTTACGTAGATTCGATTATTATTACTTGTTACTGCTTATATATAATACAAAAGTACCATTTTTTTGCAGAAAAGATCTGATCAGAATAAGAAGAATCGCGCCGGGAGTAAATATGTAGGCCGCCAAGGATGAACGCCTATGGCCGTAGTTCAATGGGAAAGGTTCAGAAGGGTAAGTATTAGGAAAAAAATCCCTATCACTTCATTTTTTTGAATTTTCATAACTAATACTTTTGTTTTTTCAAGGGTAATCTGAGTCTGAGTGAAGATCCTTTGGGGCATGATCATATCCATGTATGGGCGAGCAAGCATAAGAATACTGACGGCTCGTTTCTCAATAGTGATGTGGAGGCTGCTTACGTAAGTGATATACATTGTATATATTTCAATTCCGTTCACATTTTCAATTCAATTCAATACGTTCACGATATATGTTGTGTTTAGAGGAGGCTGGAGGAATGACATGCTATGATTGCACCAGGTCGACCGATGACTTTTGAAGAAGATGAGAGAATCTTTCAGGGCGCCTTAGGAACTAGGCGAGATTATTTGATTGGCCTTAGCCCTACGCAATCTTCCGTATCCAATTCATCACAATCGTCCCAGTCTTCAGCATCATCATCTTCTTACCACCAAGAATGCAATATGCAAATTGAACAACATAGAAAGTCTCATGATCGGTTGGTGAAATTAACCAAAAACAGAACAAGATAAACAAAAAACAAGGGGCTCTTCTCAAATTGTTTCTGACTAATTTTAAGGATAAGGAACTGGATATGCAAATAGAGGTTAGCTCATCATCTTCCGATGAAGATGAAGATGATTCTGAAGATGATTCACAAGTTGATCTTGACGATGATGCGTAGACATTCTAGAGGAGACTATTGTTACTTTTGGAAACATTGCACAACTTTGTATTTTGCGTAACATTTTTTCACTAAGCTTATGTATTTCGTTTAGTTATGAATCCCCATACATTTATATTTTGTCAGCTTCTGTTGTGGATTTTGGAAAAAACAGGATTGGTTTGATGTAAAAAGCAGGCCATGCGAAAACAAAAAAAAAATTAAAACAGAAAAACATTTAAAGGGACGACATGTCGTCCCAACAAACATTTAAAGGGACGACATGTCGTCCCTATACATACATTTCTGGAAATTTTCTTTGTTTATAGGGACGACATGTCGTCCCAACATATATTTTATAAATATATTTTATACAAATATTTTATAAAATATTTTATAAAAATATTTTATAAAAAAATATTTTTTCCTAAAGGTTTTTGAAGGGACGACTTCATCGTACCAAAAAAGATTTTATCAAAAATTATATATATTTTTTCGTATTGAATTTTATTATTAAAACGAAATGTAAATGTTTTTAAGGGACGACATTGTCGTCCCAAAACATATTTTTATAAAAAAGAAATTTTTTTAATAATAAATGAGTCACGTTTATAGGGTTTTGGGTTGGTTCTGGTTGGCCAGGATCAGATTTATGGTTGTCAGGTTTGGGTTGGATCAGGTTTGGGGTCGGTTTTGGGTTGGTTCTGGTTGTCAGTGTGAGTTATCATGGTGCGTACTGGTGGTAAATAGGGAGCATCGGGGCAAAAACGATATGGAAAGGAGATAGCTAGGGAGACCGGTAAAAAGAAAAAAGTAGTAGACCCTAGGCCGGTTAATCCCAACAGGGGAATCGAGATTAGAGAACGTGTCATAACCCGCCTAGAGCAACTCAGACTCAGGCTAGGGCTTCTTTGAGGGATGAATCCGAGTCTGATATGGATGATGAGCCTTTGGTACGTATGAAGATAGTTGCTTCAGGGGCTAGGGTTGAACAAGTTGTACAGTAACCGAGGGGTGAACCGGAGGTCAGAGCTGAGGGGGGTGAACCGGTAGAGGAGGCTGTTGGGCCCCCGAGAAGAGAGACTACAGCTTCCCCGATCCCGTTTGATAGGCATTTCGTCAATCCTAAGGCTTTGGACATGTATAACAAGCATTTTTCACACCGGTCGATGCTGATAGAGCGAGCTTTCCACGACTATGATATTGACAAGAATTTCAGAAAGAATTTGACTGATCGGAAGTGGAAAGAGTTGATGACAACCCCGGGTTGTAAGGTTAATGCAACTGTGGTGCGTGAATTTTACGCCGATTTTTCGTAATCGAGCCTAGAGTCCGGGATGGTGAAGGTTCGGGGGGTGAAGGTGCCATTTTCTGCTAAGGTGATTAACGAAAAGTACGGTTTGGCCCCTTTTGAAGGTTTGGACTATAAGGAGGCGATTAAGGCTAGGCAGGATGCCGGTGGGGATCTGTTGGAGGACCTCCGGAAACTAGTTTGCCTGGATGTTCAGTGGACGCATGGAGATGGAGGGGTACGAAAGCAGCTGGTCACCTCGTCTTGCGGTGAGGATTGGAAGGTTCAGTGTCGGTTCATCCAAAACCGGCTTCTACCAAAGAACAACTTGACTCATTTCCATATTGCCAATCTTGGGATGTTGTATGCCTTCAACTTTAAAGTGAATGTGGACGTGGGCCAAGCGATTTATGATGAGTTCGCCGCCAACCAGAAGGTCTACTCCCAAAGTTTGATTTTTCCCCATCTCATCTACAGTTTGTGTCGGGATGCCAAGGTACCGGAGTATACCGCGGACCACAAGCCAAAGAACCCCCCCGGTGCTGAAGAGAGAAAAGGGTAAGACTCCGGCTCAGTTAGCTCGTATGGCGGTGGGGCAACCTAGTTCATCTGCTGGCCCGAGTCAGGTACCACTAGTTCCTTCTTTTTCTCCCTCAGTTAGAATGAGGTTGAGTATGGCTAACAGTTTCCGGAACTGGATGGAGGATCAGAAGCAGACACATGACAATATTCTGACTCTCCTCCTACTGATGAGTGAGGGTCGACTACCGAAGGACCCTCAAGCATTCGCCCCGAGTACCATGGATTACCGTTTTTCAAAGGATATTGAGCAGGCCATCCAATAGAATGTGGCGGAGGATGCGTCTTCGTCCGATAAGGGGACTGAGGCTGGAGCTACCACTGATGCACCCCCTACTGCTGCTACTACTGATGATGCTGCTGCTCCTGCCGGTGAAGATGATGCACCCGGATAGACATTATTTATTTGTTATATATGTTGTTCCCTTTGTAGTCTGTGCCCGGTGTTCGGGTTGGTTAGGAGCTGTCTAGACTATTTGATACATTTGTCCTACTTTTGATGCTACTGTCAGTTTTGAGATGCTACTATTTCATTTTGATGTTTTGTAAGCCTTAAGGCATGCTACTACTTTCATTCGTGTCTTGGCTTTTATTTGTACGCCCTATGGATGTTGTTTTTTTATTATGTGCCCCTGTGGCCTTTCTAGCATGCTTAGATGTTCTGTACTTTATCCGTAGGGGTTATTTTTCCATCTATAGCGATCCATTTTGTGCGTTATACATTGCATATCGAGTTTTCTGACGTGACAGGGCCTTATTACTGTTCTATCCACATATCCCTTTTCGATATTTTGGCACGCGGACCATGTCCCGTGCATGCTTTGCTTTGGTTGTATCTATTTTGGTATTGAGGTTCGGGTGGTGCTTACACGAAGCTGTTACGGGATTCGATAGCGCCTTTCTGCCGGGTTTTTAAGCTAAGTCTTCTTTTCTATCTCATTCACACACTGAGGACAGTGTTTCATTCAAAGTGGGGGGTGGATATGACTTAGCTTTATTGTTTCGATTGATAAATATGCCAGTATTTGTAATATGTTTAGTTAATGTTCGGTTTTGAGTCAATTCATGGCTTAAAATTTTAAAACTTTTCACGGTTTGACACCACGTTATATGCATGTTTCTCACGATGGATTTGGTATATGCCTTAGTAGTCGAGTAATGTGTGCAGGGAAATTTTATTTTGTCACGATACGAACCCTTTTTAATGCACATAGACCTTGGTTATACTTAGTTTGGTTGCTATACACACTTACACCACTAGTTTCGAGGCGAAATAGAGAGGTTTACCTAGGCCGGAGACGGGATGAGAGTCATGGCGCTTCTTTGACCCGCCAGAGCCAAATAAGCCAAAATCCCAACACTATACCCTCGTAACCCCTCTAAGCCTTGATAATACGGTCTGACCACCGTCCGAAATGAGCCGTTTTGGTTACTTAGCCTGTATTACCCTAACCCTGAGCTATATTATTGGTCACGTTTCTTTTGATCACCCTACGAGTGGACTTAGTCGTTACTTTAGACACACTTGCGGAATCAAGTGTGGGGTTGGAGTGGTGCGTGTTTCGAGAGGAGTTGGTTAGTACGAGCTAGTATAACGAAGGGGAGGAGCTCGAGAAATCTAATGTGAGGCTTGTGGTTCGAAAAAAAAAAGAAGAGGAAAAAGAGAATGAAAAAAAAAATAGATGAAAAGAGAAAAAATTGAAATTGAAAAGAAAAATTGAAAGAAAAGAGAAAGTTGAATAAAGTTTGAAGTCAAAGAAGGAGTGTTTCAAGTGAATAAAAGTATGATGTTAAGGTTGGAGTTGTTTGTTAATGCATATAGAAAAATCGAAGGAGTTTTGGTGCGGTTTGGTATGTTTTCGAAGAAAGAATACATGAAATGATTAGGTTCACTCGTGTTTTTTTCTTTCTCTAGTACCAAATTTTCCTTTTGATTAACCCCGTCCCGAGCTTAACATTACAACCCTTCAAGTCCTACTTGACCGTATTTAGCCTCGGTTGCCTCGATTAGTGGAGATTCTAGCCCGGTGTGAGTTGGGTGTAGTCATTTGGCCGGTATTCAAAGCCGGTAATCATTTTGAGTGTAGCTTTCGGTTTTATCACACACACTTCGTTTTCGTGATAAGATAGTGTAGCTTTCGGTTTTATCACACACACTTTGATCCTAAGTTTCATTGTATCAACATAACACAACTTATATGTGACTAATTGGCATTAATTAATATTATAATTTCATCACAATAAGACCATACACTTATATGTTACATTATATTGATGGGAGTCAACTTTATTGTACTTTGGTACGCAGTTTAACCCCCGTTTATCACTTTATTTGTATGTTTTGGGTAGTTCTAGGCCTGTTTGAGAGTAATATCGAGAGTTATATGCACGGGGAGTTAAACTGTTACATAGATAGTAAACTCTGCCTTTTTAACGATATTTATCTCTTTTCCTAGCACTTTTGTCTTGCGGAATTATGCGTGGTGTTTGTTTGTATATGTTATTGCAGGACTTAGGTGACTCGAGGACCCGTAAGGCGATGTTTTTGGGATGAGAAACGGGTTCGTGGCACGAAAGTAGCATGAGAGTGAGGAAAAGTCATGTTTGGAGTGAAATCAATGGCAAACTGGCGTTTGCCTTACCTCAAACTGGCGTTTGACTCAAGCCTACCTCAATCTAGCGTTTGGCCAGCTCAAACTGGCGTTTGACAGAAGTAGCATTGATCACGAAAGTTGAGTTTTTAGCCAAACTAGCGTTCAAATTACCCCCAAACTGGCGTTTGGATGGGTTCGACCGAATCAAAAGCTCATTCACCCAAAGCGGCGTTGAGACAACGCAAGCGGGCGTTTGTCCTCAGAGCATGATCCATGAAGCGGCGTTCATGTTAAGGCAAACGCTCGTCCATGGAAGGAGAAACCCTAATATCATCAAGATTTCCAGGCAAACTAGCATTGTCAGGACCCAAACGCTCGTCCAAGACCGACAGAAGCAGATTTTCGACCCACACTATAAATACGCAGCTCATTTGATTATCTTTGGCCATCTTTAGACTTTTCCTAGGCGATTTTAATGTAGTTTGATCACCTTTCAATCCTTTGATTCCATAGATTACTTCCTTCGATTCTACACACTTGTTCTAGCTTAGATTTCCTTTTCAAGAACAAAAGATTCAACTTTTTGGTGCAATTATTTCGTCTTACATTGTGGATCAGATTTTCTGCTATTTTATGGTAATGAATTATTTCTCTTTTATTATTCCTATCATGTTTTCTTTTCTTATTTTGTTTAATAGCATAATCATGAGTAGCTAATTGCATGTGTAGTCGAATTATGTGAAAGCGAGCGAAAACCCTAAGGAGGATGAGATTGGGAGTTGTGTAGTGCGTAATTGAATGTTTAAATGATTATTCCACATCCTAAAACTTATTTTAACATCTTTGAATTAGATTGATCACCTAGTTCACTGTCACACACATCGAACTTATAGATGCATTTTGCGGTGAGATGTGGAATAAGAGGTTTTAGGATCGTTGCGTAGATTCGGCCTAGTTGTTAGGTCCGTTTCCAATACAGAGGTTTGTCATCTTTGTTCGATCAGCTTTAAAGCTTAATCATGTTAGGATAATCAGTTTTCTAAAGGGAGAGTCGGTTAGCTTCACATAGGGTGGTTAGATCTAGTTGTTCAGTCTAATCACTAGAATTAGGAGTTGGCACCCGTGGATGTCGTTAAACTACATTGGATAGGTAGGTCGGTTGAGACACACTCCCTGTCAAGTCCTTCCTAAGGGGTAAAAGTAGCTTGTGGGATCATAGTTCGGCTATACCTTTTAATAACTAAAAGTAAACACCGGTAGTATAATCTTTATTTTTGCACTAGTATAATATCATCCACCATTATTTTGACCTGAACTAAGTTCTACGTCAGCTTTGGTACTTAGACATTACTGTCATGGATTTTATTAACAAGTAATAAATTTATAATCCGATATACCTCAAGTGCAAGGATCGTAGTAAAGAGGTTGATACCGGGTCGATCTTACGGGGAACTAACGATTGGTAATCCTAGTCTTTGTTTAACTAATTATGTCACGAAAACTAACCTAAACAGATACGAAAACAGTAAATAATTCACAAGGAAGATAACAATAACGTAAACTGGACAGAAGATCAATGACCTAAAGCCAGGAGAGATAGTTTCGAACCAATTTAAACTAAACTAAACCTAGTATGCAATAAAAAGATTTAATTAAACTAAACAATTCAAGTTCTAAGGGATTATTCAAATTATAACGAGCAAACGAGCAATTGATCCACCTATCCTATCAACATTCAATTCCAATTCAGATTATTTCGTGATTTCTAACCAAGTTGTGATTCATCTCATCTAAAGTACGAACCCTAATTTCTTAGATAGTTCATCTATTAATCTCTATCTTTCGATCTAAGATTAATGCTTCTTCTAACCAAAGATGTAAACTTTAACGTTTTTAATCTAGAAATCTAACCTATTAACTCTCGTTATATAGATCAAATAACTATTCTCTTATCATGGTGATCTAACGTTTAGATTATTTTCATCAAATAAAACAATCAACAAGCAACGATCTTTCGATATGAAATTGCATAAATAACAATAAGCATGATAAAAGAAACAACTTATATTAAAAAAAAACTCACAAAATAATCAAGAACGGAACTGAATTGTTGAGTCGGACGGCTTTGGCAACTCGTTCAAGGCTTTTAGCCTCTAAGCATCCTCTTGAAACTTGGAATTGTTTGAATAAAAGTGCATAAGAGTATCTAAAGAAAAACTGTTTGTAAACTAAGGAAAAACGCAGCTGAGCCGCCCCTAGGGTTTAGGGTTCGAGTATATGAGTAATTGGTATCCTTTGGGTTGAGAAACTGCCGCCTATATATAGATTTTCAAGTCGGTTTAGCTAAGTCGGCTACTGGACGCCCGTCTGAATGGTTGAACGCCCGTCCAGCTTGTGTAAATTTCTTCGAGTCGGGCCGAGCCATGATCAGACGCCCGTCCTTCTTTAAATTGGACGCTCGTCCAGCAATTTCATCCAAACTCTGAATCAAAAATATCAGCACGGACGCTCGTCCACTTGACCAAACGCCCGTCCACTCTGGACGCTAGTTCAAGCTGCTGGACGCCAGTCCAGGATCGACTTCATCTTGATTTCTTCATCTTTATCTCTTTTATCATCAATGAAATTCGACTCTTATCTCTTTTAGATCATTATTTGAGCATCAAACATGTACCTATAACACATTAAAACATCGCAAAATGTAATATCGTCCAAATAATCATAAAAATCACAATTAAAACACCAAAATTAACCTATTTTGTGAATAACTCATTTAAAATACCATTTACTCAATAAATCCATTAAAAACTCGTTTCTTATGCAAATTTATGCAAATATGAGGGAAATTATCATAAAATTTAACGTTATAAATCGTATAAATTCACCCTTAACAACTCCCCCACACTTAGCTTTTGCTCATCCCGAGCAAAAAAAAACGAAAGCTAAGGCTCGAGACAAAAACAGACATCTCAGACAATATAGCATAGATCCAATAAATCAGAGGTTCACATTGTGTGTGTGCAAAGCCATAGAAAACTTCCACTAAATCCAAACTTGAGAAACTCAAAGCAAAACTAGCTAATACCCCCTCGTAGACTAGCAATAAATGACACTCATAAGATGTACCCTACAAACGTGACATATCCCGAAAAGGATGATCGATTATATCTAGGGCCTTTCTGAGATACTCAGAGGATAATCCCTACAGCATATCTATCAGTTTCTACTGGGGATAAGATAGACGATAACTTAGTCTTTCATTCATTTCATACCACTTCCTTATTCAAGTTGATTTAATTATTTTCACTTTTAAACACACATCAGAATGAGCTCTTGCCCTGTCATAGCAGAATAGGATATTCGAGATATACCCTACCTTACTCCAATCATAAGGCAGCTTTTTCTGACTGTCGTGAGCTTTTGGTCATCATAGTGGTATAGGACATACGTGGTATACCCTACCTCACTCAAATCATCGACTAGCTCTCGACACACCCAATAATTCTTCATATTTTTCAACTTTTGCATTTGACAATAAGTTACGTGTTACTTATCAAATTCAAACCTTATATATTCACAGTATACCATACTTTGGATCTAAATACAAACTATCATAAATCTCAAGATATATACGTAGCACTAAGCACATGACTTATAAGAAAATCAGAAATCACTCGTCAAAAAGGGGTATAACTTTATAAATTAGCTCATCGTTCACTATGGCTCGTGAAAAATAGATCTCAGGTGAAACAACTAACTTATCAAACATATGATATATAGCTTGGATGACTATAAAAATAACGAACATTGAATTGAATTGCCTACTCGGGACAAAACAAAAACAAAATGTCGAAAAATTTTGAAAATTCTAGCTCATTTTTAGCTCATTTTGCATAGAAACATAACGAATTAAGCAAATGTTCGATACACATAAACCATTCCCCTCCCCCACACATAAAGATCAACATGTCCTCATGTTGTGCAGAATTAAAGAAAAGATAAAGAACTTAGCTGATTGTAGTAGATACTCGAATCGTTGGTCAGGCCGGAGCCCACGTAGTGACAATTAGAACTCGTAACCATACGATGTAAATGCGAGCTCGACAATACCGTTAGAAATACACCTGCACGACTTGACAAACACGGAAACATCTCGGGAAAACGGGGAATTATACCAGAATGAAAAGATATATCAAAAATGAAGAAAAATCAAAAGATGAAACAGTCAATACATCCAAAAGTTTAAACAGAGCAGAAATGAAAGTACGGACGCCTTATGGCATACATGATTCAGTCGGAAAAATAAACAGTAGCGATATCAAAAGTACAACGAATCATGGAATGAAAAGTAGCAAAATTTTACAGCCCATCCATCTAGGACAAATCAAAAGCTAAAATAAGAAAAATAAGATCAGGGCTGCCCCGGTGCCGTAAAATCATCAGCAGGAGGTGGTCCACCCGCAGGGGAGTCAGGCTGCTCCTCATCAGAAGATGACTCAGACTCGTCCAGGACATCCGCAATCGACCGCTCAACCTCGTCTGAATAAGTGTAATCGATAACGCTCGGAGCGAAGATTCTGTCGTCCCTTACAGGCCGGCCCTCACTCAGACACTTCAAAATAGTCAAGATGTTATTCTGGGAAGTCCGAATATCCTCCATCCAGTTCCGCACACTGTTGCCCATACTCAACCTCATCCGGACTGAGGGAGATAAAGTAGGAAGGGAGGATGGTCACGGCGGTGCCGAAGATGAACCGGGCTCCTGTGGTGCCTCTGTCTCAGAATGCCCCGAAGTCCGAACCTTTTCTCGTTGAATTGCCCTCGGGTTCTTTGGTTGAAGATCCAGCCTATACTCAAGAACACCGGCATCCACACACAGGCCATGTATCAAGTGGGGAACAATCAAACACCGGGTATAGACTTTCTGATTGGTCGCAATCTCATCAAATAAGGCTTGGCCGACATCGACTTTTAACCCGAAATTCAACGCGTATAACATCCCAATATCACCAATGTGGAAATGTGTGAGGTTGTTCTTTGGCAGTAACCTACTCTGAATGAATTGACACTGGACCTTCCAGTCCTCTGACCAAGTCGTAGTTACTAACTCATTCCGGTCTCAACCCGGCCTCAGTGTCCACGGAACATCCGGGCACACTTTCAAACGCAACTCCTCTAACGGATCCTGGCCGGCATCCTGCCTCCTCTTAATCTCCTCCTTGTAATCCAAACCCTCAAAAGGCGCTAAACCGTACTTTTCGTTAATGACTTTCGGGGTGAACGGGACCTTGACTCCTCTCACCATCACACCTCCGGTTTTTAAGTCCGTCTCTGAACAGTTGCTATAAAACTCGCGAACTAGTGTATCATTTACCGGGGTAAGCGGGATTCTCATCAATGCATCCCATTTCCTATCCCTCAAAAGCTTCACAAACGCCTCATCAACCTTCGTTTCCATAACCGCCCTCTCGATCAACATCGTCCTCGACTGATAGTGCTTAGTATAAACCTCGTAAGCCTTAGGGCTGATAAATCGACGAGCCAAAGGAATAGGAGGAGCAGAAGGTCTAACAGTCGTCCTAACCGGTTCAGCTCGTGTACTTGCCTCCTCCTGTCTAAGGACATTCTCAGTAGGTTTGACTCTAGATGGGTCACCACTCCGTTGACTCCTAGGGAAACGCGCTAAAGGGACATCATCCTCTGTATCGGAACCAGATGGCGACTCATCTCTTAACGGGGCCCTAGACTGAGCTTGTGTAGTCCTAGGAGGGTTGTGTCTCGCACCAATCCGAATACCTTGAGTAGGATTTACCTCAGTAAGATCAACAACTTTCCATTTCCTACTAGGCTCTTGAGCCACACCCTTACCATGCCTCTTAACCACTACCTTTTTATGGACCATGACTCAACTAAAGCTACACACAACAACCCCAATCCCAAAATCAAACAAAACCACCAGTTTATCGTCCAAACGGGATTTCCCAAATAACACAACACCAAACCACAACAAATCACAATGCAGCCCATCCATCATCATTCATAACCATCCCAGATCGTCAACGAAGCAAGACAAATAAACAAAACAAGAAAAAAAAAACCAATAAGGTGAAATTCGTATGAAAAAGTCGATTCGAAAGTCGAACTCAAAAAAAATGTGAATTAACCCCAGAAAAGTTTATGATTCTTACCAAGTACGATGATAGGATGATGGTAATGGTGATTTGCAGCCCTAACAACGCACGAATGACCGAAAGTTTGGATTTTTTCCCCAAGAAAACCGCACAAGCTAGGTTGCTGATTCGAAACAACGGTTGTATGTTGGTGGATTGCGTTTGAAAAATCAAAAAAAGGGGATTGAGAGCTGTTTGTAGGGCCTTGAATCGCCCAATTTGGTTTAGAAATGAGGATTTTAGGGTAAGAGGAGGGCAAAAGTCGGGTTGCCAATTCGAATTTTCTGATTCGAATAAACAAATGGAAGCAGGGGGTATATATATAGGTGTAGGTCTGAACGGGCGTCCATATAAACAGACGCTCGTCCAGATGCTCACTTTACGTACAGAGTTGGAAGGAGTTTCTCAGACGGGCGTCCAAGAATGTTGGACGCTCGTTCAACAATTGTGCATGGCGGACGGGCGTCCAAGGCAGAAAAATGCAAAAAATATTCAATTTCATGCAATTCAAATTCAAATTCGCATTTTCTCATTATACTTAAACAAAACCTCAAAAATACAAATGAAAAACGACGAGTTACATAAAATTACTAGAAAATAGGTAAAAATAATAGAAAATAGTGGGTTGCCTCCCACCGACGCTTTTGTTTTACGTCGTTTGCTCGACGAAACAACCTAATACGCTAGTCATCGTAAATTTCCGACCAATCCACAACTCGGATAAGACGGCGGAGCATATCAATCGCCGGAGGGAAGTCATACTCATCCTGCAAACCCCAGGCTTCACCAGCCACATCAACACCCCGAAAATGTTCAGCTTGCAGCACTAGCGCTAAATCTGTCAGCATCGGATCATTCAGGATTGTGTATGGGCGCCCCAGAGCCGCCGCAACTCCTCGGTAGTAAAGTCTCCACCTCCCGAACATCGGGAACAATAAGAACATAGGTGGCGATCCGATGCGGGTACTAATATCAAAGTCTACGTGCAACACTATAGTCCCTCCCGATCCGTCATCTACGGTGATTAGTGGGATCCTCTAAGGAAAGGTAACTCCTCCGGTAGAACTCGAAATCCATATCTAGCAAGCACAACTAAGCGGCGAGATACAAACAAAAGCAAAACTTAGTAAACTAAACTTAAATACTAAAACTACAAAAGCATAAAACAAGATTGACTAAAGATGATGATATACAGGTTGCCCCTAGTGGCGCTTTTGGTTAATGTCGTTAGCTCGACCTTTGTTTAAGGCTCGGCTGGATCAGGCCATTTGACTTTTCACGCCACTACACTACCTCGTCTAGACTTGGGTTAGTAGTTCGGCTGCAGAAACAGCACTTAACACATGGGGTTAAATCTGTGATAGCTTTCCAAATACGTTTAAACTTCCCCATGGTTGACTTCTTCTTCTTCTGAGTCTTCTGATGACGTTTCAACTGACGCTCCCTCTCATACTCTTCTATATCCCAACTACCTGCTAGAACTTCTTCAGATCGACAACTACCGTCATCCGCTGAAAACAGGTCAGGTGAAAACTCATCAATTTCTTCGACTTTTGTAGCACCACACCCGAGGATATCGAGGAAACGAACAATCAAAGGCTTTTCCTTGGGTTCACCAATGTAGTGCTTACACCTTTGACCATTCACTCGAAACGGTTGGTCACCATAACCGCGTAGTTCTAAAACACCTCCGGGAATAATTTGGAGAATCTCAAAGGGACCGGACCATCGTGTCCTCAGCTTACCAGGGAACAGATGTAACCTGGAATTGTATAATAAAACTTGTTCCCCAACTTGAAATTCTCTCTTCTTAATTTTAGCATCGTGAAGGAGTTTCGTCTTTTCCTTCATGATCCTGGCACTTTCGTAGGCCTGGAGTCTGAATTCGTCTAACTCATGCAACTGTTGCAATCGATGTTTTCCACAAGATTGGGTATCGAAGTTTAAAAACTTCGTAGCCCAATAAGCTCTGTGCTCTAACTCGACTGGCAGATGACATGGCTTACCATAAACCATTTGATATGGAGATGTACCCATAGGAGTCTTATAGGCGGTTCTATATGCCCATAGTACATCATCCAACTTTAGACTCCAGTCTTTTCTATGACTGTTGACCGTTTTTTCCAGGATCTTCTTAATACTTTGGTTGCTCCTTTCAACCTGACCGCTAGTCATAGGGTGATATGGTGTGCCAGTTTTGTGACGAACACCATACTTCTCAAGCACTTTCTCTAGGGGTCGGTTGCAGAAATGTGTCCCTTCATCACTGATCAAGGCACGTGGACATCCAAATCTCACAAAGATGTTCTTCTTTAATAATTTCATGACTGTCTTATGATCATTGTGAGGAGTGGCTTGAGCCTCTACCCATTTCGACACGTAATCCACGCAAACTAAGATGTACTTGTTACCACAAGATAATGGGAATGGTCCCATAAAATCGATACCCCATACATCAAAGACTTCGCATTCTAAGATGGGCGTCAAAGGCATGTCAAAACGCCTTGTCAGAGTACCGGTTCTTAGGCACCTATCACAAGCTTTACAGAAAGCTTCTGTGTCCTTAAAGATCGTAGGCCAATAGAAACCGGATTGGAAGATCTTAGCAACGGTTTTCCAAGGACCAAAGTGACCTCAGGTGAGTCCACTTGTGGCCTTTGCTCAATAATATCGCTACGCTCAGATTACGGAACACATCTTCTAAGCAAACCATCTTCTGAGATCTTAAAAGATAAGGTTCATCCCAAAGCGAAGATTTCAAATCGAGAGAAGAACTTTTTCTTCTCCGATAGGATAATTCTGGATCGAGATATCGGGCATGAAGGTAATTGACAATGGAAGAATACCATGGAACATCAGGAGGACAACCGTCGATAAGCATAATGTTCTCTAGAGGAAAGTAAAGATCTATATCATCCGGATCATCCTTCTCCTCACTTGGCACTCTCGAAATGTGATCAGCCACTACGTTTTCACTGCCTTTTTTGTCTTTAATTTGAACATCAAACTCTTTTAGGGTCAATATCCAACGCAGTAGGCGCGGTTTGGCCTCTTTCTTAGTCATCAGATATCGTAAAGCAGCGTGATCAGTCCACACAATCACTTGAGCTCCTAACAAGTAACTACGAAACTTGTCCATAGCAAAGACTACGGCCAATAATTCCTTTTCAGTAGTAGTATAGTTAACTTGAGAGGGATTCAATGTGTGACTGGCGTAATAGATTGGCTGGAATTTCCCTTTGATTTTGTGTCCTAAAACAGCACCAACTGCATAGTTGGATGCGTCGCACATAAGCTCAAAAGGTAGATTCGGTCAAAGCGATATGAGAAGTGGGCGAGAGATCAAGCGGTCCTTAAGCTCCTCAAACGCTTGCTTACAGCTCTCATCGAAATTGAACTCAATGTCTTCTTTAAGTAAAGTAGACAGGGGCTTGGCTATCTTGGAGAAGTCTTGAATGAATCTTCTGTAGAAACCGACATGTCCAAGAAAGCCTCTCACTTCACGTACACTCTTGGGATATGATAACGGTCATTTTGTGCCCGTTATTCTATGATCTTTATCCCCGATTCTAGTTTAAAAGAGCTATAGTAGAGTAATAATAGGTCGTAATATGCTTAATTTGCATATGCCGAGAGTTACGATTCGTTATTATGTATTTAGAGGTTTTATTATATTATTTGATGTTACAGACTGTATTTTATGCTATATTTGTAGTAACGCATTTGGGAGCGCAAGGGATGGACTTTGGAGAAGCTTTAATGGATTGCAGACAAGTTCAGGAAGCCCAGGGCATAAAAGGAGGAAAGCCCAAGACGGAAAAAGAAGAAAGCCCAGAAGCATATAAGGCTCGGTCGACCGAGCCTATGCATTCGGTCGACCGAGTGGGCCTGTAGTCCAGCAGCAGTCCGGCACATTGTTTGAGGCGGTTAGGGTTCAGTGGTGTCGGCATTTAAGTCGGTTTTCTATGTCGGCTGAGGCTCTATATAAACACAAGTCCTTTGTATTTTTTATTATGCATTCACCAATATCAATTCATATATACAAATAAGCAAATAAGGATTCATTAGGCTTGAGAAGGAGTTGAGGGTGCAATCATGTAAGCCCTAGTTCTTCTTCTTATTTTCTTTTAGTAATCAATTTCCCAATTATGCTTTGATTGTTTGAGTACTTATTCATATCTAGATGATGTAGATCTAGGCTATAGCGTTAGGCGTTGATGATATCTTGTACATGAGGATCTCATACCCTACGTCCTCTACCTAATATCTATGGATGAATCTGCGTGTTTAATTTACGTGCATTTAGATTAATTTATATGATGTCCTGATGATTCACTATATAATCCGATTCGTATGAGAAACGCTGAGAAATATATTCGGGGATGTAATCTGGGGAGTTAAGAACTCGGGTGACCGAGAGGTGTCACTCGGTCGACCGAGTGTCCCTATTCGATCGACGAGAGCTTCGAACTGTTTCATCCGTTAATCGATCATGTCTTTATGATTAGGTTAGCTTAATTGAATCTGTTATCTCGGTAGGTATGGCTATGGCTACGTCACTCGCTTAATTTAATTAAAGCGTGTAAGAAGGAAATACCGATATAAAACTCTTAGGTAGGCTCATGAATTGATCTTCGGACGTTCAGCGTTATCTAGGTAGGTTTATATTAGGGAATTGCGCGCACCTTGTTATCGTAGATCGTAAACTAGCATGAGACTATAACTTGGTAATTGTTAGTTGGACGAGAGTTTGAGTGATCGTTTAGGAAATACGCTAACCATAGGAATGTTGCTGGACGAGGTGTACGGTTAATATCGGCATCCTTAGAGTCGTAAGCGTGTGAGTTATATGAGATGGAGGCACCAAAAGGCGAAGTCACGTAACAATACCACGGTGATCTAGTGACCTACCGGTGCTACATCAAGTTTTAGGGATGACTCCGTAGCCAATATAAATAGATATGAGCGGATTAATAGTTGGAGAGTCTTGTTGTTATATAAATTGTCTAGGTCCGAATGATTACGGTTATAATTGGGCAGTTGATTACGTTATTTGTTTACATGTTATTCGTTTATATGTTTGAGTGTGTCTTTCTTTTCTCGTATTCTATGTTGGTCGTAGACCGTCTTTGTCAAACGAAATAAATAGGTTGACTATTTAAGTCACGATCCACAAATTGATTCTCTGTGGGATCGACCTCGACTCTATCTAGCTATACTGCGATTGAACCTAGTTCACTTGCTAGTGGTTATTTAGGCATCGAGTTAATAATTTAACTTGACCGCAATCAAGTTTTTGGCGCCGTTGCCGGGGAATCAATGGTCCAATTGCTTAAATAATCTACTTAATTATTTCGTTTATCTATTTTCTTTAAATAAAATAAAATAAAATAAAATAATAAAAAAAAAGAGGCTCGGTCGACCGAGCCCATTATTTGCTTTATATTTTCTGATAGTTTTTATCCCCCTGTGATTCTGTTAGTAGGTCATAAGCCTAGCAGCAGTATGAGTAATCATACTGCCTGTTAGTTCAATAACCGTTTGTTGTTTTTCTTATGATGCAGTTAATCAGAGGGAATCACTCAAGCGAACTGTTTAGCAAAATGTCATCACATCGGTCTTCTGAGGTTCAAGGAGAAGAAGTCATGGTGCTAAGAACCAAAACCACACCTAGAAAGCCGTTGACACCTAAACTCAATGAGAGAATAGCAATGATGAAGGCAAGAATTCACGAAGCCAAGAAGTCAAAAGAGTCTAAAGATGCTTACATATACAGAGGTATGTCCAAGTTAAATCCTGAAGAGATTTCTTCAGATTCAGACTCAGGATATGACTACATGCATCACATGTCGGATATAGAATCGATTACGAGGTTAGCATAGACCTAAATCGCCTATAGTCATCTCATCACAGAGATCTGGTAGCATATTGAGAATGAAGCTCGGTTGATGCCAAAACTAGATGACCCAGGAGCATTTATGGTAGAGGTTACCTTAGAAGGAACATACCTAGGTTGGCTTTGATAGATTCGGCTCGAGTCGAACATTTTCCCGAAGAGTCTTTGTGATAGAAATCTAATCCTTACTCCCACGAATACTCCGTTGCAAGTTAGATTAGCGGATGGGACCGAGAACAATCATGTGCGGAAATATGTATAATATGATCATTGGCATAGGACATTTCTCAGAGTTTAAGATAGATATAGTTGTTATGGATATAGATGAGCACCCCCGCCCCGATCATTTTAGGGAGAGCCTTTTTCAATACTTCTAGAGCCCTAATTCGTATGTCCAGGCGTGAGATCACATTTTTCGATGCTAAAGGTTCTGAGACCTATGGGACGAGGAATTCAGATTTCCCTACTCCGGTGAGCGTGAATGTTATAGGGGTTGGTAGTTCGAAACCAGATATTACTCCGGACTCAGAAAAAAGTGTTGATGGCAAGATAGAAGAAAGAGATGAGACCCTTACAGTTCTGAGTCGTAAGAAAGCTGTCAAGCCTACCCCTGTTCTAGAAAATCATAATTTTGAAGGCCTGCCTTTCTCCAGACCCAAGAATAGAAGGAAGCAAACAAAAAGCGAACACAAATCGAGTTCGAGCTAAAAGAGCTCATCTACTTACGAAACAATCACGAAAGTTGGAGCTTGCTTGGATGGACGATTCATTTGTCTTTTCGTTGGACTCACATCTCACGGAAAGGCACTCGTGCAAAAGGAATGACAAGACATTTTGGTAAAGGCTAACGGGTGAAAACTGGCAAGCCAAGAAGCGATTCGTAGAAAGTGATGATTTATGGAAAGTCGAGCTACCGACTTAAACTGTAGAACTATTTCTATTCTTCGTTATTTTATTTTAAAAAATAAAAGTAGCGTGAAATGATAATAAGTTTTTTTTCTATTTTGCCGTGTTCCGACGACTGCTGAGTTAAGGATGTGCAAAATAATTTTTTTATTCGGATCGTTTTTACGTGAAATGGAGTGTAGTAACTGAGTCTTTGTAAGAAATTGTTGATTAAGGAAATAGAAAAGCGTTATTTTACAAATGCTTAGACCAGATTGTTTGATTTATTTATGATAAGAATGGGATTGCTTTTGTGCTTGAGACAACTTGTCGGTTAGAAATAAATTTTTGCGGTAGGAATTGCAGAAGTGAAATAATAATTTTGGCATGGTTATATGTTGTGGTTAATTTACGGTGTGTCAAAAAGATTAAATGGTCAACACCATTAATTTCTACATATCCCCATTCACCTTCCCCTCTTCCCAACCATTCACCTTTTCCTCTTCCCAATTTCTTTATTCTTTCAATTCAAATTTTCAAATTCCACCTTTACACCTCATCAATCCCCAACCATTTTTATCCACCAATCACATTCCACCTTTCAAATTCCATTTTTCTATTTAACCCATTCATTCTCTCCTCCATTTTCTTCATCCTCTTCTCCATTTTCTTTATCCAAATTCTCCACCTACTTTTTTCCCCAAATCCTTGTAGAAATTAAATGGAAATGATTTGAAAATCCTCATCCATTTCACCATTTTCACTCACTTTGAAAATCCTGTCTCACAATTTTTCTGATCGGCCAACTGGGAGGGTAGAGAGCCAGAAATTCAAAAAAAATCAACACTCGGTCAACCGAGTGATTGCTCTCGGTCGACCGAGAGCCACCTTGCTGCCACCATCCGCTGCTGTGCCGCTTACCTGTCAGCATGCCACCAAGAAGACGCAGAGCCGCCCAATTTGTGCTGTTGAAGGCGACATACCTCTAATAAACGGGGTACCACAATTCGCGAGTCGGGAGGTATATTCTTCATTTATTAATCATTTAAATGGCGCCCTGTACATCGAGCTCGAGAATTTGGATTTGGACAATTGTGGAGATGAGCTTTTGGGATTGGTGGAACATTATCAGTGGCGAGATGTCGTAGCGCCCCCCGGCCGAGTCAACGTCAATTGGGTAAGGGAATTTTATGCTTACTTATGCGTACATCCCGATACCAATATTGTTCTTATTCGTGGACGACCGATTGTAATTTCTCCGGGTACGTTTAATGCTTATTTTGGTCTGGATATCTCGGAGGACGGGCCGGAGTATATGGCTACATTTGACGGGTCCGACGCTTGGTTGGAGGAAGTTGGTGCCTATCTTGGGATAGAGTGGACTATAGGAGAGGTTGCCCGCACATTTGCGGAACCAGATTTCAGAAGATGGGAGGATAAATGCCTTCATCGGCTTATCCGTTCTAATATCTTTCCGGCTAAGCATGTATCTACGGTCTACTATACCCATGCCACTCTGCTTTATTGGTTATACATGGGATGGCCCGTGAATGTGTGGGCGTTGATACGCAAGGAAATGACAGACGATGCTCTCAAGCCTCGGCATACCTTACCTTTTGGTTCACTGATCACTACATTCTGTGAGGGTGCCGAGTGCCCAGTGTTAGGCGGCGATTCCTATGTGGGGCCAATGCCTATCCTATATTTAAGTTTTGTCGCACCGCCTATCGTTCACGGTCACGAGCAAGAACAAGAAGGGGAGCCCGAAGATGATGCAGACGAAGCCGGCCCGAACAATTTGCAACTAGCACCATTCAATCCAGGATTTTGGGATTAAGTATTTTTATTTGCGTGTTTGCTATTCCTATAATTAACGAATTTTTATTTTGACTCAATTCTACTAGTGTGTCGTGTTATATAGAGCAGGTTTCACTGCTTCCTAAATTCGAACTCATGTGATGTTTTGGACTTGCTGAAATGTATTGAAATGTACTCATTAACTTATGGACTTAAAAATGTTTAAGGAATTTGTTATCCCTTTTACGGTCCCTTTTTCTGATTATTACTGTTTGGACTAATCCTGTAACGAATTTCGAGCTTTGTTTAAGATGCATGTTGCAGCGACTATTCTTCCGCCTTGCTAGCGGCCAATGCCTGTGCCTGTTACACTTTGCCGAATTCCCAAGACTTGTTCAACTTCCACGCTTATCCAGAGCTAAGTTCCTTTTCTGAGTTTGTTCTTTCTATTTTTATACATTGGGGACAATGCATGGTTTAAGTGGGGGGTACAAGTCACTTAGCTCAAATAAGCTTCCATATACTCCCATATATCAAATAATAAAAAATAAAATAAAAAATTATTAAAACTTTTAAACTTAGAATCACATTTACCTTGGTGAGCTCCTGATAATTATATCTAATAAGAAATAAGCCATATTTCATGAGTACGTGATCACTTTATGCTTCTGCGATTTATTGATTAGTAAACTTAATGATATTCATATTGTCCGTTGCGAGTAGTTGTTTATTATTCAAGTATTCGATAACTGAATCGAGTTGTACTACGCTTATTATAAAAAGTGAGAAATTGTTATGTGTACATTGCATAGATGATTGGTTATCCTTACCTAGTGTCAAATTTATCGTCTGATGTGTTCCTAAAAATTCTGGCCACAAAAGCTGAGTAATAAGCTTGAGACGTACCTGTGTTTGATAATGTTAAAACACTGGACTTGTAGTAAGTTACCAAAGTAGCCTCGCGCTTGTGGTAATATTCGATGCTATGTTTGATCTAAGATAGAGGGGTGCTCTAAAAAGTTTTCCTTCTTGAGATTGATAGTATCTGAAAAATATGAAGATATGAAAAGAATATTCAACTCTTTAAGAGGCTTTGAGTAGTACTCGGTCTCCAAGTCCAAAAACCCTATAGATACGCTCTTGCTTATTATTCTAGTGCTTCAACAATTAAAAGGCTTAAGAAGTGGGAATACTAAAGTTGGTAGGTTAAGACTACAAAGTTTGCATAAACTCTAATCTTGCTACGAATATTTAAAACTCAATGCACATGCACACAACACATCGATTCATGATGAATAGTGGATAATGGATAGCTGATGAGCATAGAGGGTATGAGTTGATTCGAGTTTCTTGTGTTAGTATACTGTGACCACGGGAAAGCGGTTTATGGGGAATGACTTATTGATATTTTGATCGGGACGATCAAAGGCTAAGTGGGGGGTAGTTGATAACGGTCATTTTGTGCCCATTATTCTATGATCTTTATCCCCGATTCTAGTTTAAAAGAGCTATAGTAGAGTAATAATAGGTCGTAATATGCTTAATTTGCATATGCCGAGAGTTACGATTCGTTATTATGTATTTAGAGGTTTTATTATATTATTTGATGTTACAGACTGTATTTTATGCTATATTTGTAGTAACGCATTTGGGAGCGCAAGGGATGGACTTCGGAGAAGCTTTAATGGATTGCAGACAAGTTCAAGAAGCCCAGGGCATAAAAGGAGGAAAGCCCAAGACGGAAAAAGAAGAAAGCCCAGAAGCATATAAGGCTCGGTCGACCGAGCCTATGCATTCGGTCGACCGAGTGGGCTGTAGTCAGCCAATGATCCGGCACATTGTTTGAGGCGGTTAGGGTTGATGAGTGTCGGCATTTAAGTCGGTTTTACGTGGTCGGTGAGGCTCTATATAAACACAAGTCCTTTGTATTTTTATTATGCATTCACCAATATCAATTCATATATACAAATAAGCAAATAAGGATTCATTAGGCTTGAGAAGGAGTTGAGGGTGCAATCATATAAGCCCTAGTTCTTCTTCTTATTTTCTTTTAGTAATCAATTTCCCAATTATGCTTTGATTGTTTGAGTAGTTATTCATATCTAGATGATGTAGATCTAGGCTATGGCGTTAGAGGCGATGATGATATCTTGTCTACATGAGGATCTCATACCTACGTCCTCTACCTAATATCTATGGATGAATCTGCGTGTTTAATTTACGTGCATTTAGATTAATTTATATGATGTCCTGATGATTTACTATATAATCCGATTCGTATGAGAAACCGCTGAGAAATATATTCGGGGATGTAATCTGGGAGTTAAGCACTCGGGTGACCGAGAGGTGTCACTCGGTCGACCGAGTGTCCCTATTCGGTCGACCGAGAGCTTCCGAACCTATTTCATCCGTTAATCAGTCACGTCTTTATGATTAGGTTAGCTTAATTGAATCTGTTATCTCAGTAGGTATGGCTATGGCTACGTCACTCGCTTAATTTAATTAAAACGTGTAAGAAGGAAATACCGATATAAAACTCTTAGGTAGGCTCATGAATTGATCTTCGGACGTTCAGCGTTATCTAGGTAGGTTTATATTAGGGAATTGCGTGCACCTTGTTATACGTAGATCATAAACTAGCATGAGACTATAACTTGGTAATTGTTAGTTGGACGAGAGTTTGAGTGATCGTTTAGGAAGTACGCCTAACCATAGGAATGTTGCCTGGACGAGGTGTACGGTTAATATCGGCATCCTTAGAGTCGTAAGCGTGTGAGTTATATGAGATGGAGGCACCAAAAGGCGAAGTCACGTAACAATACCACGGTGATCTAGTGACCTACCGGTGCTACATCAAGTTTTAGGGGATGACTCCCGTAGCCAATATAAATAGATATGAACGGATTAATAGTTGGAGAGTCTTGTTGTTATATAAATTGTCTAGGTCCGAATGATTACGGTTATAATTGGGCAGTTGATTACGTTATTTGTTTACATGTTATTCGTTTATATGTTTGAGTGTGTCTTTCTTTTCTCGTATTCTATGTTGGTCGTAGACCGTCTTTGTCAAACGAAATAAATAGGTTGACTATTTAAGTCAGGATCCACAAATTGATTCTCTGTGGGATCGACCTCGACTCTATCTAGCTATACTGCGATTGAACCTAGTTCACTTGCAAGTGGTTATTTAGGCATCGAGTTAATAATTTAACTTGACCGCAATCAGGATAACTCATCTTCTCGATAGCTTCTACTTTTGCCCTGTCAACTTCGATACCTTTGGCGGAGATTTTGTGGCCAAGAACTATTCCCTCATCAACCATGAAATGGCATTTTTCCCAATTGAGCACTAAGTTCTTTTCCACGCATCTGGATAAGACCTGGTCAAGGTTGTCAAGACAATCATCAAAAGACTGACCAAAGACCGAAAAATCGTCCATAAAGATTTCCATGCACTTTTCTACGAGCCCGTCAAAGATAGCCAGCATACATCTTTGAAATGTAGCTGGGGCATTGCAGAGACCAAATGGCATTCACCTGTAGGCGAATGTACCATAAGGGCAAGTGAAAGTGGTCTTTTCTTGGTCAGCTGGATCAATGGGTATCTTGAAGTATCCTGAATATCCATTTAGGAAGCAGTAGAATGCGTGTCCCGCCAGACGTTCAAGCATCTGGTCAATGAATGGAAGGGGAAAGTGATCTTTCATGGTTACCTCATTGAGCTTTCGATAATCAATGCAGACTCTGTAACCAGTGACAAGTCTCAACGCTATTTCCTCTCCCTTCTCATTCTTCTCAATCGTAATTCCACCTTTCTTGGGAACTACTTGAGTCGGGGAAACCCAGTCACTATCAGCGATGGCATAAATGATTCCCATGTCCAGAAGTTTGATAATTTCTTTCTTAACCACCTCTTGCATATGAGGGTTGAGCCTCCTCTGGGGCTGTCTAACACATTTCGCACCCTCATTAGTCTTGATCTTATGCATCTGAGATGTCGGAGATATCCTACGATATCTCCTACTTGCCATCAAAGGCTCTTTCATTTTTCCTCAAGACGTTGATTAATTTCATTTCTCTAAAGCGAGACGACTTGGCGAGATATAATCAATGGAAGCTTGTCACCTTCTCTTAAAAACACATACTTAAGATGTTTAGGCAACGGCTTCAACACCAAATCTGCAGGGGGGTCTTCTAAACTAGATTTGAGCTCTCCACCTTTCAACTCAACATCGCTGAGTTTACTTAGCGGTCCCACTGCCAAAGCATCTCCTTTTAATCCTTAAATTCAGCTTCAAACTGCTCTAGACTTACCACACCATGATTATTCAAATTATCAACCAGTCGCTCATACTCAGTTGCCACAGCCATGACTTGCTTCTCCATTAAATCATTGAAGTCATTAGACGTATCCTCAATGGAAAAACCGGTTGGAGGCCCAGAGGGTATTTGAGTGGATCTGGAGACATTATAGCTTACCTCTTGATCACCAACACGTATCGTCACTCGCCCACCATCATGATCAATGAGGGCTCTGTTTGCAGAGCAGAAAAAGGTCTTCCAAGAATCAGGGGGACATTTTCATCTTTTTCAATGTCTAGGACGTACCAGTCAACGGGAAAGGTAAATCTATCGATTTGAACTAGTATGTCTTTTAAGATTCCCGCTGCTTTCTTAGAAGATCTATCAACGAATTTCAAATTCATGGTAGTGGGTTCTAGAAGATCAATTAAACCCAGTTGTTTGCACACAGACAATGGCATGAGGCTTATAGATGCACCCAGGTCACACAAAGAGTTAGGGAAGACCAGGCCTCCCATTAACACTGTAAGCACGAACTTTCCAGGGTCACCTCTCTTGGTTGGTAAGTCTTCATAATTGATTATTGAACAATCCTCACCAATCATCCTTTCCATGTCTGACAACTTCCTTTTTGAAGAAACAACATCCTTGATAAATTTTGTATACTTAGGCATTTCAACCAAGACCTCGATAATGGAAGATTTACTGAGTATTTTTCAAAAGGTTCAGCACCTTTTCATACTTCTTATCTTCACTCAAAGGGATGTTGCTCTTTCTTGGTGGAAATGGAAGCTTTTTCAGGTCATTCTCAGAAAAGACTTTCTTTGAAGATGCACTGACAGCTTTGTCTTCCAGATCCTTCCACCGAACAGCTTTTTCAATATTTTTATTAGTCAGGGGATCAGCCTCCTGACTCACACTTGATTCTTCACTCCTCAGGGGATCAGCCACCTGAGGACTTCCAGCTTTTTCACCTCTCAGGGGATCAGCCACCTGAGTATTCTCTTTCGGCCAAGGGGAGTGTAGGTGCTCAGCTTCCCCTCCTGTCTTATCACTGGCAGGAGGGGCTAGTGGTTTCCCTGGTGGGAAGGACCACTAACTTGAGTACCACTTCTTAAATTCATTGCACTGGCCTCCTCCCTACCGTATGGAATTGATGGTACGAGGTCAGTACATTGGCCATTGTTCAAGTCGGTTTGAGCAACTTGACCACCCTTTGGATTTTTCGGTGGCGGGCGGTTGCCCCTAGGGGTCTCGAAAGCTAATTTGCTCGACCCAGTTGCCCAATTTGCCTCTCAAGATTTTTCATTGATCTGCTTTGCTCCTCCAATTTAGCTTCAAGATTGTTAGATTGGGAGGGGCCTTGAGAGTTTTGGAAATTTTGAGAATAAAAGTGGTGGGCCGACTTTAGATTGACGAGGATTAGAATTGGCGGGCCAATTCTGATTGAACCTTTGATTAGAATTAGAAAAATTGGAATTCTGGTTCTGATTGAAATTAGAATTTGGATTGAAACTTGAAGATTGATTGAACCCTTGGTTTTGGAGATTATTCTGGCCAAAAAATTGATTAAACCTTTGATTGTTCTGGCCATAGAATGCATTTACTTCAGCATTCTGTCCGTTCATAGGACAGAATCTAGATGTGTGTCCCACCTCGTCACAATTCTGACATGTGACTTGATTATACTGTCCATAATCATGAACAGCATTCACTTGATAAGATGCAGGGGGATTGAATTGACTTTGGCCAATCACGTGGCGGTCGACAACTCTCTGTCTGAACCTGAGGGTTCGGTGGAAAAGAAGAAGTTTGATTCATCTGATTTGAAACTTGAGAAGTTGCCATCTGCTTCTGCAGCATGGCAATCAAACTTTGCATGTTCACTTCCTCAATCTTAGGAGGAGGAGGTGCTTGAATGGCTTGATAAGAGGGAGCATAGTTGTATTTGGCAATGTCCTCGAACAGTGCCAACCCCTCATCAGGCGTTTTCTTCAAAAACGCCCCACCGGATGAACTATTGACCATGCTTTTGTCATTTCGGTCAATCCACTAAAAACGTGTTGACTTGCCTTTCGGTGGCAAGCCATGGTGGGGACACTTTCTAAGCAGAGACTTGAATCTTTTTCAACACTCAAAAAGGATTCATTCTCTTTACGATAGAAAGTGAATATCTCGTTTAAACAACGGGTTTGTCTTTGAAGGTGGAAAATATTGACTTAAAATTTCTTTTCAAGTTCGGACAGGTAGTAATAGATTCAATGGGAGAGAGGTGTACCACTCTTTAGCTTCTCCCTTCAATGAAAATGGAAATAGTTTCAATTTTATAGCATCCTCACTTACTCCTTGGATGCGTGTAGTACCGCATATCTCTAAGAATGTATGTAAGTGAGTATGGGGATTTCTCGATCGATAACCGTGGAAAATAGATGCATCTTTGCATCATCCGAATAAGTCCCGGCTTTAGCTTGAAGGTCTGTGCAGTAATGTTTGGAATAACAATAGCCGGGTTGACTTTGACTTCGCCAGGCATGGCGTAGTCTGCCAACGTACGTCTATCGTTAGCAGCCATAATTACGAAGTTTTCAAATTCTTCGGCTAAACGATCCTCTAGATCTTGATCGGCTTCTTCAGAAGGAGCCGCAGAACGGAAAATCCGCCTGTGTGGCCGGACTACGGTTCGCTCGGGGTCAGGGGTGTATAGTAACGGTCCCTTTTGACTCCGAGTTTGCACAAACCGGACCAAAAACAAGTGAAAGCAACCTAAAGACTAAGAAATTAAAAGCCTAATAAAAGAAAAGAAATGAAATGAAGAAAGAGAGACAGGATTATTAAGGGAAAAGATGAAACAGACGGGCGTCCAAAGGTTTGGACGGGCGTCTGCCCAACTTTTGGACTGGACGGGCGTTCGGATGCCCAAACGCCGTCTGTCTTCGTAGAAAACTTGAACGGGCGCCCAAATTTTATGGGCGCTCGTCTAGAAAGTGAGTGAAAACGCTACTGAGATTGAAAATTTTCAGCCGGACGGGCGCCCAAGATCCTGCACGCCCGTTTGGTAGCGGGAAAACTAGAAACGAAGCGAAAATTTGCGAGAAAGAAAGGGAAAAGAAAAAAATGTAGAAGCAGTAAAAGGAAAAGCAGATGGAAAAAGAAGAAATAGAAAAGAAAAACTAATCCCGAGGGAACTACAAAGGAAGGCCCTTAAACCCTAAACTAAAACCCTAATTACCTAATTAAAATCTACCTAAAACAAGAACAAGAAATAATTAAACACAGAAAAACAAAAACAAACACTAGGCAACCGTTTGGTTCCCCGGCATCGGCGCCAAAAACTTGTCACGGATTTTATTAACAAGTAATAAATTTATAATCCGATATACCTCAAGTGCAAGGATCGTAGTAAAGAGGTTGATACCGGGTCGATCTTACGGGGAACTAACGATTGGTAATCCTAGTCTTTGTTTAACTAATTATGTCACGAAAACTAACCTAAACAGATACGAAAACAGTAAATAATTCACAAGGAAAATAACAATAACGTAAACTGGACAGGAGATCAATGACCTAAAGCCAGGAGAGATAGTTTCGAACCAATTTAAACTAAACTAAACCTAGTATGCAATAAAAAGATTTAATTAAACTAAACAATTCAAGTTCTAAGGGATTATTCAAATTATAACGAGCAAACGAGCAATTGATCCACCTATCCTATCAACATTCAATTCCAATTCAGATTATTTCGTGATTTCTAACCAAGTTGTGATTCATCTCATCTAAAGTACGAACCCTAATTTCTTAGATAGTTCATCTATTAATCTCTATCTTTTGATCTAAGATTAACGCTTCTTCTAACCAAAGATGTAAACTTTAACATTTTTAATCTAGAAATCTAACCTATTAACTCTCGTTATATAGATCAAATAACTATTCTCTTATCATGGTGATCTAACGTTTAGATGATTTTCATCAAATAAAACAATCAACAAGCAACGATCTTTCGATATGAAATTGCATAAATAACAATAAGCATGATAAAAGAAACAACTTATATTAAAAAAACTCACAAAATAATCAAGAACGGAATGAATTGTTGAGTCGGACGGCTTCATAACGCTCGTTCAAGGCTTTTAGCCTCTAAGCATCCTCTTGAAACTTGGAATTGTTTGAATAAAAGTGCATAAGAGTATCTAAAGAAAAACTGTTTGTAAACTAAGGAAAAACGCAGCTGAGCCGCCCCTAGGGTTTAGGGTTCGAGTATATAAGTAATTGGTATCCTTTGGGTTGAGAAACTGCCGCCTATATATAGATTTTCTTCAAGTCGGTTTAGCTAAGTCGGCTACTGGACGCCCGTCTGAATGGTTGAACGCCCGTCCAGCTTGTGTAAATTTCTTCGAGTCGGGCCGAGCCATGATCAGACGCCCGTCCTTCTTTAAATTGGACGCTCGTCCAGCAATTTCATCCAAACTCTGAATCAAAAATATCAGCACGGACGCTCGTCCACTTGACCAAACGCCCGTCCACTCTGGACGCCAGTTCAAGCTGCTGAACGCCAGTCCAGGATCGACTTCATCTTGATTTCTTCATCTTTATCTCTTTTATCATCAATGAAATTCGACTCTTATCTCTTTTTGATCATTATTTGAGCATCAAATGTACCTATAACACATTAAAACATCACAAAATGTAATATCGTCCAAATAATCATAAAAATCACAATTAAAACACCAAAATTAACCTATTTTGTGAATAACTCATTTAAAATACCATTTACTCAATAAATCCATTAAACACTCGTTTCTTATGCAAATTTATGCAAATATGAGGGAAATTATCATAAAATATAACGTTATAAATCGTATAAATTCACCCTTAACAATTACTCCCTGTGGATTCGACCTTGTGACCACTATACTCCCGTTGACCCGATACTCTGTCGGTGAAAGTTAGCGGTTAAGTATTTTGTTATCATGTATCATACTTCATCAAATCCTATCACATAGCGACTGTATTTTATCGTATCTATACTAATGCCACTGAAGTCTTAGACTTAAAATAAATGGCACAAAGCTTATTATACCATTTCATATGATATGAAGATGTCTTAACATCATATACAAAGTTTCATTTGCAAACAAAGACATCAACACGTGAAGACATCAAGTATTAAAGTGATATATATATTGTTTAACTGAAGATGTCAACATGTGATACATCATTATACTCTTGTGTATCATCATGGATGGTACATTATGCAAAGAATTATCAGAAAATGAAGATACATGGATCACCACAAAATGAATCTTGTTTTCCTTTTCCAAGAATTGTCTTCATTTAAACATTAAACAGTAAAGAGGTAGACAAAATTCATACCAGAATGAACTTAGAAAGCTCGTCGCTTGTCTACGGTTGTAATTTTATGCACGAAGCAGCTCAAGTTTTCAGTCTCTGTCGTTGATCAACAGGAACAGCCTCCGAAATTCTCAAAAGACCGCTACAATGAAAAGTCGACTGCTAGGTCGCCTTTTGTTCTTCCCAAAATTCCCTCACAAGATACTCTGTTTTTCTTTACAAGAATATTGTGATACGAAAGAGCTTAGCATATCTCTCCTTAACTAGGAGTAGGTGGCGCAAACATCTCCCAATTAGCTTGGGATATACTCTTTGACTTGGAATAGGGAATTTGAAATCAATTCCCACTAGAATAAGGATTTAAGATATCAATGGATATTTGATTGATTATCTCATTAAGTGTTTTTCTTAATTTTATTTATGTAATAAATTTAATATCTTATATTAAATATATAATATATATATATATATATATATATATATATATATATATATATATATATATATATATATATATATATATATATATATATATATTATTATTAACATGTGAGAAATTTCCATCTTGGTGGTGAGCTTCGTTTACTTCATTTCCGGATTGGCGATCACTACATCACAACACTCCTCATGTAAAACGAAAGAAATTCTCCAAGATCTGGGATGCTACAAGGAAAATAACATGCTGGAGTACTTGAAAAAGAATGAATAATTAATTTCATTTTCAACACAAAAGCCGTGTCACTGGAGGACACATTGCTGAAATCCAAACAATCCGGTTTGTGTGGATCGACGATCAATGTGACAAGCTTGCTTTTGATTGGAATAAATGAAAGTCATATCCGATAGACGTTCCCAAATAGCAGATTTGACGATTACTAGTCTTTTGTTTTGTTTATTGTTCTGTTGCTTACTTCTGCGAATTCTTTCTGTTTTCTTCATTTACTATCCTTCTCTAGCAACTTTATAAAGAATTTGCATATACAAAATCGGTATTGCCTTAGAAAAAAAAGTCCAACACACTTCACATCATATCATACCATTTCGTTTTCTTCTTTTGAGGAAAGGGCTATTTTCATCACTCTCATCAATTCATGGTGGTTGTACTCGATCGATCACCATATATTCATTCCTATATATTGCTACTTTTTTTTTTTTTCAAAAATTCAATTGTGGTGTGGAATTTACACTTACACACGCTCGTACATCCATGCAATCATAGAATTCCACAGCTAACTTTCCCTTTTAACTGTTGCTACATTACTTTTTTCTCTTTCTTTCTTTTTTTTTTTTTAAATTTGAAAACCTCAAGTCAACCTCGACTCATCATTTGGTCGTGGTTTTCTTTTGCACCAGCAGCAGCACCACTTATAATTTCCCACTATTTTTCACCTTTTCTTTCACACACACACACACTTTCTACTACTATATATTTTAGCCTTCTCAGTCTCCCCTAATGGACATAATACTAAGGCACAGCATGAAGGTTCACCAATTTGCACGTCCAGGTTTTTGGGAGCATGAACGTCCCTCCTCACTCACGCTTGACTACAAACGCTTACGCCCTCTCGTCCCTAAGTTGCAACCCGACCCGCCCAAGAGTGATGTAGTCAGTGTTGCAACCTTTGATCTCAAGAGCTTCATTCGACCCGAAAATGGCTTCAGGAAGCATGGATCTGCAGATAACAACAAAGATTCAGTTCAAGTAATTATATATATATAATTTTTTTGCCTTTCGTTTACATTTCTTAATAGCTATAGCATGCAGTATATGTGTACGTGTTTTCCTGCTATACTTGACTTGTCCAAACTCTAAAATAATGTTCTAAAATAGCAATATATATATATATTAGAATTAATAGCACCATTCATTTTCTGATTTGTAGGGTTAAGACAAAATGCATGATAGAAGATATAGTAATATATTAAAAATAAAATAAAAAACGTTAGCTGGTAGTCGTTATCTGAGCGATTCTACAATAATGTAGGTTGATAAAGCAATCCAAAAAGAAACCACGGTTCCTTTTTAACGGGGGAATAGCCTGATCATGATCCACTAATTTATCAGCAATATTTATAAAATGACATTATGGGGAAATAGGAAACGTACAGATCGTTTATCGTAAACAATAAAATATATATATATATATATATATATATATATGTGTGTGTGTGTTTATATGTTATAAAAACATAGATGTATTTATTGTAATAATTAAACCTAGAAAGGTATTTTGTTCCGAAAAAAATCATAAATAATGAGGTATATACCAGAAGTGTCATTACTCTATGTATATATATGCGTAGATTTTTTTCTTCCCTATTATAATATTTTTAGATAATGTGTCACAATGTACAATAAATGTTACAACACAATCTTAAGTTGTTGATTTTTATAGAACCAATATAATTCAATAAGTCTCATATCATAATTAATGGTCTCAAAATATGTTGTGTACAATGTTGTGGTTATTTTGTTGCTTCACTAACACTATTCATATTTTTAACGGGTCTGTTGATAGGCTGGTATATGTATTTATTGATTTTTATTTTATAGGCGACATTGTTTGCACCACAGTCAACTTAATTATCGATTCACCACGTACATATTACTTGTATACTGCACCAGAACCACTTTGCGAAAGTCAATTCTTAAGTCAGAAATCAACTTTAAAAATGTTAATTATTTTATGATCGACTTTCGAAAATTCGATTCTTATATGAAATTCATTTGTGATTGATGAGTAGACAGAAAGCCAGGCCGGTGGAGGGACGAGATGGAACCCGACGCAAGAGCAGATAAGTATCCTAGAAATGTTGTATGGAGGAGGGATGAGGACGCCAAATGCGCAACAAATAGAACAAATCACAACACAACTTGGCAAGTATGGGAAAATAGAAGGGAAAAATGTGTTTTACTGGTTCCAAAACCATAAGGCACGCGAGCGACAAAAGCAAAAACGCAATATTCCTTGTCCTCACCAAACTCCAACTCTTCCTGCACCTGTCACATCATCTCTACAGGTATTCTTCCACTCCTTTATTACTATTATTAGTATTTTTTATATATATATATTTTGTTTGTGTGTGTAAACGCACAAGAACACCACTTACAAAGGAAATTAATTTATTATTGTAGGTTTATACTGAGGAGGCCGGCGAAGAAGAAGACACGAGTATTTTCAAGAGAAAATGCAGGAAATTAGCATTTGAGTGCTTGGAAGAAGACATGAGATATGGAAGGGAAGGAGGAGGAGGAGGAGGAGGAGATAGGACCCTCATACTCTTTCCATTGCACCCTGAAAGTAGTTGAAGGTGCTAGCTTAATTAAGATTCTTTTATCTCACCAATAATGATACCGCCTTAACTATTCCGTTATAACGAGTGACGTACCGTTATCTGTATTGTTAATCATGATAAGTTTAAATTAATCCCGAATTAAAATCATGATCAATAATACAGAGATGACCGTTGTGACACAACGGTTATTTTCGTATCATTACTCCTATTCTAGTATGGACTTCTTTTTTCTTTTTTCTTTTGTTTACTTTTCTTTTTTAAGAGGTTTCACTATGGACTTTTCTAAAGTGTAATTTCGTGAGGAATAAAAATCGTCTTTATGGAATTTAGAGATATATATATCCCAAGCATGTAATTTGCCGCTTCATATGCTTTAATTTATCGCTTTTTTCATTCTTCCTTTGGGAAAGAGGAAAGACAAATTGTTTCTTTGTAGTTCAAGGAAAAAAAAAAAAAAAAAACCAATTTCGTGCTTCATGTGGACCACACTTTTTGCACGGTTTATTACTACCTTCTCATATAAAAATTCAACATTTTTTAAGATTAATTGTCACATAAAAAATATTCATTTAAAATATCAATACATCGTTTAATGCATATTTTTTGAAAAATACTCATATCATACAATTTAATACTAGTATTTATATACTATTTTCATATTCCAAACAAGTA
This sequence comes from Gentiana macrophylla, assembly GCA_026214975.1. Lineage (NCBI taxonomy): Eukaryota > Viridiplantae > Streptophyta > Magnoliopsida > Gentianales > Gentianaceae > Gentiana > Gentiana macrophylla. The sequence goes on from CM047805.1 coordinate 122,897,595, forward strand.
TTTATTATGAAATATGGTACATATGTCTATTAGTGTTTAAAATACAACACATTAATTATTTTCTGAATCTGTACGCACAACAAAAATGGACACTTTTTGTGGGACGGAGATGGTAGATGTGTATTGATTGTCACATTAAATCTAAATCATACGTAAATCAAAAAAACATGGAATAAAGAGACAAGCAAGAGACTCGGGAAATAGACATGAAAAACTTTTCATTAATCAACTCAACCGGTAAAGCAGCAGAATTCTCGCCTCATATAAGTGTGAGACATAAAAGTCTTGTCACTCAGTTTAGCTCATTTAGACCGAAACAAATTAAGACGACGGTCTAAGCAATTGACCGGATCATTTATGACTCATTTAGCGCTACAAACCCAATTCTGGGGGCGTTACAGTTTGGTATCAGAGCAGACTATCAGATAGATTTAAATGCCACACCGTGAAAGATGGTGAGGGTCAACTCTAGAATCCTCTGTTAGGGACGAGACTGGGACAAGTCCTGGCGAGGACGTCAGTCTCTTATAAGGGGAGAGTGTAAAGTCTCGCATCGGTAAGTATTATAATGTCCACCCCAATATAAGTGTGACATAAAGGTATTGTCAACTCGGATAAGTCGTTTTAGACCAATAGAGGATGACGGTCTAAGCAGTTGACTAGATCATTTATGACTCATTTAGCGCTACCAGTCCTAGGTCTGGGGTTGTTACACAACCGGTTACAACTGTAGTCGAACTAAATCATAAATGGCTATTACGACGCTACTTGTCCCAAAAGAGGAAACCACCGAAACACAACAAATTCCATGGCTTCATTCTTGAGCTTGTTCTCCATGCACATCATCCAACTCATTTGATGTATCTGCAGTAAGGAGAAAGAAGATCAAAAGAGTGCTTCATGCTTGTCAGGCGCCGGAAGACATAACATTAATTAATCAATTTCATCCAGTTTACAAACAAGCTGAAAGCATAGACTCAAATCTTAAAAAAAACTACTTTCAAAGCATAACTTGAAGGATACATAAAACATCTTTAAAAACATACATTAATATAGAAAAATACTTGAGGAAAACAACTTGTAATGCACAAAACATGATTCCACCTCTAATGTGACCAATTACTTAACATACTGATTACGTTCAGATTTACATATATCTTATTACAGAAACAAAACATACCTACCACAGAACACATAGCAGAATCTATGCATATATGTCAATTTTTGACGCATACATAGCCGGAACTGAGGTTTAATCGAGTATTCAATGCCATGGTGAAACACCATCAAGAGGTCATAAAGTGCGACATGTGTGATACCCTCAAAGTACCCGGACGGTACATAGCATTTAGTGCAACATGGTGATACCCTCTAAGGTACCCAGACGGTACATTGCATTAGTATATGACCATGAATAACCATCTTCACAGAACAAATAAGAGCATATAAATCAGGTTCATTTTTACATCTTTTTAACCACCTAAGTGAGCACGAAAAAAGGCCAAATCCATAACTACACCAAACTTCCAAACCCTATCTCCTTCTACTACCCAAAAGCAAATAAAACGATTTACTTAAATCGCTAGAAAACACATGATACTTGAAAATACTTCGTATAGCACGTACATAATACTTTAGAAAATTAGCGGCAAGATGCAACACATAACCCTAAACTAACAAATTTCATGCAGATACTTGAAAAGCAATTTACTTAAAAACAAATAACAGCAGTATCTTTAAACTAAAAAGATCATTTTGATAAGAATAACTCTCTACCTTAAAGACGGAGCAGAACAACAACTAACTTCCGAATTTACGCGAATCTACAATAAACAACAAATCTAACAACGATTTCTCTTTCTCGATCATCCGTCAATCCCGAATAAACTCTAATGAATAAATACACAATATTTAACCCTAATTAATATCATAACTTAAACTTACCGGCAAATCATTCGTGAATCGAACTGAAAAACAGTGTACCGAATTGTAACCAGACCATTTTATTTTCTTTTTCTTTTCTTACTTCTCTTTTTTTTATTCTTCTCCCGTGGCATTGCCAGCTCCTTTTTTTTGCGACAGCTTATATTTTTATTTTATTTTTCTCTTTTCGTTTTGTTTGGTACAAAACAACACATCTATCTATATATATATATATTATATATATATTATATATATATATATATATATATATGTTATATATATATATATAATATATATATATATATATATATATATATATATATATATATATAGAAGAGGAAATAAAATCAATTGACCCGTTTACCCACATAACCCGCACCAAACCCAATAAAAAACCCGCATATTCCATCATTAATGCCAAATATCCCTTGCATTAATTTAATATCAATATTACCCAAATCTCTTCTATTTACATATATCATTTCCCTTCTTCAAAATTTCATCATTTCCCTTCTATTTTCTCTTCTATCATTTCCTATTTTTGGCTTTGGTTCAAACCTTTTTGGCAATTAAAAAAGGTAAATGGGTGTTCAACCGTATTTAATTGTGTTATGGTTGATGTTTTATTTTTGTTTCTTTTTTATAATTCTTTTTGTATCGTACAGGTTTTGTTCGTCCTAATTTTGGCTTTGATTCAAACCTTTTTGGCAATTGAAAAAGGTAAAGGTTGTTCAACGAAAATTTTCATCATTTCCCTTCTATTTTCTCTTCTATCATTTCCTATTTTTGGCTTTGGTTCAAACTTTTTTGGCAATTGAAAAAGGTAAAGCTGTGTTCAACCGTATTTAATCGTGGTATGGTTGGTGTTTTATTTTTTTTTCTTTTTTATAATTCTTTTTGTAACGTACAGGTTTTGTTCGTCCTAATTTTGGCTTTGATTCAGACCTTTTTGGCAATTGAAAAAGGTAAAGGCTGTTCAATCGTATTTAATCGTGTTATGGATGGTGTTTTATTTTTGTTTCTTTTTTATAATTCTTTTTGTATCGTACAGGTTTTGTTTTTATAACATATGTATTCTTTCTCTTATTGTTATCATGCCATTGAACGACAACAAAAAAAAAAAAAAAAAAAAAAAAAAAAAAAAAGAGTAAAGTTACATACACATTCTTGATCCATTCCCAAATACTGTGAATGGTTGCATTTTATTTAAAAAAACGGAAAGAAAGAAAAACAACCAACAAGGCAAACATGATTTTCATTAGTTATGTTAGTATTTGTTTTTCTTTGGGTTAAGATATTTGAAATGACGTTAAGATATTTGATATTTTAAAATGAAGGTGCTTATTCGTTTCTCTAATTTTTTTTTTTTTTTTTTTTTTTTTTTGAAAGGCCAAGTTTTTGAAGCAACCTAAGGCTGAGAAATAAGACTATCTAGGTTTGTATTTTCACTTTTCATTATTTTGAAAGCTCCATGAACTTACCATGTTATTGATTTTTTTTTTAACAAAATGTTATTGAACTCTAGGTTATGCTTATTGACATGGACATATTTCTTGAGCTTGCATATGAAATTCTGTTGGTTTTTTTATTTTTTTTATTTAAGTTTCTTTGTTCTATCTACTCTATTATTTTCACTGTGCTTCTTGCTTAGTACAATTATGATAAAAAAAAAAATCATTTCCTGCAAATTAGTCATCCCAATTAATACCAAGCATTCTTAGATTACATTACATTTTGAAATATCTCTTGAGCTTGCATGTCAAATATAATGTCATCTAATGCATAATATTCTAACAATAATTACCTACAATAATATCAAACATTCTTAAATTACACTATATTTTGAAAAATAAATTAGTCATCCCAATATAATGTCAAATATTCATAGCATTATGGCATGCGAAATATTTTTCACATTAAGTTATAATATTTAAAAAATGATAAATTTAGTGTTTGCAAATAATACAGAATATTCTAACATTAAATTGTATTTTAAAAAAATATCTAAACTCAAATTTATCATTTAATGCGAAATATTCAGACATTAAATGCATCCCTATAATTTTGCCACCCCAAATAATGCCAGATATTCTTAAATTAATGACAATTAATGCAGAGTATTTTCTCTTTGCTTAATAAAATTATGACAACGAAAAGCAATTCCTGCAAATTAATACCAAACATTATTAAATTATTTTTCATTAATGAAATATAACAAATTTAATTATAAATTAGCCATCCTAATATAATGTCAAATACTCATAACATTATGACACTTAATGCGAAACATTTTTCATTAACTTATAGTATTTAAAAAAATTATAAATTGAATTTTGTGAAATAATGCAGAATATTCTAACAATGGTTACATTTTCAAAAATATCTAAACTCAAATAATGCAGAATATTCTAACAATAATTACCTACAATAATATCAAACATTCTTAAGTTACATTATATTTTGAAAAATAAACATATCAATTATAAATTAGTCATCACAATATAATGTCAAATATTCATAGCATTATGGCACTTAATGCGAAATATTTTTCACACTAATTTATAATATTTAAAAAATAATAAATTTAATGTTTGCCATTATTGCAGAATATTCTAACATTAAATTGTATTTTAAAAAATATCTAAACTCAAATATGTCATTTAATGTGAAATATTCAGACATTAAATGCATCCCTATAATTTTGTCACCCCAAATAATGTCATATATTCTTAAATTAATGATAATTAATGCAGAATATTTTTTCTTGCTGAATAGAATTATGACAAAGAATGTCATTTCCTGCAAATTAATACCAGATATTCTTCAATTACATTACATTTTGAAATATAACAAAAATTTAATTATAAATTAGTCATCCCAGTATAATGTCAAATACTCATAACATTATGAAACTTAATGCGAAATATTTTTTCATTAACTTATAGTTTTTAAAAAATGATAAATTGAATTTTGTCAATTAATGCATAATATTCTAACAATGATTACATTTTCAAAAATATCTAATGTCTAATAATGCAGAATATTCTAACAATAATTACCTACAATAATATCAAACATTCTTAAATTACATTATATTTTGAAAAATAAACAAATCAATTATAAATTAGTCATCCCAATATAATTTCAAATATTCATAGCATTCAAATATTCATAGCATTATGGCATGCGAAATATTTTTCACATTAAGTTATAATATTTAAAAAATGATAAATTTAGTGTTTGCAATTATTGCAGAATATTCTAACATTAAATTGTATTTTAAAAAATATATAAACTCAAATATATTATTTAATGTGAAATATTCAGATATTAAATACATCCCTATAATTTTGCAACCCCAAATAATGCTATATATTTTTAAATTAATGATACTTAATGCAGAATATTTTTTCTTGCTTAATACAATTATGATAAAGAAAATCATTTCCTGCAAATTAATACCAATTTTAATTATAAATTAGCCATCCCAATATAATGTCGAATACTCATAACATTATGACACTTAATGCGAAATATTTTTTCATTAACTTATAGTATTTAAAAAATGATAAATTGAATTTTGTGAATTAATGCAGAATATTCTTACAATGATTACATTTTCAAAAATATCTAAACTCAAATAATGCATAATATTCTAACAATAATTACCTACAATAATATCAAACATTATTATGTTACATTATATTTTGAAAAATAAACAAACGAATTATAAATTAAATTATAAACAAATGATGTTATCTTATTTGACATCCTTTAATGATTGAGATTCTATCCGCAATGACATCCTTTAATGATTGAAATGTTGCAAGTTATTTACATTAATTCATTTTATTGTACGATCGTGCATTGGGTTTGTTTAATTTTATTTTTTCAGAAGAGTATTTATTTAAAATTTTATAAATTATGGATGATTCACTGTTTTATTTTACGTTGAGTTATCTCCGTGCATAGCACGGGTAAATTGCTAGTCTATATATATAATAATGCTTCATATCAATCTAAGGTTTTTTTAAGGTACACGATATATAATAATGCTTCATATCAATCTAACGGTTTATATTATTTTAATATTGATTCAACGGTAAACTGAACGGTCCAGTTTTTCAACACTGACTGGACCGTAGTATTTCCTATGCATAGAAAAGATTTTGAAAATAGAATTGATGGGTTTTTCTATTCTCACCCAACTTTTCTTCAACCTAGCATAAGAATTATAAATGTGGAAAAGAATTAAGTTTTGAGAAAACTTTTCAACTTGAAAAAAGTCGTTTGTCTATTTTCAATTAATCAAACATATTTAATTTGAGTAAAGAATAAAAAAAAATTCTTTTCTCAACCCTTTTCTATTAACCAAACAATGTCATGTTGAACCAATTCCCTCAAACATGTATCCGTTTGCCTTCTACTTGACCAACATTACCTCAACCGCTGTGTGCTTCTTCTTTTTTTTGTTTCTTATGATATGATATAAAGCACACACAACACAACACATTTATTTATAATGCGTGTTAACTTTTTGAGTAGTTATAATGCTAAAACAAAAACTTGAATTTCAGTGAAAAGATATTATTTGCATACCAAACATTTTGATGCAGATGCTATTACAAAAATGGTATACCCTGACCATGAGGGCCCCTCACCCCCGATCCCACAGGAATGTGGGGAGAGGTTAATCAGGTAACCTAGAGTTTAGAGTCAGGGGATTGCTGGTTACCCATCACTGAAGGGTGTTATCAATCGGAAATCAACCCCTTTTACGGGAATCGAACCGCTGACCTCCAGCTTAGGGTCCGGCTGTCATTATAACATCCCAGCTCCTCACCACTAGGCCATATCCAGGGGATTTGTAGATGCTATTACAAAAACGGTTAAACCCTAACCGTGAGGGCCCCCTCGCCCCCGATCCCACAGGAATGCGATGAGAGGTTAATCAGGAGCCTTGTAGATGCTATTACATCTATTAGGAGAAGAGGATAAAGACAAGAATAAAATATAGGTAGAATCTAGTACTAGATATTCTAGTACACACTCTCTCAATAACAACCTTTCAAGTAAAGACTAATATACCCTTCTTGATCTTATCTTCTAACATCCCCCCTCAAACGAGAAGGGGTCTTGACCACTTGAAGTTTGTCTCGAAACTGACTGAATTTTGTGATGGACAGTGGCTTGGTGAAGCGATCCGCTATACATTCGAGAGGAGGAATGTATTTGACAGAAATAGAACCTTCCACAATCTTGTCTCTAATAAAATGAACATCTAACTCAACATGTTTGGTCCTGTTATGGAAAACAGGATTGTAGGTCAGTGCTTGAGCACTTAAATTATCACACCAAATCACATAAGTTTTTGGTAGGGGAATGCATAGTTCACCAATGAGGGATATGAGCCATTGAATTTCTGCTGCTGTGTTTGCTAAGGATCTATATTCAGATTATATGCTAGACCTAGACACCACTCCTTGTTTTTTGGAGCTCCATGATACTAAGGATCCACATATATAAATACAATATCCAGCAATGGATCTTCTGTCAGCTAGATCACATGCCCAGTCTGCATCAGAAAACCCTATCAGTGTGATCCCTTGATCAGGAAGGAAGTGTAATCCATAATCAATAGTACCCTGCACATATCTGAGGAGTCTTTTGAGGGACTTCCAGTGTACCACTCTAGGGTTCTGCATGTATTGGCTAAGAGTATTCACAGCATATGCTATGTCTGGCCTTGTAAAGGTCATATACTGGAGTGCACCAATGACACTTCTATATAAAGTAGGATTATCCATCAGAGGACTGTTTGTACTAGTGAGATCCACTCCAAGAGCCATTGGTGTAGGACAAGGTTTGAGATGAGTAAAATCAAGTTTCTGTAGGAGTTGAGTAGCATACATTTTCTGATTCAAGTACAGGCCTGTATCATCCCTATGAACCTGCATCCCCAAAAAATGACTTAGGCTCCCAAGATCATTGAAGGCAAATTTCTGATTAAGCATCTTGATGAACTTATGTATCAGTTGAAACCTGTTTCCAGTTATTAATATGTCATCAACATAGATGAGAACATATAGTAGGGTGGTCCTTTGCTTGAATATGAAGAGCGACACGTCTGCTTTGGACTGTTTGAATCCCCAACTGAAAGTTGTTTTTTCAATTCCTCAAACATGCCTGTGACCATAAAGAGCCTTTTTCGCATATATGATGAGTTTTTGAGGGATCAACAAACCCTTCAGGTTGGGGCATGTACACAGCTTCTTTGAGGTTTCCATTGAGAAAAGCATTGTTGATGTCAATTTGGTTGATTTTCCATTGACATGCAACAACTAAGGCCATAATCACCTTAATAATAAAGGCTTTTGCCACATGACTGAATGTTTCAGTGTAGTCCAGTCCTGGAGTTTGTAGAAAACCTTTAGCAACAAGTCTTGCCTTATGCTTCTGTATACCCCCATCAGCATTTAATTTCAATTTGAATATCCACTTGTTCCCCACAAAATTTGAGTTTAGGGTTTGGAGGAACCAGTTCCCAGGTGTTGTTCTGCATCAAGGCCTTATATTCTTCTTGCATAGCTCATTTCCATTCACTCTGCTTTATGGCATCAGATACTCTTGTTGGTTTAATTGGATATGGATGAGCAGGGTGTATGGCTAAATAGGAGAAGGTCTTGGGTTTGAAGATGCCACTTTTTGACCTAGTTTGCATTTGATGAACTGGTGCAGGTTTATGGTGATGGTGATGGTGAAGGTGTGTTTTGAGGTATAGGTGATGGTGATTGTGCTTGTGGTGATAGTGGTGATGGTGATGATGCAGGTGTCAGTGTGTGTGTGGTGAGTGACCTGTTGGTGGTGTAGATCCTGGTCCAGGTGAGTCTTGGTCAGTTGAGGATGAGCTGCCAGTTGGTGATGTCTCTGAAGGATGTTCTGTATCATGAGATTGTGTAGATGGAGCATCAGTGAATCCAGGATTGTAACCAGTGCCATCGGGAAGGTAGAAAACAGGATTGCTGGTTTGTGGTTCACCAGAAACAACTAGGGGTAGACATTTTACTATGGAAACCAGTCTTATATGGGAAATGATCTTCATTGAAGATCACATCTCTAGAGGTGTATATCCTTCCTGATGATTCTAGACAGAGATGACCGTTGTGACTAGGGCTAGGTCCTAGGTAAACACACTGTTTGTATGGAATTGGAACTTATGGTTTTGATATGGTCTGAGATAGGGGTAACAGGCACATCCAAACACTCTAAACTGATCATATTGGGGCTTCTTGCCAAATAAGACTTCATAGGGTGACTTTCCAGACATAATAGGAGTTGGAAGGGAGTTGATGATAGTGACAGCATACCTGAAACCTTCTTACCAAAACTTAAGTGGTAGGGAAGCTTGAGCTAACAATGTAAGTCTCATTTCAACTATATGTCTGTGTTTTCTTTCAGCCTTGCCATTTTGAGCATGTGCATAAGGGCATGGATGTCTAAAAATGTTTCCAGTTTGTTTTAGGATAGGTTCAAATCTTCTGTATTCCCTTCCCCCCCCACCAATCAGATTGCAGAGTTTTGATTTTCTTGTCAAATTGGTTTTCTGCCATGGTTTTGAATTCCAGAAAGGCATTTAGGGCTTCAGATTTTAGTTTTATGGGATAGATCCAGGTAAACCTGATATGATCATCCATAAAATGTATATAGTAAGTGTATCCATTTGAAGATTTGATTGGTGAGGGTCCCCATAAATCAGAGTGAATAAGTTCCAAGGGTTGTGTGGTTTTAGTGTCAGAATGAGAATAAGGCAAATTATAATGTTTTCCAAACTGACAAGCTTCACAAAACACAGACATTTTATTGACTGGATGATTACATTGCTTTGACACTAAGTCTATGACCTTGATAGAGCCCTAATCTTCTATGCCACAATGTGGCTTTTTCTTGAGAACTAACAGAACAAACCAGAGACTCTAGAGGTCTATTTTGAGCAACAGATTCATTAGGAGCATTGATAGACTGACCATAACAGACACTGGGATTCTTATTCTTGGATTGAAGAGAGCTCAGGCTGGGAGTTTTGAGTTGATACAGACCATCCTTGACTTCACCTTCTAGTAGCACCATCCCTGAGTCCTTGTCCTTCACACAAGAACCATAGGCATAAAATTCAACAACAACAGGATTGTCAGTGGTCAATTTAGATACACCGAGTATATTCTTAGTAATTTCAGGAACATGAAGTATATTTTTAAGTTTATTGACACTATTATGACCATAGATTTTAGATTGACCAATATGAATAATGGAAAGTTGCTCACCATTTCCAACTGTTAGATTATCTGAGCCTTCATAACCAGAGTTAATGTGAAGATTGTTGAGGTCTGCTGTAACATGACTGGAAGCACCATTGTCCATATACCAATTTGAATCATTCACTGTGTCTGATGAAGCAAGGTAGGCATTGTTGTTCCTTTGTGAGTTTCCAGCTTGACTTGGGGCACCTACACTTGAGTCAAATCTATGCCAACAATCCACAGCTGTGTGCCCAGTTTTATTGCACACTTGACAAATTGGCCTATTTCCTGAACCATTTCCAGTTCCAGGCCCTCTTCCTCTGGAGCTCCTACCTCCTCTATTTCCTCTTCCTCTTCCAGAACCATGATCTTGAGTGGCCTGGTTTCCAGCTCTATTTCCTGATGGTCTATTTCCCTCAGGTCTTGATACAACAATATTTGCAGAAGATAACCCCAAATCCAGATTTGCAGAGGGGTTAAACCGAGCCAACAGACGTTCATGAGTCACCAGTTGTGACTAGGCCTCTTGCCATGACAACGAGCCTATTCTTGAGGTTAAGTATACAATGACAAATTCATACTCCTTGCTGAGACCTCAAAGTGTAGCAAGAATTAGCTCACCTTTTGTGATCGGGTATCCAGCAGCAGCTAGGCCATCTGAGTAGGACTTCATTTGAGCAAGATAGTCCATCATGGATTTAGATCTTTTTTCACTACGAGTCAAAGTTGTCTTGTATTCGAGCATTCTTGCTTTAGATCGGTTGTTGTATAGGATTTCAAGACTTGTCCAGATTTCATTTGCAGTTTAAAATCCAACAACTTCCAGCAGTGTTTCCTCTTTCATGGAGCTAATCAACCATCCAACTAGCAGCTGATCCTTTGTGTACCATTCTTTATATGCAGGATTTGGGATGGTGATGGCAGACATAGTTGCCGGATTGTAGGTTGACACAACTTCTGGTGGCCTTGGTTTGGTGCCCAGGAGATGACCGTCCAACTGGTGGCCTCTAACAATAGGTAAGATGGTTGATTTCCACAGTAGATAGTTTGATCTATCAAGCTTGATGGTACACGCTTTATTTAGATTGCCATTGAAGGGAGCTACAGAGCTCATTGAATGTGTAAGTGACATTTGGGGTGTTGAAGTTTGCAGAAACGAGCTGGGATTTTGTTGCATAAAGGTGGAGAAGTTGGGAATCGTTGGTCGGAGGAAAGAGGTGGAGCCGAAAGTAGGAAAGGTCCCGATAGTAAGCGGTATTGTGGCGAACTGAGATTGTAGACCAGTGGATGTTTGGGTAACATTCGCACCTTCAGATCTTGTGGAGGTAGTCGGTGGAGCTGTTGCTCCGGTGGCTGTCTCGCCGGAATCGGCCATAGCCAAATGGCTCTGATACCAACTTTAATTTCAGTGAAAAGATATTATTTGCATACCCACCATTCTGATACAGATGCTATTACATATAAAAATGGTATACCCTACCATTGAGGGTCCCCTCACCCCCGATCCCACAGGAATGTGAGGAGAGGTTAATCAGGTAACCTAGTAGCTCCAACATGGGCTGCCTATTAAACCAATGCACTGAAGGATGTTATCAATCGGAAATCAACCCCTTACGGGAATCGAACCGCTGACCTCCAACTTAAGTTCCAGGCTGAATTATCACCCATGCCTTCACCACTAGGCCATATCCAGGGGATTAGATGCTATTACATATAAAAAAAATGGTAAACCCTACCATTAAGGGTCCCCTCACCCCCGATCCCACAGGAAAGTGAGGAGAGGTTAATCAAGTAACCTAGTAGCTCCAACATGGGTTGCCTTTTCGACCACTGCACTGAAGGGTGTTATCAATCGGAAATCAACCCCATTACGGGAATCGAACCGCTGACCTCCAGCTTATAGTCCAGGCTACATTACACACCCATGCCGCCACCATTAGGCCATATCCAGGGGATTAGATGCTATTACATATATATATTAGGAGAAGAGGATAAAGACAAGAATAAAATCTAGGTAGAATCTAGTACTAGATTTTCTAGTACATACTCTCTCAATAACAACCTTTCAAGTAAAGACTAATATACCCTTCTTGATCTTATCTTATAACACAAAATAACCACAACATTGTACATAACACACTTTGAGGCCATTGATTATGGTGTGGACTTATTAAATCATATGGGTCCCACAAAAATCAATGGTTTAAAGGTTTGTTGTGGCATTTGTTATGCATATTTTGTTGTGGCACAAACATTTCTCAAACTTTTTCTCCAAATAATTCATTAATCACCGATATTAATCAAATCCTAACTCTTAAGTATCTTACCGTAAATAACATATCCCGGTAATTATCTCTTTAATTAAAATAATCATAATCTCGGTTAATCACGTCTGTGTCGGTGATTTATCATTTATTAATCCTTAAAATCACTTATTACTAAAATGAAAATTATCCTTAAATGGAAGTTACAGCATTAGAGTGTAATTAGTGCAAAATAGTTTTTCACGGAAAAAATAGGGTTTATTGTTAAAAATGACAATTTGAAACTAAAAATACGTAAACAAGACAGTGTAAATTTTTATTGGATAAAAATGACAAGTGCTTATTCCACTATAATTTAAAATCTCTCATATTTAATTACAAAAACGAATATATATTTTGATCTGAACGTCAAAAGATCATAATTCTTTCACCATATTTTTCTTTTTTCGTTCTCTTTATTTAGACATCCAATTTGATATTTTTTTTGATGTCATATCGAGGTCATTTTTTGTCAAAAACAATGAAATAGTGAATTTGAAGTCAATTTCATTGTACTGAACAATTGATTTGGAGTAACTAATAGTTGAATTGTCCTTATCACCCAATTTGTATTTTCACTGTCTTGATTTCAATTTTTTCCATCTTATTTGTCCTTTTAAACCACGCTCCCGAAAAAATATTAGTCATTGTCAATTTATGAAATAACTGAGGATTCAGAAAATAAGATTTGGTTAAATTTAATGATTCATAAGTGGCAAAATAGATTTAATAGGAAATGGTTTTAATTAGATTGAGAAAGGAATTTCTGATGGATATTTTATAAGATTTGGTTAAATTTAATCTCAAATCAATCTCAAGTGAAATAAGTCTAAATAATTAGATTGAATGATTTAGTCTTTAAAAATTGGTTTTAATTAGATATGAAATCAAAAGATGATTTCTGATACATATATATATATATATATATATATATATGCTACACCTTTTTTTATTTTTTATTTTGTTAGTTTTCACATATTATAAGTTATATGAAATGATTTTTCAATATATTTATACTTCATATTTTTAAAAAGATAAATAATTAATACTTCATAATTGTATTTACGAAATTAGTAGATGTTTACCATTTTAAATGCTTTTTAATAAAAAGAAAATTGGATATATAAGAAATACAAAATATTCTATTAAAAGTTTTACTTTGATACAAATACATAGAAAAATGGTAAACAAAAAAAAAATCAGTTAAAGCAAAAAACAAAAAACGGAAAGAAAAAAAAAACTATTGGATGGAACAATGACGTGGCTGTTCAGTTACATGAAAAAATTAGTGGATGCATCTCTGGCATGAAATTCGGAAGTGATGTACCTTTTTTTTTCAGCGATAAGCACACCCCAAAGCGCTGAAAACTTCCCTTTTATTTACATGTTGAATTAAGTGGCACTTAATCAATTAAGTAGGTGTATAAAACATTATCAAACACTTCTAATTTCAACCACCTCTTAACGCTTTCAGATTAAGTACTTAATTTGTTTAACAAACAAGCCCTAAAACTTAATAATGACGACTGATTGGGCTTGGTGGCCCATCTAAGTAAATTAAGTTTTTTTTTAAGGATCATTCCTAATGCCCTAATTAATTAACTTTATAAAATGATGACAATCTGCAAGAGCTAAACCTAATCTAAAGCTCGAGATTTAGGGCGCCCTATTGGGAAGGGTATTTTGGAAAATATTTCATCATCACTAAATTTCTTAGAATCCACGATTAAGATTAAGATCATGATTTTCATATTTTCTCACGGAGCTAAATTTTTTTTTTTTTTTTTGTTGAGCTTGCTTAAGGAATGGATCACTACATTTGAATTGGGAAGACCTTGCCGAAAGATCTTGGGGTCCACTTTATCTCTTTCGTTATCTCAAAGTGTTGGTATATTCATTAAAACTCTCATTGTTAGATCTTAATGTTATTTGGTTTATACATGTTTTATGTTCAAATTTTGACTTGTGTAATTCGTTTTCCGCTTCTTTGTTGAATAAAATCCAGTTAGGAATGACTCAAACGGATTTCTGAAATCTGGAACTTAGAAACAATGTCTCCTCAACGGACTCCACCGCCGTCTCGGCGAGTTTAAAGGTTTTTTGGGTCGGAATAATCGTTTTGGTTCAGGTCGGGTCATCGGTTTGCAGAAGCACATTACATCAAACCTTATTTATCGTAGAATCAAGCCTTAGATGTTTTAGAAGTTTATTATTAAGTAGAAATAAAATATATTGACATTATCCATCATGTTGTTATTGGTGTTTATAAGAAGTACATCGCTGTGAGATGTACCAAAAGAAATAATGGCACATTTATTTCGCGTTAATAGAATGGAATGAAATAAACTTATTTCATTCTTTTTTTGGAACGTGGCCGAATGGATGAAACATATTTCATAATAGATGAAACACCGAGTGATAGTGGTAGGGTAGGATAAGTAAAAGTGAGGTCGTATGGTAGGGTAGGATAAGGTAGAGCAAGGTAAGGTGCAAAAGGTGGGGTGGGTGGGGTATTTTTCACCTCACCGCCCACCTTACCTTACCTCACCACAAATCATATCACTTATCGCACCTTACCTCACCACTCTACCCTACCCTACCCCACATCACCCTTACCACCCACCTACCTTACCTTACTATTTCTTGTCACCCACCTTCATCACACCACACTATCGTATCCTGCCCCACACTACCCGACAACCTCATATTTCTCTACCTACCACCACCATACTCATCACCCCATCACACCCTACCTTTTCACTGATGTGTGATTTTCACTTTAATCACTAAATGCTACGGCAAGCGCACGGCTTATCGAGTAGTACTTAGGATGTCGATCCCACAGGGACTTGTAGTCAATCACCAAACAATTCCCGATTTATATTAGCTAGACAAATCAAAATCTTGGACGTTTTTATCTACGAATCCTAAAATTAAATAAAATAAAGATAATATAACTACGAGCCAAGAACTTCAAGATTTAGGTAATAGAATTCAAGGTTTAAAGGCATTTCTTGGATTTCGGATCCACCACGGCGTTGTTTACATAGAATTTCAACAATCTTTCTATCAATATGAATCTTCCGTTTATGAAGACCAATTATCAAATATTACACGTAAACATTCTTTCGAACTATTATCGTGATTGTACCTAGTTTTATCCAACATTCAGTTTTCTACAATGATGAATAAAATTAGGTCCATTGAATTACCATAATTAAAGGGCCACTTTAGGTTTAACCTAATTTTCATTCAAGAAATCCCTAAAGATTCGATCTTGGTTTCTAGGTTATCGATTAATTAATAATTTTTCTGTCATCAATTAATCGAATGGAGTTTCTCATGCAATCCTACAGTCATTCACTCCTTCGAGATATTATTTCCGGAAAATTACATGAATAAGCATACAAGATCAAATTCATAAACATGACAAAAATCCTATCAATGAAAAGATTGTATCTTTAAAACTATATAATCATCGCCGGGCTTTTCCTAATCCAAGAAACCAATATTTACTCTCGTAACATATCAAGATTCCAAGATTCAACCATATAATTCATACTTTGACAAGAAAAATAAATAAATAGAATAAAGGAGAAAAGAGACAGAGAGAAACCGTCAAAGTATTGCATAAATAATCAAACCTCGAAAAAGCTTCGTTCTTGAATTCTTAAAACCTAAAAATCCTTGTTCTTGGGGATGGGAGAAGATGATGATGAAGAGAGGAAAAAGTCGACTCAAAACTGATGAAAAATGCGTGAATGATGATTTGTACGACTTCAAAGAAAAAAAGGGGATAATTACATCATATAATAAGTTTCCATAATTAATTTAATCAAGAAAATCTTTAAAAATCAAATATCTATCAATCTTGGACTCTTCTAGTGTGTGGGCTCCTCTTTTTCCATGTAATTCACGCCAGCTTCAAGGGAAATCACGTTGGAAAAGCTTCGACCAATCAGAACATTTCGTTGGCTGGGATCGAGATTTTGAAGCTGTCACACCCAGGTGTGACAGAGGCTGGTTTTTGAATTCTTCCACTTTAGCTCGCTTGGGCATTTTTCTTCTAATCTCGAATCATCCTGCAATAATTCAATCATCCGCGGTAATCTAGCCCAAAAAGGGTAAAAATATTGCAAAATAACAACATATGACACCAAATTGAGTCCAAAACATCTAGAATTATTCGACTTTTTAGGAACTTATCACTCCCCCAAGCTTAAGACTTTGCTTGTCCCCAAGCAAACAAAAAGACTCAAGACGAGACGGACTAAGAAGATCACACATGACATGGCATTAGACAGCGATGCACAACACACAAACATTAATAAAATTCATCCCGGCATTCAAAACACAAGATGTAGACTAACTAATCCTTTTTATCATATCATGAGCAAAAAGTGAACAAAAATTGTCAATGGGAAACAACATAGACCAAGCAAATAGACTCTCACGGATAAATCACTCAACGCTCAATATTTTTGAGGTGACTAAACTCTCACGCTCATTTCATTGAAAATGCCCTACTATATGCTTGTATATCGTCTCATATCAATCACCAAGGTATTGTGCAACACATAAATCATAAGGTCTTTGGGAAAAAGGATGGTAAGTGAGAATAGCCCAAGTAGGAAAAAAAATGGTGATAGTAGGAAAATGTATAAGAGATGGCAAAAACCATTAGAACTAGCGAAACACATGACTAACAAACATCAACGTCATACAAGTGCAAGGGGGTCCAACGCTTTATTTCCAAACCAAAGAAAATACAAAGGATAATTTCTCTACTTTGGGAGAATAATGATACAACTCCCTCTTTATTACTAAGCAATAGAAAATAAGATTTATGAGGTTATTTTTAGATTGCCTCCTTTATTGATTTTTTTTTCTATTTTCTTTACTTTTCTTTTTTTTTTTCTTTTTTTTTCTTTCTTTCTTTTTTTTCTTTTTTTTTTCTTTCAAACTAAGAAACAAACAAATAGTACCAATATGGATTTCCCCCAAGCTTGATCATTACATACTAAGTAAAAGAAATTTGATAGCCACGTGCTCCAATTAGTTCTAAGGTTGGGTGAAAGGAATTGGGCTACCTCTTTTTCGGGTTGTTCAATGTATGGTGTAGTGAAGTAAGGTAAAGTGGGAAAAAAGTGTAATAAAGATCAAGGTTCGAAAGGTATATAATGTGGTGGAAGGTAGAAACGAATGCCTCAATCATTTCTACGTGTTTGCACATACCAAGGCAACATCAACAAGACTCAACACAAGTTCTAAAGGAACAAGTCCAAGGAAGAGAAAATACGCACAAATTTAGGGTGAGACCGAAGTGGTCGGTCATATGGCCGGAACAATATCTCACCGGGTTATTTGTCTATTCACTCAGACTCTATTGTTTCCAAAAGAAAATAATGGTACTTCTAAACATGATATTCTAAAAAGGATTTTTCACTCCATGTCATGCATTTCTCTTGTCAGAACAAACTATATCAATTTTCATGCATTGCGAATCTCATCTAAAGTAGCTATGTGTGATCACCAAAACCATCAAAATAAAATGACACAACTGACTCGACTGACAATGACTAAGACTCTACACTGCATGAAAGAAAGACTTGCACAAACGTCGCTCCCCACACTTAAAGGTTGCATTGTCCTCAATGTAATTAAATTAAATCATGGGAGGGTAAAAAAAGAAAACTCACAAGATGCAATGGGCGGCCACCTTGTGTGCATATCATAACGCTCTGAACATCGTAGTCCCGAAGAATCTTCTTCTAACCCTGTGGAGTTGGAGAGTGGAGAATTGAGTGTTACCGGAGCACCGGCAAAGTCACCAGGATTATGTGGTGGTCCTTTCCTTGGTGGCAAAGTCACCGGGATTTTTTTTTTATATAGAAAAACAGTCTCCATCACACCATGGGTGTGACAAGGGCTGTTTTTTCGATTTTTTTTTCCAATCTCACACTCATTGTCCTTAACCACATCATAGGTGTTATTTCCATCCTTCAAGACTTTTTTTCTTTTTTTTTTTCCTCCGCATGCGATGACCTTTAAATACCACTCGTGCACATCTTTCTCTCTGCAAAATAGACACAAAAACAAAACAAACCAAGACCAAAGGACCGAGAGGGCAACTCTCTTCCTTTATTTATTCATTAAACAAGAAAAAAGAATAAAAAAAATACATTCTGAATTTATAGTCTTCAGTTGGACTATCTTTAGGCATCATTCTCAAGGAGGACTAAACCAAGTAAGGGCATCCCTCTGCATTTTTCTCCACATATCAAAGATATTAACAAGTAATTTCAGATATAGCATTGAGAGCCTATAATAATGTCTTCTCAATAAGAAAATAATCATTTTAGCTCTAAAGAAAGAAGTGTCTCCTAGCAAATTATACATCTCTTTATCAATGCTCACAATGAACCTAAGAGAATCATGGACTACTAGAGGTGGCACATCAATATATTCGACATGCTCAACATGCATAAATTCAACATCGTTATTCAATGAAAGGGGATTATCATTATCAAATGCATTTAAATCAGACGCAATATTGTTACCTCCCTTTTCATCTTCTTCTTCGTTCATCAATGTTGAATCCGGGATTATTGCACCATTATCTTGTGAAGATGGTTCAAATTTCCATGCGGCTCCACTCTTGTTAATTCGGAGGCCTAAACACTCAGCAATCTTTGAGAAAGAATCACCGAAAACATTCATATCAAGACATTGTGGGATTTCATAAAGATCATAGTCTATTTCATCCCCACAACTTTCAAGGATGGCATTATGGTCTTGAATCTCCATCATATGCTTATCCTTTCCAGTCTCTTCAATAACATGGCGATTCCGTGCAATCAATTCTCCAATTGTTAGCTCTCTCTTATTAGTAGAAGAAATGGGGTGTGAATCATTCGACCTTTCTTTGAACCGATCCCATTCTTGTATGGAACTCTCCATTCTAACCTCAAGTCTAGACTCACGTTCTAATTGAGGGAACGGTTCTTGTTGCCAATTTCTTTGATCTTGACCCCACGGAGAATAATGATAGTTACTCCTCTCACCATTGTATGATGGTGCATTATATTTGTGGTTATATTGATATTGATCCCCATAACTTGCACCAGATCCAACATTGTTATTCCACTGGTGAGATGAATAACCTACATTGCACTGAGCATCATAATGGTTGTCACCACAATATGAACATCTCACTTTAAATTGGTTAAGCTTATATCCATACGTCCTCTCAGCAGTTGGTGTCACTTGAGCATTGAATCTTGAGAAAAATGAATCCATGAAAGCTTGGCACTTCAAATTTCTGCACAATAAAAGAAAAAAAAATCAAAAGCAAAAAGGCCTCACCGTAGCAAGGTGCAGCTTGCTAAGGTGAGAAAAAAAATCTAGTCTAACAAAATCAAGAACAGGTTCGATGTTGACACCGAAGTCCCCGGCAACAGCGTCAGAAAACTTGATGTGTGATTTTCACTTTAATCACTAAATGCTACCGCAAGCGCACGGCCTATCGAGTAGTACTTAGGATGTCGATCCCACAGGGACTTGTAGTCAATCACCAAACAATTCCCGATTTATATTAGCTAGACAAATCAAAATCTTGGACGTTTTTATCTACGAATCCTAAAATTAAATAAAATAAAGATAATATAACTACGAGCCAAGAACTTCAAGATTTAGGTAATAGAATTCAAGGTTTAAAGGCATTTCTTGGATTTCGGATCCACCACGGCGTTGTTTACATAGAATTTCAACAATCTTTCTATCAATATGAATCTTCCGTTTATGAAGACCAATTATCAAATATTACACGTAAACATTCTTTCGAACTATTATCGTGATTGTACCTAGTTTTATCCAACATTCAGTTTCCTACAATGATGAATAAAATTAGGTCCATTGAATTACCATAATTAAAGGGCCACTTTAGGTTTAACCTAATTTTCATTCAAGAAATTCCTAAAGATTCGATCTTGGTTTCTAGGTTATCAATTAATTAATACTTTTTCTGTCATCAATTAATCGAATGGAGTTTCTCATGCAATCCTACAGTCATTCACTCCTTCGAGATATTATTTCCGGAAAATTACATGAATAAGCATACAAGATCAAATTCATAAACATGACAAAAATCCTATCAATGAAAAGATTGTATCTTTAAAACTATATAATCATCGCCGGGCTTTTCCTAATCCAAGAAACCAATATTTACTCTCGTAACATATCAAGATTCCAAGATTCAACCATATAATTCATACTTTGACAAGAAAAATAAATAAATAGAATAAAGGAGAAAAGAGACAGAGAGAAACCGTCAAAGTATTGCATAAATAATCAAACCTCGAAAAAGCTTCGTTCTTGAATTCTTAAAACCTAAAAATCCTTGTTCTTGGGGATGGGAGAAGATGATGATGAAGAGAGGAAAAAGTCGACTCAAAACTGATGAAAAATGCGTGAATGATGATTTGTACGACTTCAAAGAATAAAAATGGGATAATTACATCATATAATAAGTTTCCATAATTAATTTAATCAAGAAAATCTTTAAAAATCAAATATCTATCAATCTTGGACTCTTTAGTGTGTGGGCTCCTCTTTTCCATGTAATTCACATGACTTCAAGGGAAATCACGTTGGAAAAGCTTCGACCAATCAGAACATTTCGTTGGCCAGGATCAGATTTCTGGAAACTGTCACACCCTGGGTGTGACAGAGGCTGGTTTTTGAATTCTTCCACTTTAGCTCCGTTTCTTGGGCATTTTTCTTCTAATCTCGAATCATCCTGTAATAATTCAATCATCCGCAGTAATCTAGCCCAAAAAGGGTAAAAATATTGCAAAATAACAACATATGACACCAAATTGAGTCCAAAACATCTAGAATTATTCGACTTTTTAGGAACTTATCATTCACCCACCATCCCAACATACCCCATCACTCACCTACCCAACCCTACCTCACCACACCTTTCCTTATCCTCTCCCGCCCACTCTACCCTAGATTGTCCCATCCATCTTATAATAGCTAACTTGCCCTACACTCAGCCTACTCTACCGTACATTTTCTCACCACTCACCCTTGTTAGTAATATCATCCGCAACGGAAACGATTTAAGGATCTAGATCTATAATTTACACGTAATAAAATAACTAGATCTATATCTACAAGGGGGTTGTAGAACATACCTCTTGGATATCAAAATCCAAGTTGAAGAACCGCAATAGGAATAACAAACGAAGATGTGAAAAGCACCACGATCTTCCGAACGTGTGATCCAAGCAACTCCCGGTGGAAGGAAATTCTCGACTCAAATCCTTCCGATATGCTACCCGGAAAAACCTCCAAGATTTTTCCCTTCTCCCCTTGGCCGAAAATATTCTATCTTCTCTCTAAGAGATGATAGTCGAATTTTATGTGTGTGTTAAGGCTTGGGAGAACTCTCTTTATATAGGAGAGTAAAACTTAACCTCCAAGGATTTTATTTTGCAATTAAAATAAATCCATTAAATAAAAATAATCCCATAATATTCTAGAACAAATCTAGAATAATATTTATCTTTATTTCTTTTCATAAATATTTATCCAATAAATATTTTATGCACATGTCTTATTAATACACAAGAAAATAATTTCTTGTTCCATAATAATAAAAGGGGGGCGAAATTGACCAATTATTGACCTAGTCAATATCAATTTTGCCATTACACAATAATTGGGCCAAGATTATGGAAAATGTCTTTTCCACATATTTAATTATTTAGCCCAACTAATTTAATAGTCCACTAAACAGTTAATTCACATATCGTTTTAATAAAATCCAACAAGAACTAAATTAATATTATTAGGATTCGACGTCCGAGAATAGCTATGCTATATTAGGAGGCACGTCGGGGACCATGGACTAATAATCAGCGGGTCCGATAAATCAAATAAATAATTATCTTACGAACATAATAATTATATTCGATAAATCAATCACAGGAATATGCCACCATAATCCCGTGACTGCACTCCTCCGATTATGAGATTATATTTATCTCTTCACGAGAATAATAATAAGCCTCCATTGATATAATCATTACATATGGATTAATCCTCCATAGACTGTTCATTCCAAATCGGGAAGTTACCGTTAACCCTTTTTAGAACCTCTTATCCTTATTTACCATTAACCCCCTAGTGATCAATTAATTCATATAACTCACTGGTAGCTAATCAGTGTAATATGAACTCGCGCGATCGATCAATTTCTAGGATTAACAAACAAGGGAACTGTCTATCTACTTCCATAAATGAAAGGAATGGATTCCGTATCTGTAATAACACAAACTACTCACTCAATCCAGTACAATGCCAAGATGGGGTAATTCAGATCACAGACTCAGTGTAATCCTTAACCGTCAAGTCAAACCTCATACTGATTCAAGCAGTTGACTGTGATCACCTCAGGATTAAGATATATCCATAAATATGATCATCCATTGATTCGATAAGACTTCTTGATTACGGAATTATATCGTGAACTCTAATCAAATCGGTCCAAATTTCATATGATATATCTATCATATATAAATGCCCCACTAGGTTCTCTTAACCGAAAGTCCGGATAAGACAATCACACCTCGTGTTCAGGCGCATTAATAGCACGTTAAAGGAGAGACCCGATACTCTCGATTAACTTCACTACGGGCTAATTGTATTTTAAGTACATCTTCACTAACTCAATCCTCCCGTGTATATCCCATACACTGAGTTAAGTGATTACATAAACGATATACTTTAGGGTTTTCTGTAATGTAAATACTATTGTCACATCGGTGAATATGAGAACAATAAATATGAATAATAATATCATTTCATTTATTAAATAAAACAATTACAGAATTGTTTTTCGGGCATCACACCTAACAATCTCCCACTTGCACGAAAGCATGTGATTAATTGTTTTAGAGCACACCCTATTATTTAAAATACAACAAACTACATCTCCCACTTGCTCTAAAGCAATGGAGACCCATCCCGTATTCTAGTACCCATTAAGCATATCATAACCATTTCAGATTCCAAAGTACACTCCGAATATGCCGTCGTAGGATAGGTCAGTGACTCGGGGAGTACCTACATCTAAATGTCATGGGTCTTAATGATTAGTCAGGTTGTCGGCTCGAGACGATCCGTAGAATCGAAACGTTACCGGTCCATCTAATCATGTGGTACTTTCCCAATATGCTTTTGACCTCTCAGTGATTTCGAAAATCCTTATAAGCTACCCCTTCATCGTTTGCACAGTGATGTGGTATCGGCTTCCATATCTAGAATCACTCCCAGATAGGAAAAGGAAATCCTTAAGCTATATCGCCTCTCTAGCTACTACAAAAGCCGCTAATCACCCAACTAGTTAAAGTCGAGTTGGCGTTCTTTGGATTCCTCCAGGCAATAGCTTCAACACAAGAGTAAACATCGAGCACGAGATCGACTTAACGATCATCCTCAATCGACTTAAAGTCAAAATCGATTGTATCACACATATCCAAGTTCACACATGAATATGTCTCGCATATTATTCCTCGTTCTCTTCAAGATACTAAAGGACATACTAAACTTGCTTTGTTAACCGCCGAATCTAAGATTCGATCAAAGTTGACGTTCAATAACCTGACCATCTCTTACTAGAAAGAGAATCTATCACATTTCTCTTGATCCGAAGATTTAGAGAGTCATTCCTGAGGCATAGGGTAGAACTTCCTCGTTGAATGTTGCATACATAGATGCATCATCTTAACCAATAAGATGGATGGGAAACCAGTGACTGATTCTAATGAATTCGACCGAATCAAACTCTTTAGGATGTTGTCCAAATCTCTGTTGCAGAGAATTGTGGCATTGTCAGATTCTGACTTCAGATAACACACCCATGTTGATTCCAACTGGTGCAATTTTATCCTTCACAAACACTAATATATGTATATATTCACTATTCTGGTCAAATCCACATATTGTAGAAATATATGACTTCTAATGACCGAGATGTTTGCTTTTTATCCACAAAGGACATAAGCCTTGACAGTCATCCTGTCATAAGTTCATAAGGCAATACCCTTCTGTTTTGAATGAATCCAGACTCCGTTTGTTTGGCAAGAAAGTCTCAGGGAATCACCCCTATTTTCTGTTTTTGAACGAAATCATGCAATACTAAGTGGTAAGAGAGTTCAAGGTCTGATTAACTCTCTATTTCTTAGGGAATTACCCCTAGACCACTCAATCTTTGCTCTGAAAGATAAACTTTCCTATTCATTCTACTCTTTTCCGTGTAGATCCAATTACTCCCACTAGGCACGAGGCGCTCGGGGTGGTTCTACAAAAGTATGAAGCAGTAACCCGGAGTACCGAACTCCATTCACAGGGTTATGGCTATTAAACCAACCTCTATAATCGTAATCCTATCTTTGCTCACAAAAGAGCCATAGGTCATCAATCGATCCTCGGACTACAAAGTCCATGAGAACCCGTAATGGGTAATGGATAAACCATACTCCCAATACTTTACCGGGTGGATCGAAATTCGATCTAGTTTAGTAGTGTTTTAGTGTTATCACCAACAACCGATGTTGGATGTGGTCCGATTTTAATCGGTTAGTAACTACACTTGAGTAAAGCGTACTTCAAGGTTCAAGGTTTTCTTTGTTCATGGACTCTATCAAAAGATGCAACAAAGATAAGCGCGCGCCTTCCCAATTTCAAGAATCCTATATCTAACCTTTATACACAATAGCTTAAAAGATATATCACGAATGGTCATTGACCGAACATATGCGTGAAATTCCCAGTCTTACCTTCAAGCACCGTGTGCTAAATGCTTATATTTATGGAAGTGGGGTGAACCGAATCCACACCTTATCCGTAAATTCCAAAGCATATTCTAGGTCTAGGTAGACTTCTCGGTCTTACATGTCAATGTAAACCGTTATTTCGGTTCCAATATCTTTAATGAGTTAAGCAGTGTATTGTAGCACATCTAAAACTATATAAGGCAATTTTAACGGTTTCTCACTTAGTGAGAACATGTCACAATGAGGCAGGCTGAGCATCAGTCTCGAGGACTATGAATGGCCTATTCCCAGTATAGAATACTCTATCTCTGTTGAAAACAGAGAAACCTCAAAATATTTTGGATAAACTTTCCGGAGTGTTTGAATAGTTATCAGACAAGAAGTCACTACTTGGAAGCTCCTACTAGCTCGTATCTTTCATCAGACCCGAAGTTCGTCATGAACAAGCTATGTTACTTCTTTATATCCATTATCCTTTCCCAATTGAAAGGAAACTTAGTCATTGAACCTTTGAGACAATCTAACCAGACTGCGAGAAAAGAATCACCCTGAGCCAGTCTTCAAGTCTTGTCTTTTAGGGACTATGCACTAATTATGGAATATGAAGAAGCGTTTATCTAAATATAGAAACCAATTGCTTTTAATAGTTCTTAAGATGTGTTTTATATACATATTTCAGCAGTTTTAAGTGGTTTTGACTTTATCAAACAAAAGTCCGAGTCTTGGATTAAAGATTACAAATGGTATATTCACTTTCTATACGACAAACAAATTATCGAATAGAATGTAAATCCATTCGTTCCAACGAATCTTAAACAGAAAATAATTTTTTCCGCGATATCCAAGGATTGAATCCGAGATTCATTTCCTTACATCGCTCCCACTATTCTAGCTAAAATTAACTGCCCGTTGTTTACTCCTTTAATCGTTAAATGCACTGCTGCCTTGTTCTTCCAAAGAACTTAGCTCGAGAAAATTGCCAAGGATTCATAGGTTGGTGATCCAAAATCACTATCCTTATCCTATGATTTTCAGTTAATTAATTTTTCGGTTTAGCCTTAAAGTTTACTCAGTTTAGATGGCTAACACTTTTAGACATATTCTCCCATTCTTGACTTTCCGTGAATGGAAACAGTCTTGAACCAGCGGTTCATTTGAGTAGACACTACTCTTGAACCGTGGGGTGTCTATTTCGAGTGTTACTCGTCGGGACTTCTCGGATTTTCTAATATATCAGAAAAAACAACAAATCATAACATTAAAGCTCCCACTAGTTTATCGGTTCCAAATACCGTCTAACGAGCAATGCTTTATTTTTTATGATTTTCCGATTTTTTTCGATTAGAAAATCTTTCGTACATAGTTCCAATGTTTCCAGAAAAACAACAAATCATAGAACTCCCACTAGTTCATCGATTCCAAATATTATCCAACTAGCGACATTTCATGACTTTCCGGTTTTTCAATTAGAACGGTTACGTGTGTAGTCAGTTACACTTTTCTAATGTGCTAGAAAAAACAACAAATCATAAAGCTCCCACTAGTTCATCGATTCCAAATACCGTCCAACTAGTAATACTTCATGATTTTCCGATTTTTCAATTAGAAAATTACTCATGTAATCACTACACACTCAAAATTCACTAGAAGAATTTCAAAGTCCGAAATCACCTTTGATCAAACTAAGTTTGTCCTCCGTTTGACACGAATGACACTAGTGACATACCTATATGTCACTCTGGTTTTTTAAAAGGCTTAAGAGAAAATATCTCTTTCAAAAATAATTGCATTATCGATTAACTAGTTCAACGTCCTAGTTACTTTCCACTTTTTAACGAAGTCAATACTAGTCAATTAATTTTTAAGCAATTTAGTAAGGGATAATGCTGTAAATAAAATGACATATATTAATTCAAGTTTAACACTACTATATAAGTTTATTTTAGGAATTGTAAACTAAAAGATAAGTCTACTCTACCATTCCAAGGTTTTAACCTCGCATCTCAGTGCCGCCGTAGGGTAGGTCAAAGAGATGACGGTTAAATCGAGACAATCTCATCAATGAATAACTTGTGAGAATCAAACATCCCACGAGAATCGAACATCCCTTTATTCATTGACTACCTTCCTTTTTTTAGCCTAGATATTATCAAAAATATCCTTTATGAGTGTGACCTACTATATCGGATCTCTTAGGTACGCCCCGAGTGTGCCGTCGTAGGATAGGTCAGTGACCCGACGAGTACCCGTAAATCCTATCCTTTCGGAGACCAAGCCATGAATGTTGATGGGGTGAACACCATCCGTAGGGGACGAAATCAAAGCGCCCGCGGCGTCACCCTTCTCTCACTTACTTGTATCATAGTAGAGGCCGTGGGGGGTTGGTGTCGCCTCCCCCGCTCCCACTCAATATTTTGGAAGTGGTGGTGGGTTAACTAACCACGTCTTTTGATGTTAACATAAAAGTACATCAAATCAAGGATTCGAATAGTGTGTCGTAACGTAGGCAAGCCTACCCGCCCTATTCGTTGGAACATATGTGATGATCCGGACGAAGTCGGGTCAAGAGAGCCCCATTGAGATAAGAATGAATCACCCCTCCGCCATTTGGTGTAGCTTAGTCTTGCCGGACCCCCGTGCATACATCACACTAGGAGGGTTAAGTCGGTCGAGCCTAGCTCAGTTGACCACCCAACCTGTAGGCGAACCGTTGTTATCCAAGATTTATTGTTCTTTTACCATCATTCAATCTCGTAGACACTACGAATCGAAAACGTGATCTCGTTTGGGCTTTTACGGCGGTTCACCGAGAACACACACCGAAAGGCTTAACGATTTCATAACCCGTCCTCGGATCTTTAATTAGTTACTAAATTAATTAATTACCACGTATTAATTAAATTTCAACTAATTACGCGAGTTTGTATACATGCCTATTTTAATTACCAAAATTAAAATTCTACATGTATGCATGGAGTGGATTTATGATATGATGCATGTCATGGCAATTCCGATTTTATATCTATTTTATAATCAAACACATAAAAAATAAATTGCGGAAAATTTAAACACCGAGATGGATCGTTGGTACCCCCGACTAACTTATTTTCTAAGGAAAACGTAAATAAATTCTAAGTCTTCAAATCTTGATCTTCGATCTTGATCTTGAAAACTTCCGGATCTTCAAAGCTTCGATCTTGACACGAACCACTAAGCAGCGAGGAGAGAGTAGTAATATACCAATATATTAAAAAATATATCTATATTATCAAATTGTTTTATAAAATTTTATTTTAATTTTTTTTTTTTTTTTTTTTTTCACACGGCTGTTATGCAAATATTTTATTTTTTTTTATTTTTTTTTTATTTGGTCAAAACTTGCGGCTAAACCTAATACATTAGGTTACAAGAAACAAAATTTTTGCAGCCGCCAAAAAAAAAAAAAATTTTGCCGACGGAAAAATAAATTAATTAAACAATTCAGCCTCCTCCCGTTTTTACCTTCTTGATGATCTTCAACACCATGATCTTCAACACATTATCTTCGTCGTCTCGAACCCGGATCAAAATTAAATACAAAAAGGTACTACCTTTTACAATTTTTCGCATGACATAAAATAAATTACACATCCTATGCTCAATTGATTCTAATCAAAAGAGCTATAAAATAGATCTACGGGTAAACAATACCAACTTCAATCCATCTCTTCAACCAAGACATTCATAGCATAAAAAAAATAAACATAATTTTCGGCCCCTTTTATAAAAAAAATTGGGACAAAAAATCTACATGTTTTACCACTCCTAGATCTAATATTTTATACGTATAAATATAGATCACCATGACGACTGATACCACTGCTAGTAATATCATCCGCAACGGAAGCGATTTAAGGATCTAGATCTATAATTTACGCGTAATAAAATAACTAGATCTATATCTACAAGGGGGTTGTAGAACATACCTTTTGGATATCAAAATCCAAGTTGAAGAACCGCAATAGGAATAACAAACGAAGATGTGAAAAGCACCACGATCTTCCGAACGTGTGATCCAAGCAACTCTCGGTGGAAGGAAATTTCGACTCAAATCCTCTCGATATGCTACTCCGGAAAAGCCTCCAAGATTTTTCCTTCTCCCTTGGCGAAAATATTCTATCTTCTCTCTAAGAGATGATAGTCGAATTTTATGTGTGTTAAGTTAGGCAGAGAAGCTCTCTTTATATAGGAGAGTAAAACTTAACCTCCAAGGATTTTATTTTGCAATTAAAATAAATCCATTAAATAAAAATAATCCCATAATATTCTAGAACAAATCTAGAATAATATTTATCTTTATTTCTTTCCATAAATATTTATCCAATAAATATTTTATGCATAATGTCTTATTAATACACAAGAAAATAATTTCTTATTCCATAATAATAAGAAGGGAAATTTACCAATTATTGACCTAGTCAATATCAATTTTGCCATTACACAATAATTGGCAAGATTATGGAAAATGTCTTTTCCACATATTTAATTATTTAGCCCAACTAATTTAATAGTCCACTAAACAATTAATTCACATATCGTTTTAATAAAGTCCAACAAGAACTAAATTAATATTATTAGGATTCGACGTCCGAGAATAGCTATGCTTATATTAGGAAGCACGTCGGGGGACTATGGACTAATAATCGCGGCTCCGATAAATCAAATAAATAATTATCTTACTTAAGCAGAATAATTATATTCGATAAATCAATCACAGAATATGCCACCATAATCCCGTGATCGCACTCCTCCGATTATGAGATTATATTTATCTCTTCACGAGAATAATAATAAGCGTCCATTGATATAATCATTACATATGGATTAATCCTCCATGATTATTTCATTCCAAATCGGGAAGTTACCGTTAACCCTTTTTAGAACCTCTTATCCTTATTTACCATTAACCCCTAGTGATCAATTAATTCATATAACTCTTTGTAGCTAATAATCGGTGTAATATGAACTCGCGATCGATCGCTTCTAGGATTAACAAACAAAGGGGCTCGTCTATCTACTTCCATAAATGAAATGAATGGATTCCGTGATCTGTAATAACACGGACTACTCACTCAATCCAAGACAATGCCAAGATGGGGTAATTCGGATCACAGACTCGGTGTAATCCTTAACCGTCAAGTCAAACCTCATCTCGATTCAAGCGGTTGATCGTGATCACCTCGAGATTAAGATATATCCATAAATATGATCATCCATTGATTCGATAAGACTTTCGATTACGGAATTATATCGTGAACTCTAATCAAATCGGTCCAAATTTATATGATATATCTATCATATATAAATGCCCCACTAGGTTCTCTTAACCGAAAGTCCGGATAAGACAATCACACCCATCGTGTTCAGGCGCATTAATAGCACGTTAAAGGAGATACCCGATACTCTCGATTAACTTCACTACGGGCTAATTGTATTTTAAGTACATCTTCACTAACTCAATCCTCCCGTGTATATCCCAAACACTGAGTTAAATGATTACATAAACGATATACTTTAGGGTTTTCTGTAGTGTAAATACTATTGTCACATCGGTGAATATGAGAACAATAAATATGAATAATAATATCATTTCATTTATTAAATAAAATAATTACATAATTGTCTTTCGGGTATCACACCTAACAACCCTACCTTACCCTACAATCCATCATATCCCCCATCCTACCCTCTTACCCCACCTCACCGCCCTACCTTACCACATGCCTTACGATATGCAACCCACCCCACCCTACTCACCTTACCCCACCACCCACCCACCATACCTTACATTAGCGCCCACATTACCCCACAACCCATCCTAATCATCCTACCTCACTTCACCTAACCCCATCTTAACCACCACTCACCCAACTTCATCTCACTCCTACCCCATCGCCCACATGTTTTGTTGATTTAAATTTCACTCCATCTCATTAAATCCAATTTTGAAGTGAATAAAAATTGGACTCTTTTAATTTCGTTCCATTATTTTATAATCATATCAAAACATTGTAATTGATATCGTCGGAAATATCACGATGACGGTAACGGTGTTTAAACGTGGATATATGGCTATTTAGATATGATTTCTCCGGTGAGAGATGGTGATTATTATGAACTGGATGAAGATTCCGGCGTCGGACAGAATGCTTAAGATGGCGAGCACGTTAGTCGACAAATTGGCAGAGACTAGTCTGCTTATATTAATTTTCGGATCATTTATGATTTACATAGTGCCCCTATTTATAGGCATTCGGACTAATCACGATTAAGCTAATATCGACAAGACGTTATTAAGTACAATCAAGCATAATTAATGTGATTACAATTTTAACTATGATGATCAGCTCTGAAGGCGACTTCGCTTGATGCGGGTCTATGGGTAGCCGCTAGTCGCTTGTCGAGCTTGCCTTTAGCGTGCTATGATTGAGTCCGGGTTGCCTTGAGTCTTGAGGGGGTTTGGTGAGGCGGATTTTAGGCCGGTAAGACGCGGGATCGGTCCCAACTCGAAATGTGCCTGCGGACCGATTGAGTATACATCTTATGGCTTATTTCCGGCTTGGTAGCAAGCGGACTGATGGTGTAGCCGGTCAGCAAGTGTTGTAAGACCTCTATTCAGGGCGAATATCAGATCCGTGAGACCGTTTGCGGGTTTGGTATATCAGTAATGAAATGAAAAGTTATTTAATCACATACCATTAATACGAAACAAACAAGTCAGAAATGATCACATTAAGAAAGCAATTGATGTTTTTTCCTTCTTGAATAATACATGCTACAACATATTTCGTATACCGATTTTTAAGTCATTCTTAACTATAGTACATAAGTATCCCAAAAAAAAATAAAAATAAAATATAGTACATAAGAATCATGTACATCGATGAGTTCCGAATTCTAACTAAAGAATTTATAACATATATTTCTATATGGTTCTCACACTAAAGAATTTTTAACATATATTTTCTTTTGGAATGTGAACTTATATCCAAAGTGTTTTTTGTAACAAACTTATATCCAAAGTTATAACATACATATATATATATATACTTTTCACAATAAATTTCAATTTTTATATTTTCACGTGCATCGAACCTGTTTTCCTATGTAGATACCAATCCAACGGTTGAGACTTCTCTGTTATGTTCTCATAGGGTTTGCATTCGAACCGGTCACCATCGATATCCATAAAATATAAACCTCAATGTTCACATTTCATCAGTTGCGGTGCACTAGGTGTCTCTGCCCTCCTCTTCAAACAATTAACAATTAAACTGAAACAAAATAATTTAAAAAAAAAACCTTTTTTATTTTCAGTACAAAACTCGGAAAAATCCAAATATTTACACTCCTTTCCGTTTTTGATCGGCATTGCGTTCCCATTTTATTCTCTACACTCTTGTTTAAATTGAAAACAAAATACCGAATTCAGTACGGTATTAGGGTTTGAGTTGGAAAAAATGGCGCAGATTCAGGTGCAGAGTCCGCCCCTCAATGGAGGAGCTAATGCAGTGCCCGTTTCTAATGGCGGTGCTGCTACGGTGGCGGGTGGAGGAGCTGGCCAGTTCGTCCCGACATCTCTGTACGTTGGTGACCTGGACTCGAGCGTGACGGATTCACAGCTATATGATTTGTTCAGCCAGGTGGGGCAAGTCATTTCCATTAGGGTTTGTAGGGACCTTGGTACCCACCGCTCTCTTGGTTATGGTTATGTTAACTACATTAACCCTCAAGACGGTAAGCTACATTTTGCCTACGATTCCATTGTTATTGTTATTATTTTTCTTTTAGCTTTTCATTAACTTCCCTGAATTTTTTTATATTATTTTTGGTGTCCATCCTAATATTATTGAAGTACATTTTCGCAAATGTTTTTGAAATTTTGTTCAAATGCATATTTGATAGTTTTCTGCTAATTAGTTATATTGCGATTGTTGTGGCTCAAAATAATGTATGAGAAGAACATTGGAATAAAAAATTTAATCTTTTCAAATGTGAAAGGGCATTATGTTTGTGCATGGTGATTGCAATTTGGTTGATGAGTTTACTCAGACTATGTAATCTCTTTAGGGTTTTTTTGTAAGTGTTATCTATTCGCCAAATGGGACTCTAGGCCGCAGAGTGTAAAGATATCTGTTTGTGATGATTCTTTGGTGGGTGCTTCCGTAAAAGATAACTGGATCAAATGAGAACATCTCACTCCCTTTGGTGTGTTATGTGCAAAAATGACCACATTGTATGTGTTGGTCATAAAAGTTGTAGGAATATTATATTCTGCAATAAATTGTTACGGTAATGTAGATTGCCTGTGAGAGTGTAGGTCGTTCCCTGTGTTTGGATGAGGGAAACTACCACAGTCTTCTTCTCTGGGAGTAGACAGCTGTTTTCAGTATTTGATTTCTGTGCTAATCCTGGTTTTTATTTAGTATTAATGGTAGTTTTTCATTTCGTATGACAGCGGAAAGGGCAATAGAGGTGTTAAACTTCACTCCTGTGAATGGCAAGACAATCAGGATTATGCATTCTCATCGAGACCCCAGCATTCGAAAAAGTGGAGCTGCCAATATATTCATTAAGGTAGTCACTGCCCTCATCTGTACTCGTTTCATTTGTTGTGTGGAGTCCTCTGTCTGAAGTGCCTCCTACGTTTGACTGAATATACTTTTACTTGTATCTTCATTTCTTCTAAGGTTGATGGGATAATATTGCTCATGCTAATCGTCCGGGTTCCCTAACTCTGCTTTCCGGTTTGTCGATTCTTAAAATTTTCTGTGAACGAGTAACATGCTCATTCAAGCGTGCTAGCATAATTTTTTTTAAAGAACATTTTTATGCTTTTTGGACTTCATGAAAGTCAAGAAACTTGTTTTACTTTTGTTTTTCTGTTCAAAAGTGTTTTACATTGGTGCTGTTCTATGCTTTTTATACCTTTCTGTATTGTAGGTCCTAGGATTGATACTAAGCAAGCTTGATCAGAGGGTTTTATATAATCAGAGATCATGAATGATCCATCTATATGTTGGTTGGATTTTGAAATTTTATTTTATTTTTTTCAATGTATTTGTACTATCTGTCTGTCTTCTGTTCTTGAAATTTTGTGGAGTTCAAACCAAGACATGTATCATAACATTCAGTATTCTTGAGCAGATGGCTAATGTCTGTGATGCAAGGATACTTATGTTCATAGTTGTCAAGGTGCTCGCCTAGGCAAAAGTTGAGGTCTTAGCGCCTAGATGGTAGGCAAGGGTCGCCTTGGAAAGAAGTTGTGCATAAAGGAGGTTGCGTTTGTTCACATGATGAAACTTTTGACTACTTAGTACTCTTGTATGAGTCGGTTCATGTATGTGTAATTTTATTGATATCATTGGGTGTTAGGACTTAGGACCATAGTTGTTAAACCGTTAGGCGAAGCCTAAGAAAGCCTAGGTCGCCTGACACTCAAGGTGAGAAATGTTACAAAAACTCAAAAACCGTATTATAGAAGAATGAAGCAATAATTAATTAGCTCCATGAGTGAATAACAATTAACAAACTTACTTTAATGAACCAAAAGATTCAAAATTATCATAATGATTATCACAGAATCACTGAACCACAATTCATAAAACAAAAGGAAGAAAAGCTGCTTACTGCCGGTAGCTTATTAATAGACGCAACCTTCTGTGTTTAACTAAAACAATACAAGAAGGAAATGAAGCAAAAGGAAAAAAGACTTTCATGTCTTCACCCATGAGATTATGACACACATAAAAGAACAGAAGAAAAGAAGAGAAATGAGAAAAACTTGCTTTCCTCGCTTTTCTTGCTTTCTGTTGCTAAAGCGGTCGCTTTTCCCCACCTAGGCTTCAGCTCGCTCTTTGGTCGTCCTGCTCATGTTCCTTGTGGTTGGGGGACTGCCTAGCGCCTAGGCATCTCTTTAACAACTATAGTTACGACATACTATATATGTTGGTGCCTGCAATTGGTTTGTGTGTCTGAATCTTACAGTGTTCACAAGGCACAGTTGACAATTTGATTTGTTTGATTTGATAGGAATTCGCCTTTTTGTGGACTTTTATTAGTCAATTGCCTTCTATTTTTCAACTTCTTCCAAGATCGAGTTGCGTTGCTAAGCAAGCCTAGCCAACACTTAGGCTACGGCAACCCTTACCAACTATGCTTTTGTTAGGAAGCTTGTCTTGTATCTGACTCGGATACTTAGGATACATGCCTGGGGGACTTTGCAATTTCTTAAAAGTTGGATATAGAAACCTAACATGCATACCCATAACTCGGATACGTGAAAACTTTTAAAATTGAAGAAATATTGCCAGGGATTAAATGAAAAACTGGCCCAAATTTGTTTTATTTTATTTTTATGAATTTTAATATCTATAAATTTTTCTTTATACATTTATTATGTATTTGGTCCCTATATTTTTAATAGTTGCGTATATCCCCTTGTACCAGTATCAAATTTTGTTTTCAAAATCCCATATACGTGAATCGGCACCCACGCATTCATACCCGTGCAACCTTGTCTAAACTGTAGAGATTCTGTAAAAATAACGATGAAAAGGGCTGAGTATCTGATTTAAGCTCATTTAGCTGTCATGGCTCGTTACTCTTTATCTGAAGCATATGAAATTAAATGTTTATTAAGATCTGAATATGCCTGTTGGTAAATATTTGTTTTAAATATTTGCAGAATTTGGACAAGTCAGTTGACAACAAAGGCTTGCATGATACTTTTTCAAGTTTTGGGAACATTCTCTCATGCAAGATAGCTACTGATAATAATGGTCAATCCCGTGGCTATGGGTTTGTACAATTTGATAATGAGGAATCTGCTACAAATGCCATAGATAAGTTGAATGGGATGCTTATCAATGATAAGAAAGTGTATGTTGGGCAATTCCTTCGTAGACAGGAAAGGGACTCTGCATTGAACAATATCAAGTTTAACAATGTTTTTGTGAAAAACCTGGCTGAGTCTACCACAGATGAGGAATTGAAGAAAATCTTTGGCCAGTATGGTACAATTACCAGTGCGGTTGTGATGACTGATGAAAATGGAAAATCAAAGTGTTTTGGGTTTGTCAACTTTGACAGTGCGGATGATGCCATGAAAGCCGTTGAGGCTCTTAATGGAAATGCATTTGATGGCAAGGAATGGTATGTAGGAAAAGCCCAGAAGAAATCTGAAAGGGAGCAAGAGCTTAAAGCTCGGATTGAGCAAAGTGCAAAGGAAGCGGTTGACAAGTATAAAGGGGTTAACTTGTATGTAAAGAATTTGGATGACAGCATTGACGACCTTAAACTTAAGGAATTGTTTTCTGAGTTTGGCTCTGTAACTTCATGCAAGGTTTATATTAATATCTACAATTAATTGTTTATATAAAGATCCTTTTTTTTCAGTTGGTTTTCTGGTTTGTCTCCGTATTCTTGTTTGACTGATTTTTTGGTTATGTATGTCGTTTTTCAGGTCCTGCGTGATTCCAAGGGGATCAGCAGAGGGTCTGGATTTGTTGCCTTTACAACTCCTGAAGAAACTTCAAAAGCTGTAAGTCCTTTGTTGTTGTTCTTCTTAACCTATAGGGAAAAAAAACAAGCTTACTATTTTTTTTTTTTTTTTGAGATGACTCTATGTGTCTATTTGTACTGCGTTGGTAAGCATAAGTGAATTTAAAGAGAGCCAATATCGAGTGAGTTCAACAACAAGTTCATTAATGCATGAGAGAGATGTGTATATGGGTTTATAACTCTGGCGTCTTTTGCATTGGCTGCAGCTTGCTATAATGAATGGGAAAATGGTTATTAGCAAGCCCCTCTATGTTGCACATGCCCAGAGAAAAGAAGAGAGAAGAGCAAGATTGCAGGTTGGATGATTTACAGAGGGTTTTTTTTTTTAATTTTATTTTTCCCAGTTTGCTGTCAATGAGTCGTTAGTATTAGTAATCAGGAAATTATCAAAAGTAAGCCTCTGGAAACATGTAATTTTCGTTTCTTTTGTTTGAATGTGATTGATGGTTAGTAGCTGTTAGTTATGTGGAGCATTTTTAATGGGAAATATGAAAAATAATGGGTTTACTTTACACATCAAGAGAAATTGGAAGCAGTCAAGGTTTTAGTGTTCAAATCTTCGTCTATTCTTTTGTACATATTTACAAATTCTGAAGCTGTTGGATGTTTTTAATGTCCTGAAGTCTTTGTTTGCAACAAGCGTTTCAATTATGCACCTTGACACTATTAAGAATTTATTTTTCTGCTTCTAAGTGGTGGTGTCTCCTTTTAGCCAATTCTCGTAGCTGGATATCGAGGGCAAATCTGTCAGTTTTGAATCGGCTTTTCTTCATGGGATTTGACTATAGTCCAATGGCCTTGGAGAGCTGTTTTTCTATGTTATTGGAGAACATTCTATTTTTCTCGTTGTTGTAGGCTCAATTTTCACAAATGAGACCTGTTGCGATGGCACCATCACTTGCCCCACCTATGCCAATGTATCCTCCTGGTGCTCCTTCCATTGGACAGCAGCTAT
This sequence comes from Gentiana macrophylla, assembly GCA_026214975.1. Classification (NCBI taxonomy): domain Eukaryota; kingdom Viridiplantae; phylum Streptophyta; class Magnoliopsida; order Gentianales; family Gentianaceae; genus Gentiana; species Gentiana macrophylla. Next base: position 122,935,519 of record CM047805.1, read on the forward strand.
ATTATGGGCAATCTCCTCCTGCTATAATTCCTCCCCAGGTAAAGAAAGCTGAGGTTGAGTGTTTCTTTAGTCTATTACCTAGGGCTGTTTTATAGGTATACTTCTGCCAGTCTCTTGTTCTTGTCTGTTCAAAACACTTATTGAGGCACGGGATGATGATGGATGTAATTAAGGAAAGAGAAAAAGTTTGGAGGGCGTGGCTACCTCTGGAAAGTAGATGCATGATTTGGGGGTGGGGTGGAGAAGTTGGCTGTTGTAAGCATTTCTTCTTGACTATGGAGGTGAAAGCCTTGATGGTCCTGATAAATTCTTTTCAGTCAAAGGATTCAGCCTTCTATCGATGTGATGAAATATTCATATTATGTGAATTCTGCAGTGAACAATTTTGAGTATTTACATTATTCTGATTTAACCGCACATTAGCTGCATGCCCCATCGCAAAAATTTCAACCTGCAAAATTGATTGAAATTAGCCTGCTGCTCGTACTTTTAGTCACGAACTTCATTCTATTTATTATTTTCTTATTTTCTTGGAATTTGAAGGCAAATTTATCTCTCTTGTCCATGCAATAACCTTTTTGCAACTGTCTCTAGGCTGGATTTGGATATCCGCAGCAGCTTGTATCTGGGATGCGACCAGCTGGAGGTCCCATTCCCAATTTTTATATGCCACTGAATTATCAGGGACAGCGACCCGGTGGTAGACGTGGAGCAGGAACTGTGCAGCCACCTCAGCAGCCTGTGCCTTTGATGCAACAGCAGGTTGGTGTTTTTTATTTTGTGTTATTATAGATAGATTGATAGATATTTCTTGTGCAATTTTGTTCTCCACATAAATGTTGATCTTGGATGTCTTTATCTGCAGATGCCGCCAAGGGGACGAATGTACAGGTATCCACCTGGCCGCAATATTCCCGAGGCGCCTATGTTTTCTGTCCCATACGACATGAGTGGGGGGATGCTTCCCCAAAATGCTTCTGTTGGTCAGCAAATGCCAATTACTGCGCTTGCTTCTGCACTAGCAAATGCAAATCCCGAGCAGCAGCGCACAGTAAGTAGCTTTTATTTGGAAGTCTTTAATGGCAGCACCACACGAAACTTACTGATAGCAGCAACACACACATTCCAACTATCGGTTTTTACAGTTGATGTCGTAATAAGGAGTTTTGCTGTATTTTTGCTTGGTTAGATGTTGGGTGAAAATCTTTACCCGCTGGTTGATCAGCTGGAGCATGAGCATGCTGCAAAAGTGACGGGTATGCTTTTGGAGATGGACCAGACCGAGGTGTTGCATTTGCTTGAATCACCAGATGCTTTGAAGGCTAAAGTTGCAGAGGCAATGGATGTTTTGAGGAATGTTCAACAGGTGAACGGCCCAACTGACCAGCTTGCATCTCTTTCCCTCAACGTGTAGTTAGTCGTCTTTTGTGGCTTTGATTGATGTTTTTATTTTTGGATTCAAACAAAATCCTTGAGGGCCTAAGGCACGTTAGAGTTTTAGCATTGAGTTTCTTTCTAATTATATACTTATCATCGGAGGCGGTCAAGGTTTTGGAGTTTTGCAGTATTATCCTGTTTCAGGTGGGGGATTTAGTTGCCTGTGCTTTGAAAACCATTTACGTTTATTACCATGCTTTAATAGAACCACTGGTTAGCATTTATTTATATTTCTACCTCTTTAGTGTGTACTTGAAAATTATCCCCATGCATCCCAAAGGAAACATTTTGTAAAAATACCAAATTCCAAATCCTTACCCTGAAAGAGCTAAAAAAAAAAAAAAAAACTTTTCTCAAAATCTAGACACTTGATTAAAAAAACCAGACAATTGAAGTTCATCAAGAAGCACCCGAATATGTGAGAAATGATGGTGCATCGGTTAATCGGGGAGTTATATTGGAGTGGCATGATGTGATGCATTCAACTCATCGTCTTTCACATGCTAGACATGTGTCGGTGTGAACTAAATGTATATTATCACTTTACTTGGTGTAACTCTCAATAACTACTGCACTTTACACTTTTCTCGATTACAAGAAATTAATAACAAATGACATATTATATAGACTTTCGTTTGTTTCAAGGGGTGCTTATTCTTTAGATATTCTCGCCCTTAACTTCTCCCTCTCTTGTAATGCAATTAAGAAGAAACTTGGTATCCCCTGGATATGGCGCAGTGGTGGCGTGAAGTACGTAGTCTGGCCTCTAACCTGCTTTGGAGGTCACTGGTTCGATTCCGTAATGGGGTTGATTTCCGATTGATAACACCCTTCGGTCACAGAGGTTTCAAAGGCAAACCCATGTTGGAGCTCTTAGGTTATTTCTGATTAACCTCTCCTCACTTTCCTGTGGGATCGGGGGTGAGGGGACCCTTAATGGTAGGGTATACAAAAAAAAAAAAAAAAAAAAAAAAGAAGAAGAAGAAACTTGGTGTGTGGAGGTTCGAACCCCATAAAAGAGACTTAATTTAGTTTTTTGGTATAATAACAAGCCTATGACCCTGGGCCACTAGGTTATCTGATTAACATCTCCACTCATCACGTGGACAGGGAGAGTGGAGACATTCATGATTAGAGTTTAACCATTAAGAAGAAACTTGGTCTTGGTTTCGGGCTAAACCTGAACTTTTCGATTCAACAGCAAAACCCAAGCTTAATCCTTGATTAGCCCGGGTCAATCCAGAGGACTCAATGGCAACTGCTGCCTTCGGGATCACTATCTTATCCCTTTGTAATCCAATTCTACCCGAATGAAGTGAACTAGACGTATTAAAGGTGGTTTAATTAATACACCTCATACTTTGATTAAATTCATCACGTACTAAACAGTTTAAATGTATCATCATAAACTTAATTCTTTATGTGACACACACCAAGTTTCATTGCTACATATGATACGACTTATGGTTTTCAATAATGTATTCTTGAATTCACAAAGCAAATAATAAGATGATAAATAAATAAGTTATTTATTAAAAACAAAAACAATTGTAATAGATTTTATTTCATGCACTACACCAACAATCTTGACTAGTGCTCTCCTCTATCAAAATATATTGAATAATTTGTTGAAATAGTGTCCTAAACTCAATCGGGTTGGACCGGATCCGACCGGGTCGTATCATTTCTACTATTTCTTTAAGTTTATACATATGATAAATGACTTTCTGTTATTATATATTTGTTCGTGTAACAGACCAATTATGATATTGTATATATGATAATGTCCCTAGTGTCAAATGTGAAAGAGAAATCATAATAGGGATTATGGTTGATGAGATTTCAAATCACTTTATTGAGTTTGATACTTAAATTGTCTCTAGTCGTATGTGCTATTAAATGAGACATTAATAGTATGATTAGACTAGCACGTATTAGATGTCTTCTATCTTATTGAATATGTGGATAGATTTTGTCTATCAAAGTGTAGGGACACTTGGACTGTACGTGGACGTGTATTAGAAAATACGTACGTTAGACTGACCCACTTACTTTATTAAGTGTCGCACTATGTAGCAGTTGTGTAATTATCCTAAGACCGGAGTCTTCATGACATCATTGTGTGGATTGTCATGCTTTGACACTATCGAGGTTTCCCTTAGCCATGGGGCGATCATGCGGTAGTGATTGAGTGTGATACTGAAACATGCGTAGGATTCATGTTATTCGTCCGGAAATCGCGTATCCTATGTATAGGAGTAAATATCCGAAAGGGTCTTCTTATAAGGAATGTCTAGCTCTCGTGAATCTTTGTAAAGTGGGAGTAAATGAGTTACTTCGAAAGAGCATGATATCCAAATTATAAGATACGGTCGTTAATTTATTGACACTAGAGATACGACCGTATGGATATTGTAACAGTGGTAGGATTCTATTTACACGGTAACCGTTTCACATGAAAGGTAGTAGTCATTGCATTTGACTCTTCCGATGATTGGGGTCATGACGTGTTGCTAGACGCTATTCATGATCGTTAGGTATGAGGGGCATTTTCGTAATTGCACATTGTGTCTACGACCAACATATTCGGAAACCTATCGGTCACACACATAAGAACATCTAGTCGGATTAAAATGCGGTTATAGTGATAACCAAATAAGAAAAGTTTATCTCGACTATAAAGTGTTATACTGGTAAATTAATATTGTGAATAAATATAATACAAGATATTAATTAATTATGTTGATTAATTAAATTTATATTTATATATACATATGTGGCGCAATTTTACGTGTATATTGATACACATGGATTTCGCAAATTAATTATTCATGGTATTATATTATCTTGTATATATATATATGTAATATATACACATGTGTAAATTTATTTATGGTAATACTTTAAATATATATTCAATATAAGATATTGGCAATATATATATTTGAAATATTTAATATAAGATATTGAGTATTTAATGAGATAAATCTAGAATATCTATTTTTCTTATTTTACTAGTAAAATGTTTTTTTTTCTCCATTATCCATTAGGAAGTTTCTCCCAATCAGATTGAGATTATAAAATATGGCAAAAGCTATACCACGAATCGGTTCACGTAGAAATGGACGTATGGGGTCGCGTAGGAGTGCACGTAGAATACCAAAAGGAGTTATTCATGTTCAAGCCAGTTTCAATAATACCATTATCACTATTACAGATGTACGGGGGCGGGTGGTTTCTTGGTCCTCTGCCGGTACTTGTGGATTCAAGGGGACGAAAAGAGGGACACCTTTTGCTGCTCAAACCGCAGCAGGAAATGCTATTCGTACAGTAGTCGATCAAGGTAGGTGGCGCCATATTACACTATAAATATAGTGTAAGTGTCAAACTCTTTTGTACGTATCATCATAATTAGAAGAGTTCTAATTTACTAAAAAAAGTGAAAGCTTCCTAAAGAGAGTTTTGAGAGAGAGAAAAGTCGAGTTTTCTAGCAACCGAGTTTTTCTAGTTGCAATCCTATGGTGCACTCCGGCGGGTTATTCGTGTGGATCAACGGTAGATGGCATACGCTTATTTGTTATCAAAATCGGGCTTTTTAATATACGATTTTATTAAATCGATGATTAACTCTATAAAAAAAACTACAACCATAGACAAAGCGACAAACGATCTATTTTAGATCATCCAAGGTATTCTCTTAGTCTACTTCTTTTATGCTTGTTGTTTAAACGAAGTCGATCCTGGTTAAAAATGAAATAAATTTAAAATTTCGCTGCGTTCTCACGTAGATTTCCTAACAGTGCTATCAGAGAGAGTTTCGAGCTTAAGCAATAAGCATTAGTTAATTTGCGTAGTAATTATGATAGATGAATGATCTAGATATACGAAACGAAAAAAAAAATTAGCACGTCGGATAGGGAGCTCGGTCGAGGTGGCGGCTCCCCACCGTATAACTGGCGGCGGCGGCGGCGGCGCCCCTAGGGTGCTGTCGGCGGCTGGTGGTGTATGGTGGATCTCGAATTTTTGTTTTGTTGTTTTGTAATTACTTTATAGTACATTGATATCTCTTTGTTTAGTTGGCGTAATGTGACTAACTAAATATTCAAATAGTTTGGACCATTAAGATGTCAAATGACATTATTTGGTAATATGATTAGTCTATAAATAATCTAGGATTTTCCAAATTTTGTTTAGAATAGACCTAGCCATTTTCAAAATATTTGATTTTGGAAAAGGCACGACTGCAGTCATTTTCAAAAATTTTGATTTTAGAAAGGGCCCAGGTTGATGCTTTTTGGCTTTGGAATCAAAAGAAAAAAAACAAAAGAGGCCTAATTTTAATCTTGATTTAATTTTGAATAGTTCTAATTAATTGAAATTAAAAAATTAAAATCGGTTTAAAATTAATCGTTAATTTTATTTCGATTAAAATCATTTAATTAATTAATTGTTAACAAGTTAATTGATTGGATAAAATTATTTAATTGATTAAACGTTAATCGATTAATTAAAACGCAAGTTGACAGTTTTAGATTCTTATCTTCTTCATAATATTTTATTGTATGTATTAGATATTGTGTAGATATAATATGATTATATGAACCCCGATTGATCATGGACTCGACCAATAGGATAGATGTGAATGATTTATTTTTCATTGGTTTAAAAATTGTCCTAGGCCGTTATGAAGAACGTGACATATTTTATTTTCTGTATTTATCTCATTCCCGTTAGCTCCCCCGTGTGCGGCGGGTGTATTTATTTTATTACATAAAATTTATGTAACAAGAATGGAGCAGAAGATGAACGCCAAAGAAAAGAAGACAGAGAGATCATATTGGCAGTTGCAGCTACCTCAGAATGTGACCCGTAGTTTCGTCAATTTGTATTCGAAACCGCACTTAGGAAAAATCCATGATCATACCGGTTAATTTACACATTTATTTATTTTGTGCTTGTATTTATTTTATATGATACGATAGATACATAACTAGGCACGATCTAGATGAATGTGTAGGATGTATGTTTATAAAGATAGATATATTTGATGAGAACGTAATTAATTAATTAAGTGAATTAATTTAAAATTACTCCACAACAAAAATCAAGTCGAAATATTGTCGCACAATATTATAATGACGGTGAAGAGCCCTTGTTTGGATCCAACTGATCGGCCCACGTCGTAAGTTGACCTACCTCGGGTATATCGTTATTATTGAGATATGATCGTATGAGATCTCGCGAATATTGGGTTGTGACTTGACTAAGGTTTTTTGCGTTGATTGGCCCACGTCGGGACCGTCTAATTGTAGAGACAAAGTGTTGGCTATCACACAGTGATGTGAAGCGTCAAAGAGTTGACTAGTCAACCACCAAGAGTCACATAGAGATGTGATTGGTAAAAGTGTTACCTATTATCGAATTATCTCGGTTTGATCGCCCACGTTGGGAATCGGGGTAACTAGATGAGATCTTGGCCACTAAAGAATTTTGAAAAATTCTTGAAAGTCATTTGAGAGTAGTTGACTAGTGGGAGCAAAATCATAAACCAAAAGACCAATTTTGATTTTACATGTATAAATAACAACACTCTTTTATCTTTATTTTAATGTTGTAGTTTTTTAGTAAACTTTTATTTCTATGTTTTATTATTTTCGATTGTTAAAACTGTAGGATGTAATATCGTCAGATGGATCATGGATCCACCCGATTACACAGCGAAAAGTACAAGATCTAGATCTAAACAATCAAAACACATAAAATAATAGATCTAAACCTACGAGGGGGTTAGATTTCTTACCGGTTTATTGTGAATAAACGTCTAGAACAATCTTCAATCAAATCCGAGCTAGTTGAGAAGCCAAAGTCTTCCAACGTGTATCTCCAAGCACCACCAGGTGGATGGTGTTTCAAGCCGCCGGACCTCCGCGATATGCTACCGGAATAATCCCGAGGATTATTCAACTTGAAACCCTAGCACTATAGCCGAAAATTCTAGGCTATAATACTTGTAAATATGCGTGTATGTCTGTGTTCATTTGGCTTGGGAGTACTCTATTTATATAGGAGATAAATCCTAGCCTCCAACGCATTATTTAATTAATACAAAATCAATTAAAATAATCATTTTCCTTAAAAGATAAATCTAGAATATTCCCAAATTAATAAGGATATATAAAGGATTTTCTTTTCCTTAAATTATTTAACAAATAAATATTTAATCACTTGTATCATATAATTATCAAGAAAACAAATTTCTTGATAATCAACCAAGCATCACACGCCACTTTCTTCTTGACCAATTAGGTCAAGAAGTCAACACACTAATTTGGGCCGAGTCCACGAAAAATGTCTTTTTTAATGTATTTAATTATCTAGTCCAACTAAACAATTAATCCACATATCAATTAAATAGTCCAATCCAACTATTTAATTATAATTGAGGTGAAACTACGAGAAAACATATGCTATGTTAGGAGCCACGTCGGGGACCATGGACCCATATTCAGTAGCTACAATAAATTAAATAATATTATCCGTCAGACCGAACAATAATATTCAATCTATTAATTCTGGGATTACACCACCATAAACCCGAAACTGAACTCTGCCGAATATAGATAACTTACACTCAACCATAAGTTGATAAGGTGTCCACTGATATAATCATTACATACGGATAAATCCTCCATGGACTGTTCGTTTCGATTCGGGATATATCCGTAAACCCTTCTCGAAACCTCTTATCCTTATTTACCATTAACCCCTAGTGATCAATTAGTTCATAACTAATATAATATGAACTCCCGGGATCGATCAGTTTCTAGGATTAACAAATAAGTGAACTGTCTGTCTATTTCCTGAGGAAAGGAATGGATTCCATATCTGCGATAGCACAGACTACTCACTCATTCTAGAATAGAGTCAACGAGAAGTGTTGGACCACATACTACGAAGTGATCCTTACTAACACATCTATATATATAAAGAAGAGCACATTTAACCCAATTCTTCTCAATTTTTACCCAGACCCACAAATCGACCCGCTCCAGTTAAAAAAAATACCAAATGTACAAAGAAATCTAATAATATCTACCGTTAATAAAATAGAATAATATCCACTTTGCTTTTTTTTGAAAAACAAATAATATCTACGCTGATAATCTATACCGCTAAAAAGCAGAAAAGAAAAAATTACGGAAGCCATATCGGTAGAAAAACAAAACCAAAAAACAGTAGATACGGAAGCCATATATCAGAACGAAAAAACAAACGAAATCATATTTTCCCTCAACAGCTTCAACACAGCCCTGTAATCTTGGCAACGTTATTATCATCAAATCGTTCCGACTCCCACGTTATCATCTCCTCAAACTCTATAACATCGGGCAGGCTTTTTTATCATCATATTCAAATATTTTATATCCGAAATGTCAACAAATTCCGAATACGATCGATCGAAACAATTAGAGTCCGATCATCGAGGCTAATTTGGTAGCTTTGGATATTTAAAATGCACAATATCTTTTCGTTGATTCCAGTTTTTCCTAATGATTTAAGCCTCATTCGCTTTTCGTTGATTGTTTATGGAAAGATGTTTTTAGATTTTGTGATTCTGGTTACGATGACTGCTTATCAGACCAATATTTTGATAGCGTCCAACAACGGTGCCTTCTATAAGCCTATTATTTATAATGTTTTATCGAAGCATTTACATTTCTTTTGCATACCAGATAAATTGTAGAATCCGTCCATCTACATTCATAATTGCATGCTTCTCATTCACTGAAGCAAAGCTGTTGCATTGTATCAGTATTTCTACATTTTGTTCTTCAGCTTTTGTAGATCAGGAAAGCTCCGCACGGCTTGGACAATTGCATTTCGGTGAGAAGAACATTAACTTGAATGATACTCTCAGGTAATTGAGGTATTTCATTTGTGGCTAAGGAAAATATAGATTTTGTTTCTTGATTTTGTTTGCTTTCATCTTTGGTTTCTGTTGATCAAGATTTATCCTTCCCTATTTCATACAGGTGATCTTTAATTAGCATGATTCATACAGTTATATATTTTTTTTGTTTTTGTAAATTCGTCCTTAAATGGTTTTTCATTACCGTAAGGATTGGCTTTCACTTCGGCTGCTACTTTTGTAAGAATTTCACAGGTTAGTGTTAAGGATTATCAATATTGTCCATCATTTGAAGTACCTCGGTTGTTCAAATGGGTTGCGACCAGGGGCGGATTTAAGAAGAGGGTAGGGGGGTCAAGCGCCCCCCCTTAGATCCGGAAAACACAATATTATGTATGTTGTGTATTTTTTTTGCCCTCCCTAAAAATTTACACTCGCCCATAGTATCGCCCCCCTTACCCGGGATCCTGCGTCCGCCCCTGGTTGCGACGAAGAACAAAAATGCAGCACATTTAAGACCAGTACTTCTAATAGAAGTAAACCATACAATTTACGGTACATATCTAGATTCTTGGGTTGATTTCTTTTACTATACATTATCAGTCATGTTTATTTTAAATTTGGTGTTGATTCATTTGTATTGTAGGTATAAACCTTTTTTATGGGAGACAAGTTATAGTTTGGAGATGTTTCTTATGGAATTGAATTTGTACTAAGTGCAGCGGGTAGCTACACCGTTGTAGTACAAGAGGGGGATGTATAATGAAGGCGTATCCAGCAGTCGGCAACCTAGCTAACTCAAACCTACAACTGATTATTGAGACCCAGTTCAGATACACAACTTAACCATGAGATGTTCATTAATGGTCCTAAATATGAATATATGTTTGTATCTATTATGCATACGTTTCCTGATTATTTTATTTCATCTATTTCTCATAATACTGTAACGTCGTTTATATATAATGGTTATTTAACCCCTTTAATGACATGTGATGTATAGCATTCTAGCACTGAGCTTGAAAAAGACTAAGTCCGATTTCCAGTTGATTTTTATGCACAGCTACTACAAGACAATCATGTTCCAGTTGCATCAGGTTTGTGATGCTTTTCTTCAATCACTATTTGTATGCTACTCTGTCTAATTCAACAGTTTATGTGCATACATTGATGCTAACCCAGCTACTCTATATAATCAATTTTGTACAAATGACATGAAGATAGCAAAGCTTGGTAAGCATTGGTTTGACTAGATATTGTAACAGGGTGAAGGGCTACATCGAATTTCATGAAGGAGTCATTGTGTGGTTAATTGCATACCTGTCAGCAAAGTTATAGGATATTTCTCATCCAGTGATCGATTTATCCGACTCATACCCGCTTTTCCCACAAACGCGATCCTGGTATCTTAACTTTTATCTTTTTTTCTGTCGTTCTTTTTAATACTGAACAGATACATGTCTCAAAATCTCATCGCTGAATATTATCTCCGGCATCTTCTCCTACCACCTAATTAAGCAGTTGTAACAAATTTCATTTACGTCTCCATCATGCTATTGTATCAAATTTCATCTACGTCATCTTTCATGATCTTTTCTAATTGCAAATATAACAAATTTTATAAACAAAAAAGTTAGCGTTAAATTTATTGCCATCTCCTCGATCTGTGCTCTTTCGTGAAAGAGAGCAATATAAGGTAAGAAATGTAGAGTTAAATATAATGTCATTTCCTCCGCGCTCTACTTCGTGAAAGAGAGAAAATAAGGTAGGAAATTGTGAGTTAAATTTCTTGTCATCTCCTCCATCCATTTTCATGAAAGATAGAAAGAAGGTAAGAAATTGGCATCCATAATGGTGATTTCTTTGTGTTTTTTTTTTTTTGGTCGTTTCTTCTTTTGCATTGTTTATTAATTTTGACTATTCATAAACTTATCCACATGTAATATCTTGGATAATTTCGAATATTTATGTATTATCTCCTCTATGCAGCTTCATCAAAAAGAGGTAATAAGTAGAAAGTTGGCATCGACAATGGTGGTATGCTGTAAATTTTTTGTTTTTTTAATATGTATCGTCTATTTTGAATATTCATCCACATGTAATTTTTGCAAAATATCAAGGGTATTAGGTGGTAGAGGCCAGAGGGGTTGTGATAATTTAACGTAGCTTCATGTTTTTCCTCTTAATGCATTCACGATTCGCTGCTATTTTTTTTCCCTTTCTAATTCTTTTATATTATTTTTATATTTACATGAAAACCCTCCTCGATTAGTTTGTTAACCCTGTCGTATTTGAAACTTTTCGTTGTGATGTGCAAAGCAGGACAAATATAATCTTTGGAAACCGCAATAGACGTGAGTATGTTTTATTCAGGGGCGAGGCATGTGTACCAGGGTGGGGTCACGTGACCCCACTGAGATCCGGGATTTTTTTTTAAAATTACAACGATGTAGTTTTGATGTTAAAAAATATCTTTTTGTTGGTAAAAAATATATTTTTAGGCTCCGGTGACCCCACTAACAAATTTTTGAATAAAAAATGTAGTTTTACAATCCGGTGACCTCACTGGAAAAACTTCCTGGGTCCTCTTATAACTATAAAATGGTATTTGCTGCGTTTGTATGTTGAATTAGCACTCATGATTTACTGCTATTTTGTCCCTTTTGATTTTTATTTTATTATATTTACCTGGAAAATCAAATGTAAATGATGATATCTTTTTAGTTTTACACTGAATGATGCATAATTCACTGCTTCACATTTGTAGGAATGAAATATGTCGAAACACCACGATGTTAATATTTGTTGGGTTGCATTTTTTGCTCGACAGTGTTAAAGTGTGTACAAAGGAGCTTCAGTATTTGGATAATCTGCTAAAAAATGGATATCCAACTCTAAGTCAGGCAAGTAGTTATGTATATCAACAATCAAGTTCTCTTTTAGCCAATGATGCATGTGTTCAATTCACAAGTTTGATGCTTGGAAGGAACAACTGTTACATTTGAATCAAGTCACATATTAGTGATGCTTCAATGTATAAAATAGTTATTTAATTGAGTTCGATTTTGTGTGCAAGGGAAAAAGTGGGTGAAGGAAAATAGTCATATCCACCATAAGAGCTTTTTAAACCTCAACAACTTTTGTTTTGCAATTGCTAGAAAATTAGGCATTTAAAAAAATTATACTTGAAACTTGATGTCTCAAGTACTTCGATTACTCAATGTTCGGTTAGAGAAATGATTATTCCACAACAAATATGCACAACAAAGTGCCACAACAACCTTTTCCACCATTGATTATTTGGACCCATTTGAATCAATAGGTCCCACATCATAATCAATGGTTCAAAAGTGTGTTGTGAATTTTGTAATGGCTTATTTTGTTGTGGCATTATAAATAATGAGTGGAATAACATTTCCCTTTTTGATGTCTCATTCTCACTCCAATGTGCTTAATTGGAGTTTTAGCCTAGCCAATGCATTTCATTTTCTCAAGAATATTGTTGTTGGAGTACAAGAGACGGCAGCAAGTCCTTCTTCTACTATGTTATTGCACTCCAATTCTCACAAGAAAGTTATATAAATGAGATAGAAAAGTGTGGAGGAGACACCTGAAAAAGAACCCCCTCCCCACTGGAAGGTTTTATGTATGTTGGGCTTAGGTTTTATGCAAGAGTTTGATCAAATATTGATCCATTATGGTCACCGGAGACACCTTTCAGATTTAAAAAAAAAAAAATAGTTGGTCATCCTTTGGATTTAATCCATCGTGAAAGTGTACGAATGTATTCACTGATATTGCAAGAACATTTGAAGAAATGAACGTCACATTAGATATCCATAAACTATTTGTTGTGTAGAAGATCTATTAGCCTATTTGAACATGAATTCATGTGTTGCAGACACCAAGCGTTTGATCGATGATGATGTATGATCAGCGCAATTAAAGGGTGTGTTATGTCATTTTTTTTTTGTTGCTGTGACACAACTATTGTAGAAGGAGCATACAAAAATATTCCAGTTATATTTTTTTTTTTTTTTTTTTTTTTTTTTTTGCAATTATATGTTTTGTTACTTGATTGGTATTCCTTTTTTTTTTGAGTCAGACTGTTAATTTTTTCGTAAAACAATTTATAATGAAATGCATTTCCATCTCCGTTGTATCTTGATATAAAAAAGGGATTGTATTACGTTAATGCAAAATATTTATTTGAATACGGTTTCCACGTTTTGTATTATTGACATTGTCTTTGATATTCTTTCATGTTGTGTTAATATTTTCTTAGAAAGTCATTTTACATTCATATGTATCTTCGATGAGCAATGATTTACACTCCAAATGTCAGGAATATTGCACTTACTAAATTTTGATACAAATTCACGTCCTAAATAAAATGCGTATTCTTAGTTTTACATCACCCGTGCATTATGCACGGGTTTCTGGCTAGTATGTAATATATACACATGTGTAAATTTATTTATGGTAATACTTTAAATATATATTCAATATAAGATATTGGCAATATATATATTTGAAATATTTAATATAAGATATTGAGTATTTAATGAGATAAATCTAGAATATCTATTTTTCTTATTTTACTAGTAAAATGTTTTTTTTTCTCCATTATCCATTAGGAAGTTTCTCCCAATCAGATTGAGATTATAAAATATGGCAAAAGCTATACCACGAATCGGTTCACGTAGAAATGGACGTATGGGGTCGCGCGTAGAGTGCACGTGCGTAGAATACCAAAAGGAGTTATTCATGTTCAAGCCCGTTTCAATAATACCATTATCACTATTACGGATGTGCGGGGCGGGTGGTTTCTTGGTCTCTCTGCCGGTACTTGTGGATTCAAGGGGACTTTTCTTTGCTTCAAAAAGAGGACACTTTGATCGCTCAAACCTATAAATATAGTGTAAGTGTCAAAGCGAGAAATGCTATTCGATAAAAAAGTGAGTCGATCAAGGTAGGTGGCGCCATATTACACTATAAATATAGTGTAAGTGTCAAACTCTTTTGTACGTATCATCATAATTAGAAGAGTTCTAATTTACTAAAAAAAGTGAAAGCTTCCTAAAGAGAGTTTTCGAGAGAGAGAAAAGGTCAGTCTAGCAACCGAGTTTTTCTAGTTGCAATCCTATGGTGCACTCCGGCGGGTTATTCGTGTGGATCAACGGTAGATGGCATACGCTTGGGCAGCTTCGTGCAGAAACTACAACCATAGACAAAGCGACGATCTATTTTAGATCATCCAAGGTATTCTCTTAGTCTACTTCTTTTATGCTTGTTGTTTAAACGAAGTCGATCCTGGTTAAAAATGAAATAAATTTAAAATTTCGCTGCGTTCTCACGTAGATTTCCTAACAGTGCTATCAGAGAGAGTTTCGAGCTTAAGCAATAAGCATTAGTTAATTTGCGTAGTAATTATGATAGATGAATGATCTAGATATACGAAACGAAAAAAAAAATTAGCACGTCGGATAGGGAGCTCGGTCGAGGTGGCGGCTCCCCACCGTATAACTGGCTGGCGGCGGCGGCGGCGGCGCCCCTAGGGTGCTGTCGGCGGCTGGTGGTGTATGGTGGATCTCGAATTTTTGTTTTGTTGTTTTGTAATTACTTTATAGTACATTGATATCTCTTTGTTTAGTTGGCGTAATGTGACTAACTAAATATTCAAATAGTTTGGACCATTAAGATGTCAAATGACATTATTTGGTAATATGATTAGTCTATAAATAATCTAGGACTTTCCAAATTTTGTTTGGAATAGACCTAGCCATTTTCAAAATATTTGATTTTGGAAAAGGCCTGACCTAGGTCATTTTCAAAAATTTTGATTTTAGAAAGGGCCCAGGTTGATGCTTTTTGGCTTTGGAATCAAAAGAAAAAAAACAAAAGAGGCCTAATTTTAATCTTGATTTAATTTTGAATAGTTCTAATTAATTGAAATTAAAAAATTAAAATCGGTTTAAAATTAATCGTTAATTTTATTTCGATTAAAATCATTTAATTAATTAATTGTTAACAAGTTAATTGATTGGATAAAATTATTTAATTGATTAAACGTTAATCGATTAATTAAAACGCAAGTTGACAGTTTTAGATTCTTATCTTCTTCATAATATTTTATTGTATGTATTAGATATTGTGTAGATATAATATGATTATATGAACCCCGATTGATCATGGACTCGACCAATAGGATAGATGTGAATGATTTATTTTTCATTGGTTTAAAAATTGTCCTAGGCCGTTATGAAGAACGTGACATATTTTATTTTCTCGTATTTATCTCATTCCGTTAGCTCTCTGCAATGCGGCGGGTGTATTTATTTTATTACATAAAATTTATGTAACAAGAATGGAGCAGAAGATGAACGCCAAAGAAAAGAAGACAGAGAGATCATATTGGCAGTTGCAGCTACCTCAGAATGTGACCCGTAGTTTCGTCAATTTGTATTCGAAACCGCACTTAGGAAAAATCCATGATCATACCGGTTAATTTACACATTTATTTATTTTGTGCTTGTATTTATTTTATATGATACGATAGATACATAACTAGGCACGATCTAGATGAATGTGTAGGATGTATGTTTATAAAGATAGATATATTTGATGAGACCGTAATTAATTAATTAAGTGAATTAATTTAAAATTACTCCACAACAAAAATCAAGTCGAAATATTGTCGCACAATATTATAATGACGGTGAAGAGCCCTTGTTTGGATCCAACTGATCGGCCCACGTCGTAAGTTGACCTACCTCGGGTATATCGTTATTATTGAGATATGATCGTATGAGATCTCGCGAATATTGGGTTGTGACTTGACTAAGGTTTTGCGTTGATTGGCCCACGTCAGGACCGTCTAATTGTAGAGACAAAGTGTTGGCTATCACACAGTGATGTGAAGCGTCAAAGAGTTGACTAGTCAACCACCAAGAGTCACATAGAGATGTGATTGGTAAAGTGTTACCTACTTATCAAATTATCTCGGTTGATCGGCCCACGTTGGGAATCGGGGTAACTAGATGAGATCTTGGCCACTAAAGAATTTTGAAAAATTCTTGAAAGTCATTTGAGAGTAGTTGACTAGTGGGAGCAAAATCATAAACCAAAAGACCAATTTTGATTTTACATGTATAAATAACAACACTCTTTTATCTTTATTTTAATGTTGTAGTTTTTTAGTAAACTTTTATTTCTATGTTTTATTATTTTCGATTGTTAAAACTGTAGGATGTAATATCGTCAGATGGATCATGGATCCACCCGATTACACAGCGAAAAGTACAAGATCTAGATCTAAACAATCAAAACACATAAAATAATAGATCTAAACCTACGAGGGGGTTAGATTTCTTACCGGTTTATTGTGAATAAACGTCTAGAACAATCTTCAATCAAATCCGAGCTAGTTGAGAAGCCAAAGTCTTCCAACGTGTATCTCCAAGCACCACCAGGTGGATGGTGTTTCAAGCCGCCGGACCTCCGCGATATGCTACCGGAATAATCCCGAGGATTATTCAACTTGAAACCCTAGCACTATAGCCGAAAATTCTAGGCTATAATACTTGTAAATATGCGTGTATATCTGTGTTCATTTGGCTTGAGAGTTTCTATTTATATAGGAGATAAATCCTAGCCTCCAACGCATTATTTAATTAATACAAAATCAATTAAAATAATCATTTTCCTTAAAAGATAAATCTAGAATATTCCCAAATTAATAAGGATATATAAAGGATTTTCTTTTCCTTAAATTATTTAACAAATAAATATTTAATCACTTGTATCATATAATTATCAAGAAAACAAATTTCTTGATAATCAACCAAGCATCACACGCCACTTTCTTCTTGACCAATTAGGTCAAGAAGTCAACACACTAATTTGGGCCGAGTCCACGAAAAATGTCTTTTTTAATGTATTTAATTATCTAGTCCAACTAAACAATTAATCCACATATCAATTAAATAGTCCAATCCAACTATTTAATTATAATTGAGGTGAAACTACGAGAAAACATATGCTATGTTAGAGCCACGTCGGGGACCATGGACCCATATTCGAGAGAATTTACAATAAATTAAATAATATTATCCGTCAGACCGAACAATAATATTCAATCTATTAATTCCGGGATTACACCACCATAAACCCGAAACTGAACTCTGCCGAATATAGATAACTTACACTCAACCATAAGTTGATAAGGTGTCCACTGATATAATCATTACATACGGATAAATCCTCCATGGACTGTTCGTTTCGATTCGGGATATATCCGTAAACCCTTCTCGAAACCTCTTATCCTTATTTACCATTAACCCCTAGTGATCAATTAGTTCATAACTAATATAATATGAACTCCCGGGATCGATCAGTTTCTAGGATTAACAAATAAGAGGCTATCTCATCTATTTCCCGAGGAAAGGAATGGATTCCATATCTGCGATAGCACAGACTACTCACTCATTCTAGAATAGAGTCAACGAGAAGTGTTGGACCACATACTACGAAGTGATCCTTACTAACACATCAAACCCTACCCTAGTCTAAGCAGTTGTCTGTGATCACCTCAGGATTGAGATTAATCTATATATGATCATCTTGTGATTCGATAAGACTTCTCGATTACGGAATTATATCGAGAACTCAAATCAAATCGGTCAAATTTCTATATGATTATCATCATATATAAATGCCCCATTAGGTACTTCCTATTACCGGCAGATCCGGATAAGACTGTCACACCTAAAGTGTTCTGGGCGCATTAATAGCAAATTAATCATGAGACCCGTACTCAGATTAATAAACGCTACGGACTAAGTTAATTTTAAGTACATCTCACTAACTCAATCCGCTTGTGTATAGCCCTACACTGAGCTATGTGATTAC
This sequence comes from Gentiana macrophylla, assembly GCA_026214975.1. Classification (NCBI taxonomy): domain Eukaryota; kingdom Viridiplantae; phylum Streptophyta; class Magnoliopsida; order Gentianales; family Gentianaceae; genus Gentiana; species Gentiana macrophylla. Next base: position 122,953,775 of record CM047805.1, read on the forward strand.
ATAAACGAGATACTTAGGGTTTTCAGTAGTGTCTTAATTATAAGCATGAATGCATATAATAAGATGAATTATTATATTTGTCTTAAAACAATTAGATAATTGTCTTTCGGGCACTACACCTAACAAAAACCAAATTAATCACTGTTACCTTTTGAGAAACGTTCTCAAGTATGGTTAAGTACATTTAATCCATTTAAAATAAACAATGACACGACCAACTACGTTATAGTAGTTAGAGACAATGAGACTACATATTTGATGGAGTGATCTAAGACTTTAATTATTAATCAAAACGTAAGCTCAGGATATGATTAAATCACTTGAAATGAGTTTCAATGAATTAATCATATATTGGATACGACGTTGTCCAATGAGTCATTTTGTCATACGATGACAATCAAATGTGTTGAATGCGAATGACCACAACGAATTTTGGAAAGGCTATTTTCAAATTGTAAGATTTAAGTATCGATTTATTTCTTTAATCATTTCTTGAAGTTTAATTAGATAGTTCATGTTTTGAATATAATTCAAAAAGTCGATAAACCATTTAACAAACTTTAGATTTTCTTTATGAAAGAAAATAGAGGACATAGCTCTTGTGATTTTTCTTAAGTCTTTTGAAGAGTGCACTAAGAAATATTTACAAGTGCTTAAGGGATTAAAAGGAAAGTTAGGGCATGTGCTTAAAATAAGAGATCTTATCAAAGTCTCTATTCTAGGCAAGTGTGTTGAGATAAATCTATCTAACTTTCAAGTCAACTCTTAGATATATGATATCTTGTGAGTATGATTAAATTAGAAAAGATTACATACGAAATACTCTAAGATGCGAAAAGTGAAGCAAACATTGCAACCTTTCGTATTGTATTATGAGTCTGGTAAATTGATAAAAGAACTAAATAAATGTTGTTGTGTTCCGGTTCTTATGAAGAACACGATTTCAATTTCACGTTAGGATTTAATGGAAAAATTCAATTGTAAGGAATAAATATTATTCTGGTAAAGTTGAACGGTCACTGAATCTAACATACTAGATTGATGTCACAATATGGTTGATATAGGTGATAAAATCTCAACTAAGTATTTGTATGGTTGTTATCCTTGATTTTTGTGGTTGTTCTAGACATAGTCTCTATGGAAGAGAAACGTGTAATCAAATGTCATTCTGATGATGTGTGAACCATGTGATTATAAATCATATGGGTAATACGTATCTTATCTAAACATGACTAAAATACCCTTTTATGAAAAAAGGTAGTAAACTCTGGAAAATTGCCTTAAGCCTGAACATACTGATGTTTGTTGGCTTATGACAACTAAGGCCATAAGTGATATTATTATTTATTACTCTCTCTGACTAATTTTAAAAATAGTCAAACGGTCTCAGTAAAGTACAAAATTCAGAAAGTCTGAAAAATTCAAACTAGTACGATTATGAGATTGATGAATAACTTAGGAATTAATCTTCAATTGGATTGAAGCAATTAATACCTGAAGGGTGTTTTAGAAGCTATCTGAAAAGGGAATTAGATTCTCCCCTAAAGGATACCATTTTGGGGCACGCAATAAGATTGTGTTTCTAAAATAGAAATAACACTTTATACGATAAATATGCGACGTAAGCCATGCGAAGTATCCCTTACATGTTTTTGGATAGTGCACTCGTTCGAAACATATACTTAACCAAGTTCCGAAAATAAGGTTGAATAAGTTCCACATCAGATATGGAAGGTGGTAACCTCGAATCCATCTTAACCGATGATTTAGGGTTGTCATGCTTCTAGCAATCATGCATTGTCTGAAAGGCTTGGAGCCCATAAAGACATATGCAAATTTGTGGGATATCTTAGAAAGTACGCTAGATGTTATTTACTTACCCGCGGAGCAAAAGCATTTGTCTCCAAACATGCTGTCTTCTAGAGGAAGTGTTTCTTCCAAAAGAAACAATATGAGTAAATTGAGATCTCAAAAGAGTTTGAGAACCAACAAAGAGATATTCAACCATTTGAACATGAGAAGGCACCGTATAATGATGAGGTGCAGGACACTGCTCAGTGCACACAAGTATTCTGTGAGTCTACAGATAACCACATGCCTGAAAGGGCTATGGGTATGTTCATTTTGAAGAATGAATATCTCGTGACTTATGGAGAAATACTTGAAAGGTAAGATTAAGAGATATGGCTTGGAGCCATAATGTATGAAACAGGTTCCATGTATGACAAACAGGTTATGAACCCATTCTGTCTTACCTGAAGGGAATGTCTCTGAAAGGTGTGGCAGGTCTTTATGAAAGACTAACATGGAAGGTAATGAGATTACTAGTTAATGCTAGGTTGATGGCTGAAGGCTACGGGGTGTAAACCTTGTAATTACCTTTGTGCTAACAGCTATGCTTAAATCATTTCAGATATTGCTTGTTGTAGCTAGGTATCATGGCCATATAATAGTGTTGAAAACTTTGGGCAAATGGCTTGATGTTCGTAGACGATAACGTGATGTGTAAGCTTATGAGATCCACTTATGGTCTCAAACAAGTTCCTCTGTATAATTTCTTTGCTTGATAGATCAAAAGAGTTTGATTCCATCAAGAAAAAAAATATGCCTAATGTGCAAAAAGGTTAGTGGGAGTCACAGTTCTTGAGCGAGGTGTTGGATAACCTTCTCAGAATCAACACCCCGTGTTACAGTCAGTTAATGTTTGGTAGTTCAAGGCCTTTACGAGAGTTCTTGGAATGGCAGTTCTTATTTTTGGAAATAAGAATCTATAGTAATAGATTTAGATACTGCTTGGTTATCACAGTTCACTTGCATAGATGAGATGCTAAAGGAATTTAGCATAGACCACATAGAGAGACACTGCTAGCCAGTGTTCTTGGGGTCTATCTATGATAGGACGTCAGCCCTAGAAGATAAGGTGAAATAGGGTCCATCATAAGTGTTGTGAGTTAAACCAGATCTTCATACTTCATGAAAAGTCATGAGCAGGTATGAAAGTGGTTCTGGTATATGTCGAGATATCCTTAAAAGTGTTAAGTAAGGGTTCCTAGTTTATTGAAACTTGGAGTTGGATAAACGTAGATATACAGATGTATACCCAGAGTCTTATGAAGATAGTGGGAGCTATAGTCTGAGTTTGCAATCACTTTGATATTAATTAAGTGATACAGTGAGCTGGAAATGTTCTTAACTAGAGGTCACTGTAGATTCTACAACTAGGCCAAAACACAGTATTGTCTTAGAGGCGCAGCGGAAGCAGTACATGGATCTAGAAGGTTCATTCCTGAACCCTGTGCGGTCCTTCCACATTTTTTATGTAGCTGATATAGTAGTGGTTTCATTGCATGAAGCAAGGACCAGAGTCTTTTCATAGATTCATGTGTGTGTTGAGGCAGTTCGATCTGACTTGGTCATTTGGAGCATGATATGAGGATAGTCTGAGTCCCCATGGATAGTGATCCGTTTACGCTTAGGGTTGGTTGCAAGTATTGCATGAGATTCTTGTGTTTTAACTTGGTCTTGTGTGTGTGAGTGATTGGTTTTAGGCCAAGTGGGAGATTGTTGAAATAGTGTCCTAAACCCAAACGGGTTGGACCGGATCCGACCGGGTCGGATCATTTCTACGATTTCTTTAAGTTTATACATATGATAAACGACTTTCTGTTATTATATATTTGTTCGTTTAACGGACCAATTATGATATAGTATATATGATAACGTCCCTAGTGTCAAATTGTGAAAGAGAAATCATAATAGAGATTATGGTTGATGAGATATCGAATCACTTTATTGAGTTTGATACTTAAAATGTCTCTAGTCGTATGTGCTATTAAATGAGACATTAATAGTACGATTAGACTAGCACGTATTAGATGTCTTCTATCTTATTGAAGATGGGGATAGATCTCGTCTATCACAGTGTAGGGACACTTGGACTGTACGTGGACGTGTATTAGAGAATGAGTACGTTAGACTGACCCGCTTACTTTATTAAGTGTCGCACTATGTGGCGGTTGTGTAATTATCCTAAGACCGGAGTCTTCATGACATCACGGTGTGGATTGTCAAGCTTTGACACTATTGAGGTTTCCCCTAGCCATGGGGCGATCATGCGGTAGTGATTGGGTGTGATACTGAAGTATGCGTAGGATTCATGTTGTTCGTCCGGAAATCGCGTTTCCTATGTATAGGAGTAAATATCCGAAAGGGCCTTCTTATAAGGAATGTTTAGCTCTCGTGAATCTTTGCAAAGTGAGAGTAAATGAGCTACTTCGAGAGAGCATGATATCTAGATTATAAGATACGGCCGTTAATGTATTGACACTCTAGATTCGACCGTATAGATATTGTAACATCAGTAGGATTCTATTTACACGGTAACCGTTTCACATGAAAGGTAGTAGTCATTGCATTTGACCCTTCCGATGATTGTGGGTTATGGCGTGTTGCTAGACGCTATCCATGATCGTTAGGTATGAAGGGCATTTTCGTAATTGCACCTTGTGTTTACGGCCAACATATTCGGAAATCTATCGGGTCACACACATAAGAACATCTTGCCGGATTAGAATGCGGTTATAGTGATAACCAAATAAGAAAAGTTGATCTCGACTATAAAGTGTTATAGTGGTAAATTAATAATATGGTATTTATTTATTTTGAATAAATATAATACAAGATATTAATTATGTTGATTAATTAAATGTATATTTATATATACATATGTGCCGCAATTTTATGTGTATATTGATACACATGGATTTCGCAAATTAATTATTCATGGTATTATATTATCGTGTGTATGTGTGTGTGAATACATGTGTGACATGCATATATGATTGCATGTGCACATTTGTGATAAATGTGTATATATATATATATATATATATATATATATATATATATGTGTGTGTGTAATATATATATGTGATATATACACATGTGTAAATTGATTTATGGTAATACATTAAAGATATATTCAATATAAGATATTGGCAACAGGGCCGGCCTTCATGTGAGGCCGGAGAGACGGCCGTCTTAAGCCCAACGGTGCCGGGAGGGCCCAACGGTACATGTTTTTCTAAAAGAAAAAAAAATCTGTGTAGTTTCAATCCGATCCAACCTAATATAATATGTTAATTTTTTTTATAAAGGCCCAAATTTTTTTACTCCAATCGATAAAGGTCCCTATAAAAAAATTTACTTGGCCAAAAAAAAAAAAAATAGACATACAAATGAGTTTTATTAATTTTTTGTTTGGAAAACTATAGAAATTAAAAAGACTACTTTGTGTTGGAAAATTTTGATGAATAAGAATTTGACAGACTCAGAAAAAACTCCAAGGCAGGTAAGAACGTTATCTTTAAAGAGATATTTCGTCCCACGCAGATTGTCATTTAGGGATTCAAACGAAAATCTCTCTCAGGATACAATGGAGGTGTTTGATTCAAACAGTGACTTGTTTGAATCAAACCCGAGGACACTCAATATTTGTTCTGATGATGTTGTAAACTATCTGAATTTTGACTGGATACGTGTGCCTTTTATAGGCTGAAGGTACTCCATAAACGAATGGAGGTACTCCTTGCACGAAAGGGTAGAATCATGTGAGTTTGGCTTAAAACATGCAACTCTTGAATTTTCTGAGTTGCATCCATTCGTAGGTTCATGAATCTGTTCACGAACTGATGCATGGATTCGGAAAAAATGCATGAATCTCGTTCATGAGCTGATTCATGTATCTGTTTCGTTGCGATAACATTAATTCGTACGGCAACTCGTATGCAAACGATAATCAAAATATTTATTTATGAAAAAATATCTAACACGATGAATTTTGTATTTACGGATGTTAAAAATGCGATAAGTATGTTTTTAAAAAAGTAGCTCCAATAAATTGAATAAAACATTCATCGAACATAACATTTCTATTCAACTTATTAATTCCGGAATTATGCCACCATAAATCCGAAACTGAACTCTCTTTTATAGATATAACTTATTCTCAAAGTGTCGAGTCAATAAGTGTCCACTGATAGAATCATTACATACAAACTAACGCTCCATAGACTATCCATAATGAAGCGGGAATGTTTCCGTAAACCTTCTTCATTACATCTTATCCTTGTTTACCATTAACCCACTAGTGATCAATTAGTTCATAACCAATATGAACTCCGTGGATCGATCAGTTTCTAGGATTAACAAATAAGGGGATTGTCTTTCTACTTCCCGCAGGAATGAATGGATTCCATATATGTGAGACACACACACCTCACTCATTCCAAAATAGTGCCAACGTGAAAGTGATTCGGACCGCGCCTCTTAGCAATCCTTAACGAACACATCAAACCCTATTTTGAAACAAGCAGGAGTTTACAATCACGTCAGGATTAAGGTTAATCCATATATGTGTTAGTAATATCATCCGCAACGGAGGCGATTTAAGGATCTAGATCTATAAATTACACGTAATAAAATAACTAGATCTACATCTACAAGGGGGTTGTAGAACATACCTCTTGGATCTCAAAATCCAAGTTGAAGAACCGCAATAGAAAGAACGAACGAAGGTGTGAAGAGCACCACGATCTTCCGTACGTGTGATCCAAGCAACTCCCGGTGGAAGGAAATCCTCATCTCGAATCCTCCCAATATGCTACCCGGAAAAACCTCCAAGATTTTCCCTCAACCCTTTGGCCAAAATTTTCTTCTCCTCTCTAAGAGGTAGAAGTCGAAATTTGTGTGTCTGTATGAGTTGGAGAACTCTCTTTATATAGGAGAGTAATCCTTGTCCTCCAAGGATTTTATTTTGCAAATAAATAAAGCCAATAAATAAAAGATAATCCTAGAAATATTCTAGAACAAATCTAGAATAATCTTTATCTTTATTTCTTACCATAAATATTTATCCAATAATTATTTTGTGCACATGTTTTATTAATTCACAAGAAAACTAATTTCTTGTTCCGAAGACATGCTTGGAGGCCGAAAATTATATTGTGACCTAGTCACTTATGATTTTTGACTATACACATTAAATTGGGCCAAGATATGAAAAATGCCTTTTTCACATATTTAATTATTTAGCCCAACTAATTTAATAGTTCACTAAACAATTAATTCACATATCGTTTTAATTAAATTCTAATAAGAACTAAATTAATATTATTAGGATTCGACGTCCGAGAATAGCTATGCTATATAGGAGGCACGTCGGGGACCATGGACTAATAATCAGCGGCTCCGATAAATCAAATAATTAATTATCTTACGAAGAGAATAATTATATTCGATAAATCAATTGTAGGAATATGCCACCATAATCCCGTGACTGCACTCCTCCGATTATGAGATTATATTTATCTCCTCACGAGAATGATAATAAGCGTCCATTGATATAATCATTACATATGGATTAATTCTACATAGACTGTTCATTCTAAATCGGGAAGTTACCGTTAACCCTTTTTAGAACCTCTTATCCTTATTTACCATTAACCCCCTAGTGATCAATTAATTCATACAACTCACTGGTAGCTAATCGAGTGTAATATGAACTCGCGCGATCGATCGTTTCTAGGATTAACAAATAAGGAACCGCTATCTACTTACTATAAATGGAAGGAATGGATTCCGTATCCGTGATAACACAGACTACTCACTCAATCCAAGACAATGCCAAGATGGGGTAATTCGGATCACAGACTCGGTGTAATCCTTAACCGTCAAGTCAAACCTCATATGCGATTCAAGCAGCTTGATCGTGATCACCTCGAGATTAAGATATATCCATAAATATGATCATCGATTGATTCGATAAGACTTCGATTACGGAATTATATCGTGAACTCTAATCAAATCGGTCCAAATTTCTATATGATATATCTATCATATATAAATGCCCCACTAGGTTCTCTTAACCGAAAGTCCGGATAAGACAATCACACCTATTGTGTTCTGGGTGCATTAATAGCACGTTAAAGGAGAGACCTGATACTCTCGATTAACTTCACTACGGGCTAATTGTATTTTAAGTATATCTTCACTAACTCAATCCTCCCGTGTATATCCCATACACTGAGTTAAGTGATTACATAAGAGATATACTTTAGGGTTTTCTGTAGTGTAAATACTATTGTCACATCGGTGAATATGAGAATAATAAATATGAATAATAATATCATTTCATTTATTAAATAAAACAATTACAAAATTGTCTTTCGGGCATCACACCTAACAATATGATCATCTTGTGATTTAATAAGATTTCTCAATCACGAAATTATATGAGAAATGCAGATTAAATCGGTCCGGTCCTATATGACTACATCATATATAAATGCCCCCACTTAGATAATCAATATTGACGGTCCGGATAAGACGGTCACATCATAAAGTGTTCTGGGCGCATTAATGGTGCTTTAATCAATAGACCACATGCTTTGATTAATTCACCACGGACTAATAGTTCAAGTGTATCACCATAAACTTAATCATCATGTGTGACACACACTAAGTTATATGGCTACATATGATACAACTTGGGATTTTCAGTAATGTATTACTTATGAGCACGAAGCAAATAATAATATGAGAATAAATCTGTCATATATTAATTATAATAAAATTACAAAAATTGTCTTTCGCGCACTACTTCCAACAGTAAGCACGTAAATAACGCAATACTAATGAAATTGGTGGGATTCCAAGTCATAAGTTTAAGAGTAATTCTACTGACACAATAATTCAACCACAACGAGCAAACACAACCTAATTCTACACCATTAATATTTGTAGCCTTACTTCACGATCAATAAGTCTAACATAATCATTAATGATGTAAAATTAGATTGACGAATATTTGCCGCAACTAAATGATGACAAAGTCTGGAAATTTTGTTGTGTTGTATTTCTCATATCGAAAGGTTTATATACACCTAGCTATTACAAAATATCGCAACCAATATGCGTATAATGCCCAAAATAATTACTATAGGTAAATAATTGTACTTTAACACCCCCATCAAGTTGGAGCATGGAAATCACAAATGCCCAACTTGCGTAATAAGTACAGAAATCGGTGCTTGCTCAACGCCTTAGTGAAAATGTCAGCATGCTGGTCGTCAGTCGACACATGACGCGGAGTAATAAGACCTTCTTGAACCGCATCTCTTACGTAGTGACAATCAACTTCAATATGTTTCGTGCGCTCATGGAAGACCAGATTCTGCGCTATGTGGAGTGCGGATTGGCTGTCACAAAAGAAACCAATGGCACAAGGATGATCCACACTTAAACTTCCAAGCAATGCCTTAAGCCATTTCAACTCCGAAGTGAGAGCCGCCATAGAGCGATATTCGGCCTCGGTGGAAGAGCGAGATAGCGTGTTGTTTCTGTGTGCACCATGAAATAGGAGATCAACCAAGGAACACAATCCAGCCTATGAGAGAACGACGCGTCAACAGGCAGCTTGCGCAATTAGAATTACACCAACCGGAGAGTGACAAGTTACAATCTCTCCAGAGAAGAATTCCTTGACCCGGACGGTCCTTTAAGTAGCGGACAGCCCTCATGGCAGCGTCCTAATGTTCACTGCGTGGTTTTTGCGTAAATTGAGCGAGGATGTGTACTGTGTAAGCCAAATCTGGACGAGTAAAAGGGAGATAGATAAGACGTTTAACCAACCGTCTATAACGTTCTAGATCCTCACACAGTGGACCCGTAGCAATGGCAAGTGTGTGATTCTGATCAATAGGGAAGCCGGCAAGCTTAGCTCTGAGTAGACCGACTTCTACAAGAATGTCAGGAGTATATTCCTCGCTGGCAAAGAAAAATACCTTCAGGTATCTGTGCCACCTTTAAAATACCCAAAATTTTCATATGAAAGCTATCACCCAAATATTGTTTAAAGCGCGCAAGATCAGATGAGTCATTACCCGAGACGATCAGATCATTAACATACACAAGCACATTAAAATGGATCCGCGTGTAAGAGTGAAGAGTGAGTAATCCGAGTAAGATTGAAGGAAACCATAATTCTTCAAACTGGTAGCCAACTTTACAAACCAACACCGCGGAGCCTGCTTTAAGCCGTATAAGGACTTCTTTAAATGACATACCATACCTGGCTGACTAACCGTAAATCCTAGGGGCAATTTCATGTAGACTTCCTCATTCAGATCCCCGTGAAGAAATGCATTGTGCACATCCATCTGATGCAATTCCCAATTTTTCGCCGCTGCTACAACTAAGAAAACGCAAACCGTAACCATCTTAGCTACCAGGGCAAACGTTTTGTTGTAGTTAATGACCTCAATATGGGTATTAAAAATATAACAAAACAAGCTTTCAATTGTTCGATTGTCCCATCTACATGGTGTTTGATTTTATACACCCATTTACACTCGAGTGCCTTTTTCTTGGGTGGTAATGGCTTCATAACCCAAGTCTCATTTTTTTCGAGCGCATCAATCTCTTTTTGCATGGCTTCACTCCAACCAGGATCTTGCATTGCCTCATTTAAATTACGAGGCTCAATACTTGCAGTGAAAGCTGCAAGAAATATGCGGTGTCGTGTAGAAAATTGTCACAATTCACGAAATGCGCTAGAGGATAAGGCGTACCTGAAGAGCTGACAGATGGTGGAGAACTGAGGGATGGACTCACTTTTTGGATAGTGTGTGTGACATAATCATTGCACCAACCCGGAGGACGTCGATTACGCAAATCACAGCCTGTTGGTCCCAGAGAAGGGTGAAACTATAGTCAGAGGGGGGGGGTGAATGACTATAGTGGAGTTTCAAAAACTTTTCTTTTGTTTAAAAGCTTTTGGGCAGCGGATAAGTCCTTTCTTACTATGTTGTTTTCAAATCAGTTTAGACAATCACAAATATAAGTTATGCTCTAGTCAATTTAAATAAATGCTGTAAAGTAAATTGCAGAAAGTAAATTGACACAAGGCTTATAGTGGTTCAGGGTGGTGTAATCCCTTAATCCACTCTTCTCCTGTGATGATCGGAGGAATTCACTATTGTTTTCACAGATACAATAGTATGATTGTCCTTGGCTTCCCAAGCTTCACAATCTACAAGACTATCACTCCTTGACTGCAACAGCTTCAGTGATTCAGTCTCTTTTGCTGCTCCTTGAGATCAAAATCCTTCAACAGCTATCACAGATTCAACTCCTTCTCAGATTGCCCTCGATTGATTTGCTTGATTTGATGTGAATGTGATTCACACACTTGCTTGATCAATCTCGATCTTTGAATATGACTTTGTAGCTCTGATATCTGAGTTGATCACTAGATGTATCCTTGTAAGTTCAGAGAGAAGGCTTTTCAAATTTGACAGAGTTTCTGCTTGATTTTTTTCTTTTCAGATCGTTGTTTTTCTTGTCTGTCAATGCCTTCTATTTATAGCCTTGAATAACCTTGATTTTGAAATTCCGTCCATTGGCTATATTAATGAGGGAATAATCCTTGATTTTATTCTTGATTCCCCCTTAATTGCATTCTCCTTGGTTTCAGTGATCGGATTCTTTCTTCAAACGTATAGCAGAAAATCCGTCCTTGATTGATCCTCTATTGATTGTGCATTTAATGCATGATCTTCTGAATCTTCAACGTATATTAAATCGATCTGGTAAGTGTTACTTCGTTTCGAACGAGCGGTCGAGTGATCCTTCCGACTTAGCCGATTTAGATCTTCCTTCACCGTTTGTCTTTACTCACCGAAAGTCAGTTTACTTTGCCGATTCTTTGTTTTCTTCTTTGCTTCAGTTTAAGGAGAATCTTTGTACTTCATTGATCCTTGATTGGGGTGAGATCAGTGTACACCATATTTGAATATTAAGTTTCATCACTTAAAGTGTAACTTGGACTTATCCAAGGTCATCACAGACTTCCTTGGTTATAAGTCAGACCATTAATGTCTTCATTGCTTCTCTGCTGGTGCTTGGCTGGCTTCACTCTGCCGAATATCTGTTTTTACTTTGCCGTCCTACCAACTAGTACAATACTTGTCTGACTCAACTTATACAACATGTCAGACTCTAAGTAAAGACTTATACAGAGAATTCTAACTTATTTCAGGCTTGCTATAACAGCTAGTATGGCCATCATCAAAACATAATAAAATGTTCCTAACACAGCCCAAACCGCTAGGGACGTCAGCCTTTGCATGAGTGGGTTGGGAGTGTCACTAAGAGGTTCGGACGCAGCACCATGCTCGGATAAGGCACATTCCATATCGGCTAAAAAATCAGCATCCACAATGACACTTGTGGTAGACGGAAGTGGGTTATCACTAGGCGATTCAGACTGCTCAAGTGCAAACGGAAATTCGATCTCATGGAATTGCACATCATGCGAGACAAAGAAATCATCCGTAGCAAGATCATATACTTTCCAACCTTTCTTTCTATTCGGATATCCTACAAAAACACTCTTTCTACTGAGAGGAGCAAATTTATGTCCTTTGGACCGTTGATTATAAGCAAAACAAAGACACCCAAAAGTCGAAGGTGATCAAGCCTAGGTTCCATGCCAAACAAAATTTCAAAAGGCGATTTATTTTGCAACAAACCGGAAAAACTCCGATTAATTAAACATACCGCCTCAAGAATACGTTTCCCCCAAAACTTAATGGGCAAGTTTTCTTGAAACATCAATGCTCGACCGACATTAAGAATGTGTTGGTGTTTACGTTCCACCTTCTCATTTTGTTGTGGTGTCCCAACACACGACGTTTGAAAAGTTATGCCATTATCATCAAGGTAATCTAACATGCTTTGAAACTCACTACATTATCACTACGCACTATTTTAACAATCGTTTCGAATTTTCTTTCAATCATAGAAAAAAGAACAAAACGCCTCATAGCCTTCAGTTTTGGCATGCAACAAACAGGCCTAAACAACACAAGAAAAGTCATCCACCAAAGTCAATAAATAATGTGCTCCACTAGAAGAAGGAGTTTTATATGGCCCCCACGGATCACAATGTATAAGTTGAAAAATGTGAGTAGCCTTATTATTACTAACAGGAAAACTATCGCGAGATTGTTTTGCTTGAGGACAAATATCACAAGCTTTATTCACTTTCTTAACCATACTAGGACAACTTTTAATTGCAGGAACTAACTAAAGAACTCTATCAGATGGATTCCCCAGTCGATGATGCCATAACTCAAAGGTAGATAAGATCGGAGCTGTCACCGCACACACTGTAGGAATCCCTCGAAAATAATATAGTCCATCCTTCCGTTCACCGGCTCTAATCAGGCTCCTCGAATGATGGTCATGTATAGCACATAATGAGTTAGTGAATCGAACAAAACATTCAAAATCATCAATCAATTGCATCACCAATATTAAATTCCAAAGTAATGCAAGGACAAAAAAACGCATTCGAGCTGAATTTTATTCGTAAGGACAACTCTGCCTGCTTTAGTGGCCATAGCTTGTTACCCAACAGGAAGGCCACCGAACATGGTGAGATCTTGACCACGTTTGTAAGGCATGATGCATTGCTAGTGACGTGATGCGATGCTCCTGTGTTGAGAATCGAAGATAAAGTCGATGGCTCACCTGTCATGTGATCAAGGCTGCTCCCGTTAGTCATATTTAGCAGAATTTGAACCTGCTTCAAATCCGCCAGCGAAGACCCTTTGGACCCCCCCGATGCAGCTCCACCTTCGACCCTTCTTCCTAGCACCGCATTGGCGTGAACTTGGGCAGTTTTTCCACATGCGGTGGATGAACCTGTGGCCGGAGATGATGACGCCGGTGCAAGAACTTTACTTTTATGATTCTGGTTTTCCCACCAATCTGGACACCTATGTAGCTTGAAACAAGTGCTCATAGCATGCCCATCTTGCTTGCAATTAGTACAGAACAAATTCTATTTCTCAACTGATGTAATTCAAATGTGTAATCGGGTAATTGGATGATTCAAGTTAGGAAAATAATACAAGAACAATAAGATTTGTGTATAAGTTTGGACTGAACTCCTTGAGAGAGCTGCCTACGTATCCAATTCAAATGTGGAATCGGAATCAAGTCCCCCTCGTAGTTCAGAATGTTCCTTTTTATATCTATAGATCGTGATTCTCTTCCTCTATGTAATGGGAGGTTATTATCAGTTATCTTTGGACATTACCAGGCGTGGGGTCTACCCACGTCTGTAAGCAGTTGAGCCGTTACTGACTTTGTCTTCGTCATGCATAGCCGATTGTTCTGTCTAGATACTCTTATGCCCAAAACGTGGTGGAATCCTGCTCCTCTGGCTATTATGTCCAGAAGTATGATCTGGTCAGCGTTTGGTGCAGTCTTGCTTTACCGGCCCGTATATCTTTATACTGGGCCCGGCCCAATTATGAATAATCTGACCCGGTGGGCCTATATATCATCATAAGTCCCCAGGTAGGTGTGGTGCCTTCACACTACCGCCTCTAGTCGAAATGCTTTAGCTTCCGTCATCAATATATCGTGAAACGAGGCCAAGTCATACCCGGTTATTATCATAACTGTGAGTTGAACCATCACGTCGTTTCACTTCTTGTCCCATAATTACACCTCTTGTCAAACAACTCCTCTATTTCAAACCTTTGGAACCTCATCCCTGCGATTACAAGTAAGTCTCTGTTTCTATATTATTCTTCTATTTCTTTTGAATCTTTATTTCTTTCATGAGTTTGAGAGCCGATACTGCTTCTAGAGATTCTGTAGAAAAGTTGTTTCAATCACCGGAAAAGACTTCGATTGCCTTAGATAGTGAAGAAGTGAGTTCCTCTAACCCTATTCCTTGTCCTGAACCTGCAATAAACGCCGATCATCCATCCTCTCTGATTGATTTAGGAAATACCTCCACGTTTGGGAATAATCCCCTGTGTCTTCTACCTTCTCATCTCCTTCCCCCTGGGTTTTTACTCCTACTTCAATCTTTCATCAATATCCAGAAGACCATACTGATTTTTTAAATACCTTGAAAAGAGAAATCAATCGATTTGACAAAACCAAGGCTATAATGGCTTGCCATGGTGTCTCTAGCAAAATGACCAAAACTGAAATGGCCAATCTACTAAAAACCTATAAGATTCGTACTGACCCTTTTGAAGTTGTTCTTCCCAAATCCACCGAGTATGCTTATAATCCTCCAGCCAGTTTCTGTACAATGTATGCTGATCAGCTTCATAGTGGTCTAAGATTCCCTCTTCCTCCTGGGTATGTCGAGGTGATGCGGTATTATAAGTTGGGAGTTGGCCAGATCCATCCAAATAGCATGAAATTCCTGGTTGGATTAATGATCTGGTGCCGTTTAAATACTACCCCTTTCTCTGTAAAATTATTTAGGAATTTTTACCAATGCAAGTTAACACAGGGTAGCGGGGGGTGGTACCATTTTTGTCGTAGAGCAGGTAAGTTAAGCCAGATTATTCCTTTGTCCAGTAAAGATAAGAAGAAGAAGTGGCATGAGCGCTTCTTCTTTGTGAAGCACAACACTGAAGTGAACCTTGGTCGCTGGAATACTTCTTCCATGAAGGACAAATTGGAAGATCATATAGATGCATCCTTGGTTAACTATCTTACCAGCAACAAAATTTCTTTGACCTTGACCACTATAAGCTCCGTGTTGGTGGATGCTGCTCAGCTTCTTACTGCGGGTCCTACTGGCTATGTAGAATTCACCAAGGAAGAATACCGAAAATGTATGTCTGAATTTATTTTTTGCTCTTGTTTTTGAATATATCTTGATTATCTTTTGTTTAGGCAGTGGCCAATGTGGATGACCTAATTAATATTGATGTTGATGAGGAAGAGGAGACATAGCAGATGCAGGAGGATTCTGAACAGACCTTATCTGTTATTCCCGAGGGTGGTGAAGCTTCTAGCCAGAAGGAAGCTGCGGACATAGGCGTTGATTCTGGTGATGCTGCTCAGAACACCATTTCCACCACACACCCTTCTGCTCAGAATACTCTGAGCACAATTAACCCAGTGGAAATGCCTGTTGAAGAAGGTTTCCCCGGTGATCAATCTACTGGTTTGAATGTTGTGCCTTTAAGGACCGTTTCCCAGAGACAGAAGAAAAGGCACAGGTCAAACTCCTCTGGTAGTTCTGCGAGTGATTCCTCCTTTAACTTTGAGGATATGTCTGCTGAAGACTTTGCTGATTATGTAAGTAGCTTTTTATGGGATTTTTTATTTCTTCTTTAATTTCTGTCTTCTAAGATTTGGCCTTTTGCAGTGCTACCGCTTGGGTAAGTCATTACATAAGAAAACCTCTAGCATGGCTAGGGATATTGCTGCCCTGCAACAGAAAGTGGTTCACCTGGAAGAGGCTAATGCCAAGGTGACTAGTTTGGAAGAAACCAACCTTGCACTGGTATCTTCAGAGGCTGCTGCTCGCCAAGAGATTGAGCAATTGAAAGCCAATCTTGCCAAAGCTGAGGGTTTGTTATTCACTCAAGAGGAGCAATTAAAGCTTAGAGACCAGCAGCTGAAGAAAATAAATGAAGAGAATCAACAGCATCTTGCCCAGTGAAGAAAATGAAAAATGACTTTGATAAGACTGTGAGGCAGATGGAAGAAACTCCTGCTCAGAATATCATCCAGAAGGTTGTTGCAGGATATAAAGCTTCTCCTGAGACTTATGAGGAAATCCAAATCATCTTGGCTCCTGCTCTGCGCAGAGGATATACCCTTGGTGTTGATGAAGCCAAGCCAGCCGATCTAGTGATTAGCACCTTGCCTAATCACAAATTATATGATAAGAAAGCTGGCGAGATCTTCACCAGGCGGTATGATGAGTACAAGAGTGGGGAAGACATCATCCGCAAGTATGCGAAAAAGAAATCTGCACAGTCTTCCGCTCCTCCTCCATCTTGATTTGATATTTTGTTTTGAAATTCTGATAAATGATTTGTGGTTTTGCTGTGGTTTTTGAGCAGCTTTTGATGTAATAACTTTACCTGATATTTCCTGTTGATGTATGATACTTTGATCGTTTAAACATTTGAATTTGCTTCTATTTTGACATTTTCTGGACTTAGAGCTTTACCTCCTTGTTGCGCTGCTAAGAAGTTAGGATTAGTTATCCTTAGCTTCTTTACATATAATGTATACACTGCACAAAAATGCTTCGTTAGTTTAAAACGTAGGACTTTAGTGATCCTCTGCCCAGAATTTTGTAGTGGGTCTTCTACCCAGAATGTCCTTGCGCTGCAGGTTTTCCATTTAGATTTTTTAGTTGGGTCCTTTGCCCAGAATTATCTTGCGCTGCAAGTTTAACACTTGTGTTTTTAATTGGGACCTCTGTCTAGAATGTCCTTGCGCTGGAAGTTTGACATTTAGATTTTTTAATTGGGTCCTCTGCCCAAAATTATCTAGCGCTGCAAGTTTAACACCTGTGTTTTTTAATTAGGACCTCTGTCCAGAATGTCCTTGCGCTGCAGGTTTGACATTTAGATTTTTTTAATTGGGTCCTCTGTCCAGAATCATCTTGCGCAGCAAGTTTAACACTTGTGTTTTTTTTAAATTGGGACCTCTGTCCAGAATGTCCTTGCGCTGCAAGTTTGACTCTCATATATTTTTTAATTGGGTCCACTACCCAGATTGTCCTTGCACTGCAAGTTTGACCCATAGATTTTTTATTGGGGCTTCTGCCCAGAATGTCCTTGCACTGCAAGTTTGACACTTAGATTTTTAGTTGGGTCCTCTGCCCAGGTTTCTCTTGTGCTGTAAGTTTAATGCTCGATTTTCAGGCATCCTGTCTTTAATTCCGTGTTACAACACAAGTTAAAATATTCACATATATAATCACAAAATTAAAAAAGATATATATTCAAGGTAGCATCACTCAAGAAAATAAAACTATCTTAAGGAAAAAAATTCCTTAAATGAATAGCATTCCAGCTTCTAGGAATGCTTTTTCCGGATGCATTAGCTAGTTGATAAGATCATTTTCCATGTACTTTGATAATTTTATAAGGACCTTCCCAATTTGGGTCTAGCTTTCCAGTGGGACCTTGCTTGCTGGCATCATTTCGCCTCATAACTAAATCGCCTTCTTTAAAATACGTACCTCTAACCCTGGAGTTGTAGTACTGAGCAGTCCTTTGCTTGTATTTGGCCATCTGTATCAATGTTATGTCCCATTTGTGCTCCAACTCATCCTTGGTATGTAGCATATCTACCTCCTGTGTTTCTGGCAGTATAATTCCGTCCTGGGAGATTTGTGCCCAATCTCTGCTGGTATCACTGCTTCGCATCCATATGCTAAGGAATATGGAGTTTCCTGTGTGGCCTCATTCGGGGTAGTTCTGTATGCCCATAAGATGTTTGGAAGATGATCCACCCAATGATATCCTTCCTGCTCCAACCTTTTCTTCAACCCTTGCTTTATTTGCATGTTGGTCTGCTCAACCTGTCCATTGGCTTGGGGATGGGCCACTGAAGTGAAGTGTTGGGATATTCCTAGGTTGGTGCACCAGGTTTGCACTCTTTGATCTTCAAATTGTGTGCCATTATCAGAGATTAGGACTTTAGGAATACCATATCTGCACAGAATATTTCTCCACAGGAATTTCTGTATTTGGTTGGCTGTGATGGTTGTTAACGGTTCTGCTTCCACCCATTTGGTGAAGTAATCTACTGCCACTACCAGGAATTTGAAATTTCTTGGTGCTCTGGGTAATGGACCCACAAGATCAACTCCCCCTTGATCAAAGGGCCATGGAGATACAATTGGTGTCATCTCTGCATGCGAGATTATGGGATAAGTTGCTATGCACCTGGCATGTTTTGCAAGTTCTGACCAGCTTCTCTGCGTCTTCTTGCATTTCTGGCCAGTAATACCCGAAAAGTTTACATTTTCTGGCTAGAGCTCTTGCTCCCAAGTGATTTCCACGAATTCCGAGATGGATTTCTCTCAGCATATAATCTCATTCATCTAGGGTGACGCATGATGTATAACATTTATATGATAAAAATTACGATGTTTTATATACATTATCGACTCTTTTTATATAAAATATAAGTAATTATAACGATAATCTTATAAAATATTAATAGTTATGAATAAATCTAAATACTATAAAAATCAAGTAAAAATGATAAAAAGTTATAAATTTTGTACCGGGTTAATAACCGGAGTGTCGTGTCAGATTCACGTGGGTATTTTTGGTATTTTATTTACAGATTTTAGGTAAACCAAGACCCCGAGTGACGACACTTTTTGGAGTAAAATCATATCTTTTGAAGGAATTAAGGAAGTGCCACGAGTTTTAAAGTTCAAGTGGATCAATGGTTCGTGACACCGTATCAAGTTATATTTTCGACGAACAAATGGCCCATCAAAAAGGCATTTTCTGAAGAAAAGTCCTTCAGGGAAGTTGTAGATCTTCTCAAGAGATTTCCAACGCATCTTGAATTATGTCATTTGGAGATCCATAGCTCAAGTTATGATTTTATCAAGTTTCAGATCAAGTTTGTAAAAAAATCTATCCGGATCGATCCGGAATTACCTCGGATCGATCCGAAGAAACATGATGATTACCCAAAGATGTGGCCCCGCAGAGAAAAATCCAGGGGATAAGATTTTTATTTCGGATCGATCCGGCCCTTTCGGATCGATCCGGCTTGAAAAAAATCGCCTATAAATAGAAGCGACATTGCAGGCACATAGGGAGTACCAAATATATTTTCTTTACCTCTTTTTATTAGTAGTAGGTATGTATATAGGCCTTATGCCATAAATAAAGTAGTATCGTTATAATGCTCGAGAAATTATCAGAAGATCAATGTTGTTGAAGTCGTTGTAGCATCCGGAAGAATACGACACGATTCAATTGTTGTAATCGGGTAAAATTTCTAAAGTATTTATGTTTGTTATGTTTGTTTTTATTTTCGTATAATGTTAGTAGGCTAAATCTAATAACTAGCCAAAGTTATGTAATCGTTTTATTTCGATCTTTTCGGTAAAGGAATGTTGTCTAAGTAAAATTGACTAAAATTGAGTTAATTGAATCTTTTTCTATTGATAAAGTTTGATTCGAAAGAATTCATAATCTAATTATGAATTGACGCTTTCGATAGTTAGGTTATGAACTCGTTAATAGAAAAACCGGAGGGTAAAATTGGCCGAGTGAATAACGTGACAACGGAACCCGATTTCTACCCGAAGCGATTTGTTCTAAAAGATGAATCTTATTGAAATTTGTACTCGAGATCGTAATAATGTTAAATCATCGTTTAATTGAAACTTAAACCGGAAAGTTGAATCGTCCGGCCTTGACAACCGGAGCCTTTAAATAAAATTGACCGTTTGACGAACGGAATGACTCCTTTTATTCAAAGGTAGAATCGCACTCGGGACCGCTCGGAAGAAAAACCGTAATAGATTGTGGATCTTGGGTGATGACAAGGGACATATGACAATTTAAATGACGCTTATGTGAGGAGGAATTGTTAACCTCGTGGAGTGCACCGTTTCATTTACTCAATTGAACCTAATATAAAAGGAAAGATCGAGCACATTCCATTCTTTGAAAAGATCGTATAAATCAATTATATAAACTTTGGCTAGTTCTCTAATAATATATTTGGCATCTGATATTTATATCTATATATATTCGCAACTTATGCATATCTATATATATTTATATATCTATATCTATTATATTAGAATAAATTTTAAATTATGCATTTATTTTATGTTAAGTAAAATAGTAGTGATTTGTGTTATAAAACGAGATTTAGATCGAGTTAATAATGACTCTTTGGTGTTTAACCACACTTAGAAGAATTACTAAGTTCCCCGAGGATACGATACTCGACTCACCATACTAGCACTACTGATTTGACCCCATAATCGTCGGTTAAGGGTCGGTATTAGCACTAGAAAAGGCCACGTCAACGCACTTCAACCAGGGTGCTGTATAAGATTTTCTGTACAGAACCTCGTTGAACAGAGCATACCTGGCCGAGGGTCTTATCAATTTTCTGGCGCGTACCTTATCTTCAGGGAGCCTGCCGTCTCTCAAATACATTACAATTGGATCCATCCAAGTTTCTTCCTGCGTTATCGGTTGCACTTCAATCTCATCACAGCTCTTCTGTTTTAACTGTTCGACCAACACCTTTTTGTTGGAGAGAAAATTTGATCTAGCTTAGATAAATAAATGCCCGCTCTGGTGTTTTGGGCTCTAGTTATCTGTTCCACCTCCATCATTAAAAAGTTTTGCAATTTTCTTTGCGCAACCGCTAGGTATTTCTTCATGGGGCCTTCATTTGCCTCATATTCCCCCTTGATATGATTTGTTACAAGCTGTGAGTCCGTGTATACTTTCAGATTTTGCACACCTAGATTTTGTGCTAGATTTAACCCAGTTATCAAAGCTTCGTATTCTGCTTCATTATTAGTATCTTGAAATTCATAATGAAGAGCATACGGGAATTCTTCACCTTTTGGGCTAATGAGTAGGAGTCCTGCTCCTGCTCCTTATTTGTTGGAAGCTCCATCCACATAAAGCTGCCACTGCTCAGCCTTGTTCTGCTCAGCTTTTTGCTCTATAGCCAAGGCTTTTTCTTCTGCCAAGAAATCGGCTAATGCTTGAGCTTTAATTGCTGTTCTTGGTTTGTATTCGATGTCAAACCCTGCCAATTCAACTACCCATTTTGCTAATCTTCCAGACTTGTCTGGTTTATCCAAAATTTGGTTTAAGGGTTGATTTGTCAACACTACCACTGGATGGCTTTGGAAATAAGGTCTTAACTTCCTCGTGGCATGCACCAGGGCCAGAACTAATTTTTCCACCTCCGAATATCTAATCTCAGGCCCTTGTAAGGCTTTGCTTACAAAATATACAGGCCTTTGTAACATACCATGCTGTTTTACCAACACAACACTTACTGCCTCATGGCAAAAAGACAAGTATAAGAATAATACCTCACCTTCCTGATGAGGGGTCAGGGTTGGCAAGTGACTGATATGATCCTTTAAATCCTGAAAAGCTTGTTGACATTCTGCATTCCACTCGAATAGGATGGCCTTCCTGAGAATTTTAAAGAAAGGTAGTGACTTCTGCGCAGATTTTGACAAGAAACGGTTTAGCGCTGCTAATCTTCCTGTTAACCGCTGGACTTCTTTAATATTCTTCGGTTCATGCATTGTTTTCAAAGTTTCTAATTTATCCGGGTTGGCCCTGACACCTTCTTTGGATATCATATAACCCAGGAATTTGCCTTATCTTACTCCAAAAGTGCATTTTTCAGGGTTCAACTTCATCTTTGTTTGTCTTAACACTTGACAAACTTCTGCTACATCTTTCAAATATTGGTCAAGAGTCCTTCTCTTGATCAACAAGTCGTCCACATATACTTCCATGGATTTGCCAATTTGTTGGTTGAAAATGGTATTGACTGCCCTTTGGTAGGTAGCACCTGCATTATTGAATCAGAAAGGCATAGACACATAGTAGTATGAACCAAATTCAGTAATAAAAGCGCTTTTATAAAGATCTACTGTGGTCCATCATAATCTGATGATATCCCTTATAAGCATCTAAGAAAGCAAAGATTTCATAACCAACTGTAGAATCTACTAGCCTATCAATTCTAGGGGAAGTGTAACTATCTTTAAGACAAGCTTTATTCAGATCTGTGAAGTCCACACACATTCTCCAACTGCCATCTAGCTTCTTGACTAGAACTGGATTTTCTAGCCACTCTAGATAGATAACTTCTCTAATCATGTTGGCTTGCAACAGCTTCTCCACTTCTTGCTGGACAGCCTGTATTCTTTCTGGTGCGAACGATCTTTTCTTTTGCTTCACTGGTTTCTTGGTTGGGTCAATGTTAAGCTTGTGAACAGCCAGCTCTGTTGGCAGTCCAGGCATGTCACTTGCTTTCCATGCGAACACATCTTTATATTCTTTCAGGATCTTGATCAGAATGTGCTTCTGTGTTAAGGGTGATTTTATACGTTTTATAAGGATATATTTTATATCAATTTCCCCCATATCTGGATGTTTTTCATAGAAATCGAGCTTTATATTGAAATATTGAGCAAATGAGTTTTAGAAGTATTAAAGTGCAAAATCGAGCTAATTATGTGATTTTATTGGATAAATATCTTTAGATGTAAGATGTTACATTTTGCATGTTTTTATCGTGATGTAGGTACGCTTGCATGAGGTGAAAGGAGCTTAAAAGATGTTCAAGTGATGATTTGCATGGAAGGAAAGAGATAGAGATGAAGTTGGAATGAAGATCAAGATGAATTTGGAAGAAAAAGAGTCTGAACGGGTGTCCAAGTCCCGTCCAGAGTGGACCGGCGTCCGAATAAGTGGACTGGCGTCCAGGAGGAGTTTTTGATTCAGAGAGTTTGGACGCCATAGTGAACGAGCGTCCAGAGGCACCAGACTGGCGTCCAGAAGGTCTGGACGGGCGTCCAACACCGACATAGCAGCAGCCGACCTATTTTTCCTATAAATAGCAGCGCGATTTCAACCCTAGAACATACATTATTGATTCTTATTGATACACAATCATTAGGAGAAAACCCTAGGCGGCCCCAGCCCCCTTAGGGGAGGCTGGGGTTGCGATTTTTCTTGTTTCTTTTCCGTTTTTATTTCGTTTTGCTGCTACTTTATGCTGAATGCTTGGAGGCTGAGCAATTGTTCAAACCATGTGAATCCGTTTCAACAGGTTCTTTATTTTTAATCTAGATTTGTTTTGTGATTTTGATTAAAGTTGTATCTTTCCTTTGATTATTTGTTATGCAACGTAAATCGAAAGATGAATTGCTTATTGATGTTTACCGTATGACGAGAGTCGGTGTAAACCTTAGATCACCATAAGAAAGATGGGATTTTTAACCTTGACATAACGAGAGTTGATAGGTTGAATATCTAGGTTGCTAGATTGAGAGATCTTACACCTTGTTTTGATAGCGTCAATCTTATATATCGAGAGATGAGAGATTGATAGGCGAATTATCTACGAGAGTAGGAATTCATACATTTGATAGGTGAACCACAACTTTAATTAAATCATCACAAGATAACTTTAGAGAGGAAATTAAGGGTTGCGGGAACGGTGGATTATTACTTGTTCGATTGTTTAATCACCATGATCATCGTTTTTATCGTTTTTCCTCGTTTATAGTTTTATTCATTTATTATCGCTTTAATCCTTCCTGGATTTGGACTGACAATCCTATGTCCAGTTTATTTTATCGTTTTTAGTTTCGTTTTAGTAGTAACAACCTAAGGAAAATTAATGAACTAGATACCCCGATTCCCTGTGATCGACTCCGGTATTAATCGCTATGCTACGATCCCTACACTTGGGGAATATCGGATTTATAAATTTTATTACTTGTTTGTTTTGTTAGATAAAATCCGTGACAAGTTTTTGGCGCCGTTGCCGGGGAATCGGTGCGGTTGTCTAGTTCATTATTAATTTTTTCTAAAGTTGTTCTGTTTTGTTTTTCGTAGGTAGTTTGTGTTATCTAGTGATTATTAATTTTTCATAGGTTTGTGTTTAGGTTCCAATTAGGGTTTTATTTAGTTTTCGTGTTCTGTTTGGACCTGTTTTCGTGCTTCAGTTTGAACGTAAACGGGCGTCCTGAGCTATTGGACGTCCGTCCGTCCAAATCTGATCGTCTCTGTTTGTGTTTTGCCCGAGCGCACGAAAGCGCCGAGTAATTGGACGCCCGTCTCCATTCTTTCTCGAGCAGAGCGTCCGTCCAAAGTAACTTGACGCCCGTCTGGCTTTGTCATCACCGCTTTTTTATTTATTTTTGTTTTAGGTAGATATCGTGGTTTAGGGTTTCTGTTTCTCGTAGGTAGGGTTCTAAGGTTGAATCATCTGACTCCACGTTTTTCACGGTCAAATTTTTGGATAAAAGGGCTCGTTTTAGCACTAGTTAGTATTTTGGCCGTAACTTTCGGCTCGAGTGTCCGTTTGGCGTGCAGGACCCCAATTCGGAAAGCTCGTTCCGACGCCGACGACGTGGTGAATGCCGTAGGTCGTTCAGTGCCGTTTTCGAGGTCAAAATCCACTGTTTTCCCTTCCATTTTGGGCTCAGAAGATTTCAACACGTTTTAGGGTTTTTTTTTTTTCTGTTTTAAATTTTTCGTAGTTCAGGTTTAGGTTTATGTTTCCGTACCTTTTTAGGTGGTTTTCAATAAAAGTAGCGTTAAATAAATTGAGAGTTTTTTTTATTTTTGCCGTGTTTCGATGACCGTTGGGTTAAGAATGTGCAAAAAGTTTTTTTTAACTCAATTTATGAAACGTGAATTTAGGTTTCATAGTTTTGTTTTCAATAAACGCTAGGGTTTCTGTTTTAATGATATGATATTAGGTTATTTTCGGGTTGTTGCATTTGTCTTTCGATATAAATCGAGTCTCTTTGTGCTTTTTGGCTTTGAGTTAAACGGGCGTCCATAGTAAGTGAACGTCCGTCCGTCCTAGATATGCTTTAAACGTCCGTCTGGATTGTCTGAACGTCCGTCCAGTGTGTCAGCTTCTAGTAAGTAGAATTTGATTTTCAATGCTTTATGACATGGATACTTCTATATGAGCTTCTGTGGCTAGTTATTTTTACGTAGATGTTCTGAACTTGCATGTTTACATCTTTCCATCTACCGATCCATGTTAAATAATTGATTAACTTTTATATACATGATTCATCCATGCATGTTATAGTTAATGTCGGTTCTCGTATGCTATAACTGTTCTTATTGTTATTTAGTAGCTAATGTCGGTTTCCGTATGCTACATATCGTTGTGATGAATCTTGTGAGCTTTGAGACCTATGTGCTTTCTTGTCATTTTTGTAACTCATATGGGTAGCTACTGTCGGTTTTCCGTTGCTACCATGTCTTCTAATGAGTTATATCTGTTTAGTATAGCTAACTGTTGGTTCTCCATAATGCTATCACCTTTGATGAGTCTTAAGGCGCGTCTACACTGCATATAATGAATAATAATCTTATCGTTTATCGTAAACTATCATTATTTGGTGAAGCGTTTATGATATACATGTCGTGTTGCAAATGAGTGGGCTATTTTTCTTTCTTTTATTTTCTTTTATTTTTGCATATCATTTAGTTGCATGTCATCTAGTTGCATTGTTTTTCTATTTTTCTTTTATTTTTCTTGAGGGTAATTCTTTGCCGGCTTGCCGTACGCTACCACTTTATCATGTAGATTGCATTGTAATATCTTTTTTCATGTAGTTGCACCTAGCCCTACTGTTTTGTAATGTTCCATGTATAGTTTCCATCTTTATATGGGCTTAATTTGAAAAATCTCTATGACTTCTTTTCCATGTATAATCCTCTATCATTATTAGTTGGAGTTTGATGTTTCTGTTTGCACATGTTGGGCCTTATTTGTATTGTAAAGCTTCTGTGGCTTTATATTTGACGCTTAGGTGTCCTGTACTTTCCCTGTTTGGTGATTTTTCCATCTGAGCCGTTATATCATGTGCTTATTTCTTGTCTATAATTATTTTTGCCATGTTATATTCCCCCGTGTCCCCGAGATACTGCCATGTTTTTCAAGTGGTGCAGGTACATTTTTAGTTGTTCTTGTTAAGCTGGCCTTGGAAGTGAATCTGGAGAGGAATACCTATGACATCTCGTGCCTCGGAAACGCGGATCGATTATCTATCCTTCTTCAGCCTATCTTCATATCATCACCAAATCAGCTAAGTTCTTTTATCTTTTCTTTAATTCTGCACAACATGAGGACATGTTGTAATTTAAGTGTGGGGGAGGGAAATAGTTTTATGTATCTACATTCGTTTGCCATACTATTATATTTCTATGAAAAAGTGCTAAAATTTTAACGTTTTTGTTTGTTTTGTCCCAAGTGAGCAAAGGCTTATCTTTATTTGAGTTTTTATATCATTGGTGCATTATTTTGCATATTTAGTAAGTTTAGATGTTTCACCCAACACTATTTTTCACGTGCCATAGTAAATGATGAGCTATATTTTAAAGCTATGCCCATTTGATTAGAGATTCTTGATGATTATCGCATGATTCTTTGCTTGCATACGAATTTTGAAAATTTTAATAGTTTGTGTTTAGAATTAAAGTATGATATACTGTGAATATCTGAGGTTTGAATGTGATAAGTAACACGTAACTTATTGTCAAATGAAAAAGTTGAAAAGTATGAAATAATTGGGTGTGTCGAAAGCTAGTCGATGATTTGAGTGCGATAGGGTATACCACGTATGTCCTATACCACTATGATGACTAAAAGCTCACGACAGTCAGAAGAAGCTGCCTTATGATTTGAGTAAGGTAGGGTATATCTCGAATGTCCTATTCTGCTATGACAGGGCAATAGCTCATTCTGATGTGTGTTAAATGTGGAAAAAGTTGAATCAACTTGAATGAGAATTGGTATGAATTGAATAAAGTATAAGACTAAGTTATCGTCTATCTTATCCCCAGTATAAACTGAAAGATATGTTGTAGGGATTATCCTCTAAGTATGTCGGAAATATTTTAAATACTCCTTATTATTATTTTTCGAATATGTATGTTTTGTGAGGTGCATGTTATAATCGTTTTTATATTTCTGATCTAAATGGGATGTTGGCTAGTTTTGCTTGAATCAATTTCAAGTGTGGATTTAGTGGAAATTTTCTATGGCTATGCACACACACGTGGGTGAACCTCTAAACTATTGAATATGCTTTATGGTTGCATGAATATTTATATGTCTCGAGTCTTGATTATGTTTTGTCTTGCTCGGGACGAGCAAGGTTTAAGTGTGGGGGAGTTGTTAAGGGTGATTTTATACGTTTTATAAGGATATATTTTATATCAATTTCCCCCATATCTGGATGTTTTTCATAGAAATCGAGATTTATATTGAAATATTGAGCAAATGAGTTTTAGAAGTATTAAAGTGCAAAATCGAGCTAATTATGTGATTTTATTGGATAAATATCTTTAGATGTAAGATGTTACATTTTGCATGTTTTTATCGTGATGTAGGTACGCTTGCATGAGGTGAAAGGAGCTTAAAAGATGTTCAAGTGATGATTTTCATGGAAGGAAAGAGATAGAGATGAAGTTGGAATGAAGATCAAGATGAATTTGGAAGAAAAAGAGTCTGAACGGGCGTCCAAGTCCCGTCCAGAGTGGACCGGCGTCCGAATAAGTGGGTGGCGTCCGGGAGGAGTTTTGATTCGAGAGAGTTTGGGCGCCATAGTGAAGCGTCGGAGGCCCAGAGGCACCAGTCGCCTGAAGGTGCGGACGGGCGTCCAACACCGACATAGCAGCAGCCGACCTATTTTTCCTATAAATAGCAGCGCGATTTCAACCCTAGAACATACATTATTGACTCTTATTGATACACAATCATTAGGAGAAAACCCTAGCTGCCCCCATTTCTTAGAGATTTGGGGTTGCGATTTTTCTTGTTTCTTTTCCGTTTTTATTTCGTTTTGCTGCTACTTTATGCTGAATGCTTGGAGGCTGAGCAATTGTTCAAACCATGTGAATCCATTTCAACAGGTTCTTTATTTTTAATCTAGATTTGTTTTGTGATTTTGATTAAAGTTGTATCTTTCCTTTGATTATTTGTTATGCAACGTAAATCGAAAGATGAATTGCTTATTGATGTTTACCGTATGACGAGAGTCGGTGTAAACCTTAGATCACCATAAGAAAGATGGGATTTTTAACCTTGACATAACGAGAGTTGATAGGTTGAATATCTAGGTTGCTAGATTGAGAGATCTTACACCTTGTTTTGATAGCGTCAATCTTATATATCGAGAGATGAGAGATTGATAGGCGAATTATCTACGAGAGTAGGAATTCATACCTTTGATAGGTGAACCACAACTTTAATTAAATCATCACAAGATAACTTTAGAGAGGAAATTAAGGGTTGCGGGAACGGTGGATTATTACTTGTTCGATTGTTTAATCACCATGATCATCGTTTTTATCGTTTTTCCTCGTTTATAGTTTTATTCATTTATTATCGCTTTAATCCTTCCTGGCTTTGGACTGACAATCCTCTGTCCAGTTTATTTTATCGTTTTTAGTTTCGTTTTAGTAGTAACAACCTAAGGAAAATTAATGAACTAGATACCCCGATTCCCTGTGATCGACTCCGGTATTAATCGCTATGCTACGATCCCTACACTTGGGGAATATCGGATTTATAAATTTTATTACTTGTTTGTTTTGTTAGATAAAATCCGTGACATTCTGCTCAGCCGGTATCCATGATCCTACACTGACTGCGGATTCAAGATCAATTTCGTCCAACATTACTGACTCTACGGGGTCATTAGATTGCCAACTTTTTTCTTCCTCTGGAACGAGATCTTCCATCGTCACCTGCTGCACTTTCATTTTTCCACTGATTGTTGTTGTGTAGCAACTCTTTGCAGCATCCACATCCCCTTTAACAGTAGCTTCTCCTTCAAATGTTGGGAATTTCATACTGTTATGTGCCGGTGATACCACTGCTCTGAGGTCGATCAACGCCGGTCGTCCCAAAATCACATTGTATGCCGATGCAGCATTTACTACCACATAATTGACCATCAGAGTCCTGCTCTGTGGCCCTTTTCCGAAAGTCGTCAATAATTTTAACATACCCACAGGATGGATAGGAGGTCCTGTAAATCCAAAAAGAGGAGTTGACACAGGAGTCAACTCCGAGTCTGTTAATTTCATGGCCTCGAGCGACATTAATACAAAGACGTTTTCTGCTTTTTGCTGTGTCTACGCAGATTCTTCTGACCAGGTTCTTCTGTATAACGGCTTCTATTACCAGTCCTTTTCGTTTCTTACGATGGCTGGTAGTGCATCTCTTGGGCCGTACTGAACGGTTCCCATCACCTTCTGTTTCTTGGCTTCTCCGTCTTTTTCTGTGCTGCCGTTTTTTTCCTGCTCGGCAGCCTTATTAACTCCTCCTGGTCCTCCAACAATTGTGTTCACTGTGTTGATCGGGGAATTTTCTCTATGCCCATCAGCATCAGGAGACGGATCTCGGTGTCTCCTTTGATTGTACCGGTCGTTATTATTGTTGAATTTTTTAAATTCTCTCCTTCCTCTGGGGTTATCTCCCTGCGTTCGATCGATGCATTCATCGATCTTTCCTTCCATAGCCGCTGCATCTATATCTCTGATTAGGCCCCTGCACTGCTCAGAGTCATGTCCAATGTCCTTATGATACTTGCACCATCTGGTGTGGTCTCTCTTTCTCTTGGACCCCTCAATGGAGGGGGCGTCTTGGCAATCCCTTTCTTTCCATGATCGCCAGAACTTGATCACGAGATCGGTTTAGAGGGATAAGGTCTTTGTCCTGCAAAGCGCCTTTCTTCCCTAATCTATCAGAGATGGGAGCGGTTACCCTGTCCCAAACTGATTTTCTTTTCTTGTCAGACCTATCCTCGCTTTTTCCCTTTTTGGAATCCTGCAGGATTCCTCTCTTTGGCTCTGTTAGCCTCTTCTCCCTGACAATGTCTGTATGCAATTTCCAGACATTCTTCCATTGTACTTGGATTCTGCTTTGCTCGACTTGGCATGTAACCGCCCTTCTCTAAGACCTGCTATGAAGGATGCCACTAAGAATTTATCATCCGGATCTACTATCCAGGATGATTCTCCGTTGAATCTTTTGATAAAGCGCAATCTTGTTTTCGTCACTTTTTGCACGATGGTCGCAAATATGTCCGGTTTCTCTGGAAAGGTCTTGCTGCGATAAATGCATGCATGAATTTCCTGGTCAGGGTGGGGAAATCTAGTATGGATCTGGGGCTCAACTTGTTGAACCAATCTCTTGCTTTTCCTGTTAGAAGAGTTGCAAATGCCGTGGATTTCATCTCTTCTGGAGCGTTATACAAGCACATATGCTGGATGTACTGATGCATATGATCATATGGATCTTTAGTTCCATCATATGATTGAATCTTTGGGATCTTAAATCCTGGAGGACAGGGAAAAGCATCGATGTCTTCAGTGAAAGGAGACACCAGCCTAAACTCATCTTGTTTAGGCTTGAGGATAGCATCTAACTCTGCTCTGGCGTTATCACCACCTGGGTGAGTAACCACCACCCTTATGCTAGATTCTGCTTCATGTTTCTCTCTCTTAGCGGTATGAAGAGGTATAGGTGTTTCAGAGACATCATTATCCTGGTTTCTGGCTTTTAAGACTTCCTCAAATATGGCTTTTATCTCCTCAGCCTTGAGATTTGCCAGGTTTTCCACCAACATTTGTTTGACTGCATTTGGAGTGCTGGTTTGTCCTTCTTCCAGAATTTTCTTTCCGGTTTCTTGATCATTTTTTATGGGCTCTTTTCCCTCCTGGTCTGATTTTCCCTTTCTAGTTGAGTTTGTTGCTTCTTTGAGTTACCCTGATTTTTTGCCATTTTTGCTGTAATAACAACTCACTAACTAGAATCGGCCCTCCTTCTAGCGCCAAATGATATAGTTCAAATGTGTAATTGGGTAATTGGATGATTCAACTTAGGAAAATAATACAAGAACAATAAGATTTGTGTATAAGTTTGGACTGAACTCCTTGAGAGAGCTGCCTACATATCCAATTCAAATGTGGAATCGGAATCAAGTCCCCCTCGTAGTTCAGAGTGTTCCTTTTTATATCTATAGATCGTGATTCTCTTCCCTTATGTAATGGGAGGTTATTATCAGTAATCTTTGGACATTACCAGACGTGGGGTCTACCCACGTCTGTAAGCAGTTGAGCCGTTACTGACTTGGTCTTCGTCATGCTCAGCCGATTGTTCTGTCTAGATACTCTTATGCCCAAAACGTGGTGGAGTCCTGCTCCTCTGGCTATTATGTCCAGAAGTATGATCTGGTCAGCGTTTGGTGCAATCCTGCTTTACCGGCCCGTCTATCTTTATACTGGGCCCGGCCCAATTATGAATAATCCGACCCGGTGGGCCTATATATCATCATCAACGCTGAAGCATGGGCATCAATGCCTTCCTTCTCAGCCCTCCTTCGCACAGTGCCCCGAGAATGCTTTTCTTGAGTGAAAGCAAGATACGCGTCGTCTAAAGAGGGTGCCGGAACCCTTGATAGCAGGTTCGAGCGGACCACCGTGTATAGATCGTCGTCAATGCCGATGAGATATCGGTGGAATTTCTCTTCCTCTATGTCGGATTCAAATTTTCCGGCCACCCCACAAGTGCACAAACCACAAGTACAACTATGTAGAGGCTTTAGGCGGGAGAGATCATCATATAATCCCATTAGGTTGTTGTAATATACCTCCACCATAATCGATTTCGCCTATTTACAGTCGATGATGGCAGCTCTTATTTGCTGCAGCCTTGGTCCATTGGCAACACAAAACCGTTTCGCCAAGTGATCCCATAGTTTCTTCGCTTCATCAAAATATGTAATCGTGGAGGCCACTTTTGGTTCCATACTCCTCAATATTCATGACCCAATCATGGAATTTACCATATCCCAATCAAGCAGCTTCTTTTTCTCCGCCGGCTTGCGGATCGTTCCGTCGACAAACAAGAATTTATGTCGAGATTTCAAGGCAAGGGCCATCGCTCTCGACCATGGCCAGAAGTATGATCTGGTCAGCATTTGGTGCAGTCCTTCTTTACCGGCCCGTCTATCTTTATACTGGGCCCGGCCCAATTATGAATAATCCGACCCGGTGGGCCTATATATCATCATCAACGTTGAAGCATGGGCATCAATGCCTTCCTTCTCACCGACCTTCGCCCACGATTGCCCGAGAATGCTTTTCTTGAGTGAAAGCAAGATACGCGTCGTCTAAAGAGGGTGCCGGAACCCTTGATAGCAGGTTCGAGCGGACCACCGTGTATAGATCGTCGTCAATGCCGATGAGATATCGGTGGAATTTCTCTTCCTCTATGTCGGATTCAAATTTTCCGGCCACCCCACAAGTGCACAAACCACAAGTACAACTATGTAGAGGCTTTAGGCGGGAGAGATCATCATATAATCCCATTAGGTTGTTGTAATATACCTCCACCATAATCGATCTCGCCTATTTACAGTCGATGATGGCAGCTCTTATTTGCTGCAGCCTTGGTCCATTGGCAACACAAAACCGTTTCGCCAAGTGATCCCATAGTTTCTTCGCTTCATCAAAATATGTAATCGTGGAGGCCACTTTTGGTTCCATACTCCTCAATATTCATGACCCAATCATGGAATTTACCATATCCCAATCAAGCAGCTTCTTTTTCTCCGCCGGCTTGCGGATCGTTCCGTCGACAAACAAGAATTTATGTCGAGATTTCAAGGCAAGGGCCATCGCTCTCGACCATGGCCAGTAATTGTCGGTCCGAAGAACCACATATGTGATCAAGTTTCCAGGCTGATCGCCAGAACCAAGATAGAAGGGGAGGAATGATCGAGTTTACCGTCGGTTTCCGCCATTGATGATCAATGAAGCACGTTGGTGCACCAAGGTGATCACAGAAAGAGAACGTCACAGACATGGAGTTTTAGGTTAGGGTTTGATGATCGGCTCTGATACTATGACAAAGTTCGGAAAATAATTTACATTTCTTGTAACGCCCCGCTCCCGGATACCGAGCCCTTATCCGGAAGAGAACGTTCGGTGCGTACAACATTAAATAAATTTAATATTATACGCAAGCCTCTACGTCGTCGTATCAAATAAAAGCAAACGGAAGCCCAAAAGACTCGGGTAAAATCATAAATGCTACTATGAATAGAAAATAACCATTCTAAAGATGGATAGTTAAATTACAACGATGAAAAACCAAAAACTTATACCATACGAGGTCTTAAAAATAGAAATACAATAAGTCTAAGAAAATAAATACAACTAGTCTAAGTACAACCTTTACAAAGAAAAGGAACTAGAAACTTCATCAAGACTTCAAAGCCTTCAAAAGTCGTCATCTACTGATCAACTGTTCGCCTTCTCACCCCACAATGCATACAAAAGAAAATGCAAAGGAGGTAAGTACAAAGTACTTAGTAAAAGTGAGAAGCTAATGAATAACTAAGTTATACAACGAAAGGTTATTATTATGATTATTAAATTATCTTTATGAGACCGACTCAATTTAAGGTTCAATCCATGCCCATCGACATGTTATGACTAAACGTTTCTAGCTTAGCTTATCTTTGTTACATCATTACTCAAGGACACTACGCATGGCGCTCATCACCAAGATATACTTGCTAACTAACGGTGATTAGCACCGATTAGCTCCGGGTCTCCCGGTATGCGATATCGTCTGATGAATTTCCTCCACTGCCATTCAGCCGTTTATAGGCCAGCAGCGTTGTTCACCTTTTATGAACGTATCACATCGCCGATATGGAAGAGTGCCTAACCGAGAATAAGTGACGTTTTATCTTTTACTACACATATGTAATTATTATCTGTTGTTACCTAGCCACCTAAGTGTTTTCAAGTAATCTCCCTCACACATACTACTCTCTTTCCTAGACCATTAGACACGGACAAGGCCTAGCAATTACACAGACATTGATGAATACTAATCCATCAAAGCACAAGCCCTTTCATGCTCTTCCGACGGATCCGAACTTCAACTCCCTTTAAGAGTACATTCGGTGTTTTAACTGAACGAATCAGAAATTCAATTGAAGCTTGTTCATATTTAATTAATGTTATTGAATCAAAAAAGTAGAAATTTAAAACTCAACACAAATATACCAAAACATATACCATCTTATTAATTACAACTTAGCATGAATTCTATCACCAAATAACATCAAAACTCACCAAAACTCAACCAATCATTATAAAACTATAATTACTCATTAGGAAGAGCCTCTTACCTTAATTTCCAGAAAAACCGAAAGCAAAACGTCAAGCAACTGCAACAACCGTTGATCCTCAACCCCAAAACCTATTTAATCAACGAGAAACCCTAAAATCCTATTTCTTTGCAGAAAACCGAAACTGAAAAAGTCCATAAACTGCAGATTACCTCGATTAACTACTGCATAACTATTTTTAGAATGATCTACGCTCCAAGACGATCGTTTCGACTACTCATGACTGAAAAACAGAGTTACGGATTGAAAGATACGAATTTTTCAAGAATCGAACTCTACGAATACCGAAAACTAGGGCTAAACTGAAAACTTATGAAATTGAGAGATGTTATTTTCCAAAGTTGCGTCTCCTCGCGCTGATCACTTTTCTCTCCTGCGGCATCTTGAACAGATGAACGGATTGATCACACGGTTCTCCCTTTTATTTCGCTTTCTTCTCTGCGTCTGTTGCTATGTTGCCTCCGTTCCTTTTCTTTTTTCTTCAGAAGTTGCGTATGAAATAAAAAGCAGTGATTTGGGGATTATTTCCTTTTTATAGCCAATAATTAAATCCTTTATAATTAATAGCTAAATCCTTTAATTAATTCTTTTTCACTTAAATATATGGGACAAATAATAATTAGGTCGTAGTAAATACACCCAATGACTATTTTACCCTTTTATGAAAATTCGGGATGTTACATTCCTTCCCCTTTAAGAGGAGTTTCGTCCTCGAAACTCGAATGTAACCGAGAGGTACTTGAACTCTGGAATTTGCGAAGCGTTTCGTCTCCTAACTCGTACAGTCTTCTTCTTCTTCCATCTTCCCAACTCTTCTACTTGTCTTGAGCTTGCGACGATCCGCTTCAATCTTCACGTCACCTTGATGTATCAACTTTGGTCTCGTATTTTGTCGTCGCTCCACTTCATCCTAGAAAACTCACGTTCTTCTATCTCTATCTTCATGAAAGATCATCAGCAGTACTGTTCCAACTCTTGTACATCTTGGTCGCTCTGAGATGAACTGAAATTTCCATCTCGAGGTTTTCATTCTTTATTGTCCTTCACAATCTTCCGCATTCAAACACCAAAGCTGATTCCGATGCCAATTGTTGCCATCTTCATCTAACTCATGACCAATGGTTGGTTGGGCTCCAGCCACTCACTTGTAACCGGAAACAACTGGATCTTCATCTTGTTCCTTCAGGAACTCATCAACTGCCTCGAATCTAGAAATCATCGGTTCAACACTCTTTGCTTGCTCCTGCTGCCCTATACCCGGAAAGCTGAATCTTCCCAGCCGAAACCACACTACTGGCACACTTGACATCTTTCGATCCCAACTTCCAGCTGAAGGACTTCTGAGACTCCCTGTGGGTGGAGAACATGCATTGCCATACTTTCTCTCTGACGGTCTGATCCAATCCTTATGCAAAAAAGAGTTAGCTTCGAGAATAAATAAAATTGAAAAGTGACAAGTTGGGTACCAGGGTGGCATGTCAACTAGGTAAGCCAAGGAACGATACAATGCACTTGAAATAAGAAAGGTTGCTTGGGTTACAAGCAAAACAAGATGATTTCGTGTTGGGGAAAAGTTGAAGGTGGTTCCAAACTGAAGAATGAGACATTGTATCATAATACAAGGGATAGCCACCAAAAGGAAAACAAAAGGACACCTTGCAGATGAATTTTTTTTTGAGAGAGAGGAATTCTGCAAGATACGGTGGTCTGCAAAGACTAGAGGTAACTTGAAAGGATGGTAATAAGCTTTCATATAAGCCTTGAGAAAGTGGAGACGTTAAAGGCAACATCACACAACATAAATCAAGGTAAAGGTGCAAGGTCGAGCACCAGAAGGACTAAAAAGATAGAAATCAAAAGAGAACAAGAATCTCAACATGAAGGAGCCATGGAGACAAAACGAGTACACCAAAAGGTCTCAGAATAAAAGAAACACTTGTCAAGAAGTGTCCAAGTTTGCAATAGTCAAAGAGAGGTTATTTCAAGATTTAATAGAAATAGAAATTTCCTCAAGGAATGGTAAGGAATATCAAAAGTTGAATCAAGTGTTCATGGCTCTAAATGGCACGAAAGAGAGTTAAAACCGAAGGGTACAAGGTACATTAATCGAATTGGAAATCGAAGTTTAGAATTCAAAAGTTGATTGGCTAAATAGGTTCAGAAGGCACCTTGGCAAGGACTACCTTTTGCTTGAAACTGGTTTAGCATAATTTGCTAGAAGGTTAAAGATAGGTAACTGAAGATGGATGTCAATGTAGGATTAAAGATCCAACTGGTAAGAAGATGGGATGCATACCTTGAAAGAACAAGTAGCATTAGATGGAAAGATTACAAAATCAACACTACCCTTATGAGGGAACTTGAAAATAAACACAAGTAAAAAGAATGTTCTGACATTAAAAGGTTCAGTCAAATTTGTACTTGAAAAGAAGAATGGGGGTGCAACAATGCAGAGTTAGAGGGAACTTGTTTCTTGATTGGACAAGTAAGGAAGCATGGATTTGTTCAAAAGAAAGGCCTATGGAGATATGTTTCTTAAGTAATTCATGACAACATGTGAAAAGGATTTGTTGAGCTTAAAGATCTCAAATGAGGGATTACATGAGAAATAAAGTACCAGATAAGTTATAATTACAAAAGGGTATGAAAATAGTCTGAACATCAAACATGGCATGCTGGAGGGTGGTATCTTGGTTCTTGTCTACAACTGCAAAAGAAACAACAATGTTAACTTTACAAACTTTCTACCATGAGACATATCCTAGGAAAGATCGCTTGAAACCTTCTATGACATAACACTCAGAATTTGCTACACTCTTAGCCCAAACCCCAAGTCAAAGAGGTGAAAATTCCTTTTAGGTTGCTGTGTATGAAATTTACTCCGGATCTGACATTATCAATTCATACAGAACAAACGAAGAGGAATTTGAGCAAGATCCAAAAAGAAAAGATTTAGATACTGGAGTTTCCCAGGTGAAATAAAAATATTGGAATTTTTGAATGAAAATAAGTTGGTCAAAAACAGTTATTTCTGACGATTGCACAAGCTGTCAGAATTTCCAGTTTAGTAAACACTGAGTTGAATTGCAAATCGAGATCAAATGAAAATGAATCTGAGCTTAATTTCAAAAGAAAAATTGTAGATAAAAGTTTTGTCTGCAACATATCAAAAATTCAGATCAATTGAAGGTGTTTAACCTGTTCAAAACGGAAGAAGAAGTGAAAGTGCTGCTGCAGATTTTCTGGACAGAGTGTCCGGCATAAACATGAATTTTATGAACAATCCATAATGATTATCGAGTTGATGCAAAAAGAGAAATTGTACATAAGACAGTAATCTACTTTGCTGAAAATTTTCAGAATTTTTGGAACACAGTAAGTTGTTTAACCTGAAGGGAAAACACGGAAACAAAAGCATTCACTCATGTTGGGTAAATCCAAACACGAGGACAATGAAAAGTATGTGCCAAAGTAAGAGACCTTTAAAACTATGAGTTGAAACGACTGAGGAGTACTTTTAAAGGATAAAATTTACATATGGAGTTCGTGTGGAACCATCTCAAGCAAAGCAAAGGTCAAAGAATTTTTGTAAACATAAATCAAGCGATAGCAAAGAGAGAAAACGGAGGCTTTGTAGAGTCGAGTCTTTAAACAAAAATTTGTAGGTACTAAAACATCTTGTAGGGGATGCATTAAGGGTAATCACTAGGATGCAAAAGTGTGTTGCCCCAAAATAGCTAAACAAGATATAGTTGGAAGGATATGCAATTGTCAGTTCAAATAGTTCGAAGGATGAGAAACTTATTTTTCTTAAATCAAGCATTTGACACGATGAAAACATCTTTAAAAAAATAAGGCACATCAAATGAATGTACACACTTGGAAAACAAAACTGCGTAATAAGAGACTTTTACCGAGTTTCAGAAGTTTCAAATGGAGGATTTAACCAGAGCATGAGTTACAATTAGTATGGATGGGGAAACATTGAAATCGGGATAACCAAGTAGGAAACTAGATGATTATAAAAGAGGATCTTATTAATGAAGACATAAGATTGGAAAATCACCACGCAATCGTATCTTGCCATCGAGGAACACTATAACGACAACACCTAGTCTCTACCTACCAAACTTCTTATCCTGGGTAACAACTAGCTTAAGAATCAGATAAATCAAAGTATTCTCATCTCCTATAACCTACTACACTATAACCTACAGGGTGAAAGAAAGACATCTATCCTTCCTTGACCAGAGGACTTAAATGGTTTTGAAAAATTCGGGTGCATACATAAGCCATGAAATAATTGATTTGCACAAAACAAACCGAACTGATTTTGAACATGATGCAAAGAGAAAATCTGTGAGTATATAATTTTTACATATGATGCTCAAAAATCAAAATTTTTGGGAAGCCATAGGTTGGTCAAAATAATTCTTTTCATTTACGGCTATAAACTGTCAAAAATTTCCTGGACTTCATCAACTGTCATGTGTTGCAGATTGTGCTCAAACAAAAACGAATTTGCACTTGGTTCAAAAACAAAAATTATATTACAGGATTTTTTCTACAACATATCAAAAATCCAAGTCATTTGGAGGTGTTTAGCTTATTCAAAACAGAATGATAAGTAAGAGTACCGCTACAGAATTTTCTGAACAGAGTACCCTTTCATGTTAAACAATTTGTGAACAATCCATATTGAAAACTAAATTGATGTAAAGAGAGAAATTGTAGATAAGTCAACTTTCTATGTGGATGAAAATTTACAGAATTCTTAGAACAACAAAAAAAATGATATAACATGATATGTAGAAACGTGAACAAAATCGTTTACTCATTTTGCACAACACCAAGTTACAAGGAAGTGATTTGAACCAAATGTAGCATTACGAAAGCATTAAAACCTCAAAAAGAAAGAAAAATAGAGAAAGATTCGAAGATTCCAAAGGGAAAGAGGGATCCTAGTAAGGGTTCTCGAAAGGAACAAAACTTAAGAGGATCACATAAGAGATATGAGCTTAAAACTCAACCTTCACCTAAGGAGACTTTTCACTTGGTCCTAGTGCAACTTAACCACGTTCTAAGGATTCCTAATCCTACGAGAATTTACCACCAAGATCAAGAAAGATCAGAAAGGTTCTAAAAGGTCTAAAGAAATCCAATCTTCGAGGGAAGAAGCAAAGGAAAGAAAGGACGATTCGCCTCTGATACCAACTGTAACGCCCCGCTCCCGGATACCGAGCCCTTATCCGGAAGAGAACGTTCGGTGCGTACAACATTAAATAAATTTAATATTATACGCAAGCCTCTACGTCGTCGTATCAAATAAAAGCAAACGGAAGCCCAAAAGACTCGGGTAAAATCATAAATGCTACTATGAATAGAAAATAACCATTCTAAAGATGGATACTTAAATTACAACGATGAAAAACCCAAAAACTTATACCATACGAGGTCTTAAAAATAGAAATACAATAAGTCTAAGAAAATAAATACAACTAGTCTAGTACAACCTTTACAAAGAAAAGGAACTAGAAACTTCATCAAGACTTCAAAGCCTTCAAAAGTCGTCATCTACCTGATCAACCTGTTCGTCTTCTCACCCCACAATGCATACAAAAGAAAATGCAAAGGAGGTAAGTACAAAGTACTTAGTAAAAGTGAGAAGCTAATGAATAACTAAGTTATACAACGAAAGGTTATTATTATGATTATTAAATTATCTTTATGAGACCGACTCAATTTAAGGTTCAATCCATGCCCATCGACATGTTATGACTAAACGTTTCTAGCTTAGCTTATCTTTGTTACATCATTACTCAAGGACACTACGCATGGCGTTCATCAGCCTGAAGATATACTTGCTAACTAACGGTGATTAGCACCGATTAGCTCCGGGTCTCCCGGTACGCGCGATATCGCCTGATGAATTTCCTCCACCGCCATTCGGCCGTTTATAGGCCGCCAGGCGTTGTTCACCTTTTATGAACGTATCACATCGCCGATATGGAAGAGTGCCTAACCGAGAATAAGTGACGTTTTATCTTTTACTACACATATGTAATTATTATCTGTTGTTACCTAGCCACCTAAGTGTTTTCAAGTAATCTCCCTCACACATACTACTCTCTTTCCTAGACCATTAGACACGGACAAGGCCTAGCAATTACTGACATTGATGAATACTAATCCATCAAAGCACAAGCCCTTTCATGCTCTTCCGACGGATCCGAACTTCAACTCCCTTTAAGAGTACATTCGGTGTTTTAATCGAACGAATCGTAAATTCAATTGAAGCTTGTTCATATTTAATTAATGTTATTGAATCAAAAAGTAGAAATTTAAAACTCAACACAAATATACCAAAACATATACCATCTTATTAATTACAACTTAGCATGAATTCTATCACCAAATAACATCAAAACTCACCAAAACTCAACCAATCATTATAAAACTATAATTACTCATTAGGAAGAGCCTCTTACCTTAATTTCCAGAAAAACCGAAAGCAAACGTCAAGCAATCGCAACAACCGTTGATCCTCAACCCCAAAACCTATTTAATCAACGAAACCTTAAAATCCTATTTCTTTGCGTAAAACCGAAACTGAAAAAGTCCATAAACTGCAGATTACCTCGATTAACTACTGCATAACTATTTTTAGAATGATCTACGCTCCAAGACGATCGTTTCGACTACTCATGATCGAAAAAACAGAGTTACGGATTGAAAGATACTTAATTTTTCAAGAATCGAACTCTACGAATACCGAAAACTGCGCTAAACCGAAAACTTATGAAATCGAGAGATGTTATTTTCCAAAGTTGCGTCTCCTCTACCGATCACTTTTCTCTCTCGCGGCATCTTGAACAGATGAACGGATTGATCACACTGATTCTCCTTTTATTTATTTTTCTTCTCTCAAGCGTCTGTTGCTTTATGTTGCCTCCGTTCCTTTTCTTTTTCTTCAGAAGTTGCGTATGAAATAAAAAGCAGTGATTTTGGGATTATTTCCTTTTATACCAAATAATTAAATCCTTTATAATTAATAATTTAAACTTTAATTAATTCTTTTCACTTAAATATATGGGATAAAATAATAATTAGCCAGTAAGAAATACATCTGGCGATAATTATTTTACCCTTTTATGAAAATTCGGGATGTTACATTTCTCATATCAAAAGGTTTATATACACCTAGCTATTACAAAATATCACAACTTATATATACGTATACAGCCCATACAAATTACACTATAGGTATATAATTACAGGGTACTCTAACAAATGATTCTGTCGATATCATTAACCAAACTTCAAAATTTATTTCTCAAAAAAAAAAAAAAAAAAAAAAAAAAAAAGCCTTAAAATTTAGAATAAAGAAAAATATTACTCTCACCATTTCAAAATAACTTTGCCAAAAAGTTTTTTAATTGAGTTTCTAAATCTACATGTGGACATTTTTAACGGTGTTTTTTACAACTGCATTAGTTATTAAGAAACGACACTAGCTTCCTCGAAGAAAAAGAAATTGATAAAATAAAGGCAAACAGGTAAGCCAACACAGGTCATGTGAATCCGACGCCAAAACAACGGACAACACCTTGGTGTGAACCTACAAATACATAAACATTGCCACTCACCAGAAATACCGCACCTTAACTGCACCATTTGCCAAAACAAACAACATACTGTAGAAAAAAGTATTCCTTTTTTTTTTAGTACTGTATCTCCAT
Organism: Gentiana macrophylla; assembly: GCA_026214975.1. Classification (NCBI taxonomy): domain Eukaryota; kingdom Viridiplantae; phylum Streptophyta; class Magnoliopsida; order Gentianales; family Gentianaceae; genus Gentiana; species Gentiana macrophylla. The sequence continues at coordinate 122,996,366 of CM047805.1, forward strand.
TACGCAGCGTGATGAAAAGCAACAACTTTTTAATTAAGTTCAAAATCCAAAACAGTATAAATTTTATTGACGTTCTCATATTAATAATTATATTTACTGAATATATATGCCACTTATAAGAGCTAAATCATGTTCCAAAATGCCATTTGGGTAGTAACGGTCATTCTTTTTAGTTTGGCAAATCCCATTAGCATACTTAATACTCATTCCGTTTTTCCCAAAAAATAAAAATAAAAATAAATACTACTCATTCCGTTTACTAAACGTGATCGTAGTTGACTATACTTATAGGGTAATGATAAGCAAAACGTGTTTATTTATTTCAATTTATTCGACGCAAACAAGAAATTATATTAATTTCCATTGTGATTGTTTTTTTTTTTTTTGATACAATTCCATTGTGATTGTTGAAATATTTCGTTTAAAAAGGATTTTTCAATACAATACTTTAGCAAAACATGTCGTTTTGAAATAATATAATTAATGATTTTTTTTTTTTCTTTCTGAAAGTGGTGGATAAGTGTAGAAAATATAGGCCCCAACTCATTTAAGAGGAAGGACCTCATCTCAAAATCCATGTTGTGAGTTGAGTCAATCTTTTAATATGATGGGTGAAACAATCACAAATTTCCAATGTGGATATGGTGGGTGAAACAATCACAAATTTTCAATGTGGGAGGCTTTTAACACGCCTCAAGTGTGGGCCAATGATCACTCTTAAGGCCAACAAAGAGGCCCAACATTTGCACAATAAATGTGTGGCTCTGATACCATGTAGAACTCAACACTTGCACAATAAATGGGTGGCTCTGATACCATGTAGAAAACATAGGCCCAAGCCCATATAAGAGGAGAGACATCATCCCAAAATCTATGTTGTGATGTGAGCGAAGTCCATCTCTTAGCATGATAGATAAAACAATCATAAATTCTCAATATGAGACACTTTAACAATAAGTGCAAGATAAATTCATAACACTTGGAAGGTATTAATGATTTATTATAGATTTTTTTTTATAAATCTTTATAAGCATTTACGTATAAATGTAGAAGACAACAAATGTATTAATAATTCTTTTTACCCATTGATTATAATATAAGTATACTATAATCAATTATATAAAAGTAAGTATCATTTCAAAAAAAAAAAAAAAAAAAGGAAAAATCACTCCAAAAAATTTAATGATATGGGTGGAGGAGGATGGCTGTATAGATGTTTTCGTTTGTGTTTCTTTCAGTATTTTGTCCTTCTTTAATTAATAAACAACTCTGTCATATTTGTCAAACATCGAGAATATTTTCTCACTACGGACCATTCTACCGTATAATTAAAACACGTTTTATAATCGGATGATTAAACAATGTCTGCCATATTATTAATTAAATTATGTTTTCCATTGGAATAAAGTGCGCTTTTACTTATTTTATGCAATCCTAAAAATTCCACCAAAATTTATTCATTAAATAAAATAAAGACAAATTATTTCCTTTTCAATAAAAAGACAAATTATTTCATGTTCAATTGGAACTAATATTCTATTGAAATGCATATAAAAATGAAAATCTTTGCACATACTACATCTATCTCAAAATATAGGCTATTTTCATCTAAAAAAAATTATATAGGCCTTCTTTTTTTCTTTTTTCCTTTTAAAGCTCACGGTATCCGGAACTCAATAATCCGACTAATCCATTATGTTGAAAGAGTTTTTAGTCAACCTTATCCTTGTAATAAGAATCGTAATCTCAGACACTTAACCTGGTGGCTTGGATCATTCAGACCAGTGGTTTCGGATACCGAGAGTTTTAAGCCCAAAAAAAAGATATTTTTTATTATATGGTGAGAGAGGATAAAGATTTTTTTTCTAGTCATATATTATATGTTGTTTTAGAGCAATAATAATTATTTATTAATTCTCGTTCATATTAACATTTTTTTCAGGAATCTCATATTAACATTAATTTATTTCCTTTCAAAAAAACATTAATTTATTTATCATTTAACAAAAAGTTTTTTTTTTTTTTGAGAAAACAAAAAGTTATTACTTTATTATTATTATATATATATATATATATATATATATGTATAAAAATATTTAAAAATATAATAATCTTTTTACCTTAAAATTTATGGTACGTATCCATTTAAAAGATCACTTATTTATGTAATTGTCTCGGACAACCTTTGTCTTCCTACCAAATTTTTTCTTTCTTTTTTTTCTTCAAATTAATTGATTTTGTCCGGGCTTTTAATGTGAACACCAAGCATCTCCCACCTTCTCTTTTCTTTGTTTCTTTTTATTTCAATTGGAGGAGGGTGAAATCTGCTAGCTATTGATTTGTATTCAAGTCATCGATTTAATCTCTCCTTCCCTTCTTCTGCTGATTCTCTCGATTTTTTTTGTTCTGTTCTAGGTGCTGTCTGGTAAAATTCTCTCAATTTTTTTCTTTCTGTTCTGGGTTTGTTTAAAGTTTTGTTCTTTGATGATAGCATCATGGCGTTTTGCTCGTTTGTTTCTTATTTTTTACCTTCCTCATCGCTTTCTGGGAATCAATCGCCTCCTTCGTTGCTTTCTTGTTTTAATTTTGTTTTCTTTTGTGTGTACAAGGGAGTCTTGTTTGCTTTGTTTCTTGGAGTTTGAGCCATGTTGATCTAGAATGCAGCTGATTGAACGTTTTATTTTTCTGAGTAATTATCGTTCTGTGTCCGATTCTATTTTCAGCTTGATTCGAGAGATTATTTTTTTCAGTTTCTTCCTGGAAGAAAGTAAATTTTTTTTTCAGTTTCATTCCTGAAAGAAAGTAATGATTTTTTTTTTTTTTTGTTGATAATTTCTTGGCAGTCTTGTTGGGTTTACGAATAGATGCGCGGAAAACCGTTCCTCCTTTTATTAAGAAGTAGTTCCATCCAATCTTCTTGCGAGCTAATTGATTCTTCAATAATAGATAATGAAGCCGTGTATTTGGTGCTGTGTTTTCTGTTGTCGGTTCATGGTACATGGTTTTCAACATGTTCTTGGAAGTTGACTGAGTTGCGTTCTGAGTGTAACATGTTATTGGAAGTTGACCGAGTTTCGTTGCGAGTGTATGTTGGTGTGAGTAACTTGCAAAATGGAACTCAGAGGTGAGATTGGGAAAAGAGGGGAGAAATAGAGAAGCAATAGAATAAGAGAGAAAGAAAGCAAAGAGGGGAGAAACAGAACAAGAACATTGTATTATCAATCAACATAACCAATACATCATTTCTTATCCCTTTTATACTCCAATCCAACTCGGTTACGTCATTAACTTGTCTGATGGTATTATAAATCCGAATTAGTGGGTTCCTGAAGGTTGCCTATTTGTAGATGAGTGTTTTGGTCCTTTGATTATATGTGAAAAGTTAATCTGGCTAGTTTAATGCTTGTATATGTGATCTTAAGTTTGTTCTTGATTAACTTGATTATGTGCTTATTACAGTTAAACAACTGCGTATTAACAACTTCATAACTTGCTGATGTCAAGCTTCTTTCTTTTCAGGAAATTTATAGCATTTGGATAAACTGCGTTAAGCCGCAATGCAAGGACAACGAAGTGGTTCTGATTTCTTTCCTGAAGTAGGTTTTGAACATGGATCCACATCGAATGATGCTGGTTTGGATCAGCAGATGTTCTGGAATAGTATCGGGAATTCAGGACAAAGTCCGCTTCCCAATTTTATGGCATCAGGTGATACAGATGTGCAATATGTGAATGGTGTCGATTATCATGGACAGACATTTAGTGGATGGAACTTCCAGGAAAGCAGCTCAATGTTGGGACAAAATGTGGTTAATCTGAATGACCCGAAAACTATACATGGATGGTCAGCTCCAATAGTTGCCTTTGATGGAAGTGTACTTCAATCAGAATTACAGCAGCACGGGCATTCGAATGCTCTTTCAGCGGGTAATTTCAATGTCAATTTACAAAGAAACGGAGCTGAAGATGCAAACGAGACTCTCTTGGTGCAAAATTCTGGATCCCGTCAGCTACCTCAAGACCTGAACATGAACTCTGGGTTAGTAGAGGATGATGATTGCCAAATACTTGAAGGCCCCCCTATATATAACAAGCCTGGAAGTTCAAGGACTCGACCAATTCAATTTTCTAGCAGCTCCCCCGATCCTTTTGGAATGTCCAATGGAAACAGAGGGTATTTGATTGAAGACATTGTTGGCAGGCCAGGAAGTTCTTCTGATGGTCGCCGCTTATCTCGTAAACGGAAGGTCCTCGAAGGAATTGTTGAACAACCATGTGGAAGTGGAAGTGGTAGTACAAGTTATATTCAGCACTCAAATGCAGCTGCCCCAGTGGGGGGTAGTAGCCATAGCCTTAATCTGCTGGAGCAGGTGAACCCAAGTTTTGGATCTAGTACTAGACAAGTGGCTAGTGAAAGTTCGACTTTATTGGCGAATTCAGGATCAATGGAAACTTCTAGAAGAAATTCTCGCCCGAGGATGAATGGTACACATCAGCAACAAGGTTCTCTATCCAGCAGTATGTTCTCTATCGAGAGGCCGCTTCCTCGAAATTCTTTGGCCATTAGGCCTCCTACATCTGTGGCAGCCAACACTAATCCTGAAGCTCAACCAGTCGTAGTACAGCTGTCTTCCTCCTTGCATAGGAATCCACAGCCTGCGTGGAATTCATCATCTGGCTTAAGAATCAGAAATTCATCAAATATTCCAGTTTCTGGTGAGAGAAGTGGGGCATCATTCGACCCCTCTTATTCAGTGGGTGTACCAAGAAACATTTCAGATCATCCAATGTTTGCACAATTGCAAAGTGCTCCTAGCTGGGGCATAGCAGGTGGGAATGTCAACAACCCAGGTAACGTGGCATTGTCCTCTCAAAATGGCGCAGGTGCAAATGCAAATGCACATCCTGCTGCCCCTTCTTGGATTCCTCATCAAAGTCCTTTGCAACATCCAAGTAGTTTAACAGAATCTTCCAGGAGAGCACTATTACCTGCTGTTGATGCTGGGCCTAGAGCTCAGAATAGTAGCCATCCATCCTTCCGTTCAAGCCCTTCTTCACAAGGGGTTTCTCTGTCTTCTGGATCTAGGAGACAGAGCCGCCATTCACAGTCAAGGCAAGCAATGTTGTTGGAGAGACATATGAATGGTGCTCCCGGGATCCCTAATTCAATACGAGCATTAGCCGCTTCTCATGATGGAAGAACCAGGCTTATGTCAGAGGTATGTCTACCACTTCTATGATTGAGGTTGTCTTAAGTTTTATGAAATCAGTCTATATTCTGATATACAATGTTGTCACATTAATTCTTGATTTCACCCTGCATTCTTTGTTAATGCAGCTACGGAATGCCTTAGAACTTGTGCGCAGAGGAGAGGGGTTACGACTTCAGGTAAAAATTTTGGCAACTTGGTGTCTTTATGTAGATGCATTCAATCTGATTAAGTTGGTACTAATGCATGACTCATAGGCATAGCTTCGAATTCTTTAGATTCATTCAACTTGATTTAAAAATGTTTCTGCTTTACCAACCTGATTTGTACGCGAAGTCATTGGAGAAAACCAAGGAGTTGTATCATCGCATTTGATGTTAAGTGACTTGTACCTAGTAAAGTTAAGATTTTTATAAGTTTAGACTTTTTTGACATTGAAAGAAAGTAATAATTGCCTCAATAAAATTTGAACAATAGTTTGATTGTTTGTGAAGGTATTAATCTACCTTAAACTCAAAGAAACCTTTTAGAGAATGTATCTACTCCGAGTTCGCCTTTTGTACCTTTTTCAGTTTTCCTGTCAAAATAAACGAACAAAAAAGAAATCCGTTAAAAAATGTATCTATTCCGAGAGATTATCAATTCTTGCAAGACATATCAGGCTTATGGATGTTTCAGTTCTTTCTAAGGGAAAAAAGTTGGATAAAGTCGAAAGTTGTAGCTTGATTCATGTTTCCAAATGGCACTTTTCATCCATTTCTTAGCCAGCAATAAACAAGAAAATCTTCACTATACCTTCTTATGCTGGACCTCTTATCTTCTTCAATAAAAGCAGCCTATGCTTTACCCGCTTGATTATAGAATTCTGTGCCATTTGACGGTTTTTTTTCCCTTTTTCTTTCTTTGTTAGGATGCAATGATTCTAGACCAATCAGTCTTTTTGGGGATGCTGGATATGCATGATCGACATAGAGACATGCGGCTTGATGTTGATAACATGTCATATGAGGCAAGTGAAGTAATGGTGCCACGAATTTGGCAGTTGTTTGATTTAAATCCTTTTTGAATAAGTGCCGAGAGCTAACATTCCAAGTCTTGATACGTACAGGAACTGTTGGCATTGGAAGAGCGCATTGGGAGCGTGAACACTGGCTTGAGTGAAGAAAGCATTGTGAAACAGTTGAAGCAAAAGAAGCGTACCAAAAGAAACATGGATGAAACGGAGACAGAACCATGCTGTATATGCCAGGTGAAGCTTTGTTCTTGTTGAATCCCTTGTTTTTTTTTATATTTTGTACTGGCTGTTGTTCAAGGCACGAAAACGAATCTATTTTTAAGGGGGACCTCAACTTGTTGAATTGCAGGAAGAATATAATGACGGTGAGGACGTGGGAACGCTTGACTGTGGACATGATTTCCATGGCAAGTGTATCAAGCAGTGGCTCATGCACAAGAATCTGTGTCCTATCTGTAAAACAACAGGGCTGACCAAATGAGTCATGTTCCTCAATTCTTTGTCCATCTCATTCTCTGCTTCAGACAAAGGTTGTTTTGTTGCCTCCCCCCCCTCTCTCTCCCTGCTCGGTTTCATCACATTCACATGCATGATCTAACCATCCTGAACCCCCTGGTGGATGGATCTGAGGATTTGACCGTCCTGAAAACTCTGTGGGATAGACCTGCTGGAATGGAACGGTTTCTTCATCAGGCGAAAGACAACAAACACCGGGGTTCAGAGTTTGATGAGCGCTCGAATAATCGTTGAGCAGATATTTCATTTCATTTCATTATTGCAAAGCATTAAGATTTAAGGGGATTTTTTCATGTTGTACTTTCATTGAATTTAAATTAAATTTTTTATCATTAGGAACATTGTTGTTGCATTAAATAGTATTTACTGCTGTACTTTCTCATATTATATTTAATCTATAAACAGAAAAAATGACTTTGGTACAATATGCTACTATTATTACATAAGCTTTTTGGTTATGTGGTGTCACAAGCGGTGCCTAATTCTTTCACATGATCTTTATGAATCACTAGCTTTAGAATGCAATTTTTTTGACATGTTTGTAAGTACTTCTGGTGCTCTCCTCTTCTTAAACTTCAACTTTACATTAGTTGCAACACCCTATCTATCCCGAGTATCTGAGCGAATCTAAACCCAATCGGTTGGACTATATCTGATCGGGCCTGTATTATCACGAATCTAATTTGACAACTTACGTCACTTGCGAGTTCATGTGACTTCATAAAATAATCATATATCAATACATAGATCCATTTTTTTACATCAAAAGTATCATTAGCACTCGTAAAATACACCAAGTAGTGGTGGCAAACCACAGGTGTTGCCGTGACTCTATAACAAAAAGTTGCACCTCTTCATTTGCATCAACTTCCATCGGCTGGTTTTCAGTTTTCATGTGACGATGCACGGAATCATCCAAGTCAAATCCGATCGTTGATGCTTTTAAATAAGTTTTGAGAGATGATAAGTGGCTGAAGGTAGAGTGTACCTGTGAAACGAACAAGTCGTTAGGGGTCCCGGAGTTCTTTGTCCGGGAAAACCCTCCGACGCTCAAGTCAGTAATTTGATAGTAACGTGGAGTATAAAATACTTTTCAGAGATTAAGGATCATCTGAGATTGTGTGACGGAGGTAATCCCTTTATATAGTTTACCATGGTGGAGATGGTGGTTCAATAGGTGGTGATGACGTGAGTAAAGAGCTAATCCAGATAGTAGTGGATTGGTGCCCAATGAATGTGAAGCTAATGATGCTTGTGACAGATGACCTTCGTTGTGTCTGATAGTCGAGACATGTAGTGTCCTATTCCACATCGGCACTTTCTTGTATGTGAGTGACTTGCGCTGTTTTGATGATGATGATAATCTCCTCCTAGGAGAACTGTTGGAAATGATATACCTGACTTACTGACCCGAAAACGAATTTGATCTACACAGATTAGGGCCTAGCGCATAGACGGTGGGGCTATGGATGTCTCGGTGGCCCCAAAACGTTTTTCAAACAGTAAACAAATCCAATAGCAACGATAGCATTTTCTATGCAACAACACAATACAAATTTTGGAGCACATTTTGCTAGATAAAATTTAGATCTACAAACGGTGTTTATAAAGATTATACCAATACTTTGGAGAAGGATGAAAGAGATGAGTGGACTCCAAGATCTTCCGGCAAGGTCCTCCCAACACCAAGGTAGTGATCCATTTCTTAAGCAAACTCCAAGAATCCTTTAAAAAGGATCAAGCCCCATGGAAAAAGTTGAAGATCTTGATCTTGATCTTAGATTCGAAGAATTTAGCTGAGAAAGAATAATTTCTACTTAATGTAATTAAGTAGAAAGCGCATGTTAGGAAGAAACCTTTTCTTAATCTAATTAAGTAAATAGCCCAAGTATCCCTTAGATATGGCCTAGTGGTAGCGGTTGGGTGGTGTAATGCCACGCTGGACCAAAAGCCGGAGTATGGGGGTTCGAGTCCCGTAAAGGGCCGGCCCCTTTCGGTAAGTTAGGAAAAAAAAAAGACCTCTTCGCGAGCTGCAGGCCCTCGATTAACCTTTCCTCGCACTCATGTGGGATCAGGGGCGAGGGAACCCTTCCGGTTAGGGTTTAACCGTTTTTTTAGTAAATAGCCCAAGTAGGAAACCATATTATGCACGGGTGGGTGAGAATGTGTGAAAAAAAAGGGAAGTTATTGGATAGTATATCCATTTACACCTAGTATATCCATTTACACCTATTTGACGGGTAAACAAATCTAGACCACACTGTTTGAATTCAGTTTAGAAATAAAAGGTTTTCATGGTGTCACATTGATGCACTGGAGGCATATGACGGGTACACCCAATAACTTTCCGAAAAAAAGATGCAATAATAGGATAAGTTGGTAGGGTAAGGTGGTGATGGAAGGGTGGGATGGTGGTGGTGAAGGTTATCCTGGCGTGGGCCACAGGATGATAAGGGCGATGGGTGGCGGGATGATTAGAGAGGGGGATGTTGAGGGTGGCAGCAGTAAGATAAGATGTGTTATTTAATTTAATTAAAATTTCAGGTCATCGATTATCATAGAGGTCATATACTTTTTTTATCGAAACAAAATTAATTCATTCAGAGGACTATAACTTACACATGAGCACGGTGTGACTCGAAGTCAGAACATTTGGTCTTAAGGCCCCAGCGTAATCATTAAAAATCAGTCTCGTTGACATCATTTTGAGGTTAGACTTGAAAACAACATTCTATCCCTAAAAAAATTTTGACATTCTATTACGGTGTCTCCACACGTGTTGAGACACCGTGTGGTTCAAAATTAACCACACAGTTTCATTCTGTATTTAAACTGTATGGTTCTGATCGTTTCATCCGTCACTTCACCTCAAAATACACTCTCCACACAAATATTTCCCTTCTATTACTTCGAATTGCATTACACTTACGTGTTGTTACGACATGTTTTGGTTGATTGATTGCTAATATGTCATCGGCCCAACAATAAATGCTGCAATCATTAATTCGAAAGTCCCAGATCCAAATTACAGTGGATAAAAGTGTGTGTGATTAACTATTTAACCAAAAACGTGCAGAAAAACAGTGAAAATTTATTCAGGAATTTCGCTTGCAGTGAATCTATCTACGCGACAAAGATCTGGACCACACAATTTTTCTACACACGGTGACCTGTGTATTCCACGCTAAAAGCTGTATGGTTCAGAGATCCTCGCTACGTGGCGATTCCCTACTGGTGAAGTCCCTACTGAGAAACCACCAAAAACAGTAGAAGAAGAACACAAAAAGTGATTGCATAGTAAAACAAAACAAAACAAAAGAAGTTGCGTTTCCACTTTCCTTGGTTAAACAAGTCCCATCATTACAGCTTTGATCCTTTTTCCCTCCCTTGTCTCTACGCTATTCTCCTCAGTCCCCACTTTCTAATCATGTCACCTCACTATCCCCACATTTTCACTCAGTTTCTCATTCTTTCCAATTCCTAGCAGGCTAGGCTTGGCTTCTTCTTCTTCTGGATGTTGTTAATGGTGTGAAAACAAAGACTTTAGCACAGCTTAAGAATGTCTTCATTTTTGAACGAGGAGCTATCAAAAAAGACTTCTATATTCGGGTTGCGGTTATGGGTCGTACTTGGAATTTGTGTCGGTGCTGCCATTGTCCTCTTTCTCTTCATCACTTCCCTCTGGTTCATATCCAGACGCCAGAACAAAAAGTCTATGCAGCAGCAGCAGCATGCGCAGAAGAATCATCACATCATCCCCAACGTGTCCAAGGAAATTCAAGAAATCCGGGTCGACCCTTCCAGGACCCGTCTTGAATCCGACACGAAACTCCTGCTTCCAGCTCCGGTTCCTGTCCCGTTGCCTGAATCCGACCACGTGGAGCGAGAAAATGTAAATGGGCATCAGAGAATTCACATAGAAATTGGGAAGGACCATCGTATTTCTTATCCGGAGAGGGTGAAGCAGGGGAGTAGCGGGTCGGGTCATGGTAGTGGGGAGGCTCGTCCGGGTGATCAAGTGGCTATAGCTGGGCCTGAAGTGTCCCATTTGGGTTGGGGCCATTGGTACACTTTAAGAGAGCTTGAATTGGCTACCAATGGATTTGATGATGAAAATGTGATTGGTGAAGGTGGATATGGTATAGTGTACAGAGGTCTTTTAGAAGACTCTTCTTTTGTTGCTGTCAAGAATTTGCTTAATAACAGGTACAAGTAATTTGAATCTTACCCTTGAATCTTTTATCCAACCAAAACAATTTCTCTTTACATAAAGTTGTTTTTCTGTTTTTTCTTTTCTAACAATGTCACTTTCACTTTCACAACTCTTACCCAGGAATCTGTAGGTAGGTAAAAGTTTGTTTCTTTATTAAACCCAATGTCACTTTCACTGGTCCAAACTTTCACTAGTCTAGACTTTGATTGATTTACTGGTAGCCAAGTTGTGAAAGCTCTTGCTTTTCAGCTTTTTGATTGTCTACTTTTTTTTTGTTGCTGTTTATTGTGGAATTGATCTTATCCTTTTTATTTAGAGGGCAAGCAGAAAGGGAGTTCAAGGTTGAAGTTGAAGCTATTGGGCGTGTTCGCCATAAGAATTTGGTGAGGCTTTTGGGTTACTGTGTTGAAGGAGCTCATAGGTACTTCCACTTTCATACTTTTTGACGTTTTTGAAGGATTGATTCATCACAATAGACCATCAAAATGGAATGTATGTGTACAAACTACACATAAGGCAAAACTATACGCTCTGGCTAACTTGAATGGTGTTTTTCAGGATGCTGGTATATGAATATGTAGACAATGGAAACTTGGAACAGTGGCTTCATGGAGACGTGGGGTCGTGTAGTCCTCTTACATGGGAAATCCGTATGAGCATAATACTTGGAACGGCTAAAGGGTAGATATAGACGTTTTTTTTTTTCTTTTCGTTGTTGGGTTTTTTCAATGTGATTAAATCCCTTAACTAGATGAATGATTCATCAGATTAACTTATTTGCACGAAGGACTTGAACCAAAAGTTGTCCATCGCGATATAAAATCAAGCAACATTCTTCTTGATAAACAGTGGAATCCAAAAGTTTCGGACTTTGGCTTGGCAAAGCTTTTGGGATCAGAGCGAAGTTACATAACAACTAGAGTTATGGGAACATTTGGGTTAGTAAAGATGTATATATATATATATATATATGTGTGTGTGTGTGTGTGTTATTTTAATTTGATTGTTCTTGTGAGCCATTGAAATGCTTAAACTGATTAGTAAAACATGCTTTTTGATTATTCAGCTATGTTGCTCCAGAATATGCTAGTACTGGCATGTTGAATGAAAGGAGTGATGTATATAGTTTCGGTATACTTCTTATGGAGATCATTACGGGGAGGAATCCAGTGGATTATAGCCGTCCAGCTGGGGAGGTTTGTTTATTTTTGTTCCTGGTTGAAATTTTTACTTACTGTTTCTTTGTATCTTATCTAATCGTGTATAACTAACTAACTATCAGGTGAACCTAGTTGATTGGCTTAAATCAATGGTCTCCAATCGAAACTCAGAAGGCGTTTTGGACCCCAAATTGCTTGAGAAGCCTTCTTCAAGAGCACTGAAACGTGCTCTTTTAGTAGCTTTGCGTTGTGTAGATCCAAATTCTCAAAAGAGGCCAAAGATGGGTCATGTGATACACATGCTAGAGGCTGAAGATTTTCCCTTTCGAGATGTAAGTTCGCGATACACGTGTCTTTTTATATAGACACACACACACACACACATAATGTATGTATATATAGTTTCGGGACCAATGAAGACTCCAATATATGCTATAGAAATTCCTGGCAGTTTGGCCTTTGTTCTTAAACATTAAAGAAAAGGATGAAATCATTGGTTTCCCTTACAATCACATTCTTCTGATATTTTTCTCGTTTTACTTGATTTCAGGACCGCAAAGCCGGAAGAGAACACGGGCATTCACTACATCATAGTCCAAAGGATAAAGTAACAGAGAAGCGTATAATTGAATCGGGTGACAGCAGTGGATATGATAGTAGTGTACAAACCAACAGATCCTTGTTGATGAAGCAAGAAACTGATGAAGAAGAGCTTGAGCCATAGTCGTTGTCCACTCGTTATCACGTTTTTTTCTTTCGTTGATCTGATTGTTCAAGTAATGGTTGCTAGCTACCTTGTGCTATTTGTGTGTACATACAATTCTTTTGATCTTTAGTTTCCATTCCAAAATAAACTGCAGGTTCCGCATTTAGAGCCTTTTATTCCACTCCGAGGTCGGTTGCTACGCTAACTTCAACAGGAAGTCCAATTTGTAGACTGTAAATTTTGGTTTAGGATGAAAATGGTGGATACAAGAATCGACTCGGAACCGAACAGATGGCTAACAATCAAAAAGGAACTCAATTCTGCAATTAAAACACTATAACAAAGTCTAAACCTCAAACCACAAGTCTCCACTAAAAAACTATGCAACTACAAAATCCACAACCGGGAAAATAAACTGTGATAGTTGTATTTTAGTCACCTTTTGGGTAGGCACAGAGACTTAAAAAAGTGATTACGAAGAAAGAAAATGATTAATGTGTGTGAAATATAGTATAAAATGACAAAATTGCCTTCTCTTCTCACGTGGTGCTTGTGCCGGCGTCTAGCTTCAGGTGGCACTGCCTCCGGACTCTAGCTTTAAGGTGGCACTTCCGCCGGAGTCTTGCTTCGGTTGACGGTGCTTTATTCTATTTCTTTGAATTATTGAGGCGGTACTGAATGCTTTTCCATTTATATTTCACATATTTAATAATAGATCTCTCTGATTATAGGTAATTGAACATTGTTTTTCTGTCACATGGACTAAATTTACTGTTGACTGCCATGATAACTAACAAGTTGGTTCTCTGTTCTGTTTTACTGAGCATGTTTTGAACAAAAAGTGTTTTTTTTTCACCGTATATTTGTTGCGGAAGTGTTGGTATTTTCATCAATAAGTCACGAGGCTGGGTGTTGGATGGTGTCAAGAGGAGTCACCTGTAAACCATCTTTTTGCAGCAAGGATTTACTGCATGCATTTTTTACGTCGTATTTCTTTTACACATTAACGACGGAGGCTACAACGACGCTTGTGCGTCCGTCCTTAAATTTGATTGCCATGTTTTCTTGTATTGCATGTTTGGATAAATGGTGTAGTGAATAAAGTAGGGAATAAGGTACACTTTTAAAGTAGGGAATAATGTTCCAGTTATAAAATAAAAAAAAATTGTAGTAACACAGAAAAGGATGTTATCATGGCCAAAAAAAAAAAAATGTGGTAACACAAGAGAAAAAAAATAGTAATAGTCAATAAAATAGATTTAATTACAGCAAAAAGAAAATTATATAGTGTTATAAAATAGAAGAATACCAAAAAAAATTAAAAACAGTGAACTGTAGTATTATGCTAGCCAATAATGAATAACTCTTGAAAATAATTGAAGTGAATTAGTAATGTGAAATAGTGAGAGAGTGTTTTGAACTTATTGAAAAACAGTGAACCAGAGTATTTGCTAGCTAATAGTGAAAAAGTAGATTTAAGGATCATAGTTACCAAATAACATTGTACTACTACACTGAAATATTAGACACAGTCATGAAAGTGGACAAGAAATGATGTCATTTATGCTTAGGTGTGAAACATTGAACCAGAGTGTTTTGAACTCAATGAAAAACAGTGAACCAAAGTATTTTGCTAAAGCTAAGTCACAACCTTTGTTGCAGCTGTAATGGATTGGGAAGGATAGAGTTGAGATCATTGTTGATATGAACTAAATTAGCCAACAACAACAATGATGAATTACAATAACATTGAACCACAAACAATGAACTACAATTCACTTTTTTGAGTTCATTTTTGTGAATTCACTTATAAGAGTTTACAAATAGTGAACTACAACATTGAGCTTCTAAAAGTTAAGTGTAAACAGTTGAATCATAATGTTTTGTACTTAATTAAAAACATGAACTGTAATGAAGTAGGAGGTGTGAAACAGTTGAACTTGTAATGTTTTGAACTCAATTAAAAATAAGTGAACCGGAGTATTTTGCTTGCTAATATTGAATAATTAGATTTAAGGATCAAATTTACTCAATAATATTGTATTACTACATTGAAATATTAGACCAATCATGAAAATGGACAACATGATGTCATTTATGCTTATGAGTGCAAAAGAGTGAACCGGAGTGTATTGAACTCAATGAAAACAGTGAACCAGAATATTTTGCTAGCTAATAGTGAATAAGTAGATTTAAGATTCAGAGTTACCCAATAACATTGTATTACTAAATTGAAACATTTGACACAGTCATGAAAGTGGGCAAAAACATGATGTCATTTATGCTTATTCGTGAAACAGTGAACCAGAGTGTTTTGAGCTCAATGTAAAACAGTTGAACTACAAAAGAGCGAATCACAAACAATTGAACTACAAAAGTGAACTCGTAAAAAGATCTTAAAAAGTGAACTAACAATAGTAAACTTTCAATGGTTAATTACAACAATGAACTACAATTATAAACTGCTAAAAGTGAATTTTGGTTTGAATGAAATAGGTGTGAAACAGTGAACCAGAGTGTTTTGAACTCAATGTAAAACAGTGAACCAGAGTAATTTGCTAACTAACAATATTAATAAGGAACTATAACAACGAATTACAAATAGTGAACTAAGACATCAAATTATAATAGTGAACTAAGAGTTTGAGTATATGACGATAATGAACTCCTATAAATAGTGATCTACTTACATCAAATTATAAGAGTGACAAGAGAGTTTGAGTACGATCATAATGTACTCCCATAAATAGTGAACTACGACATTGAATAGTCAACCAATAACATTAAACTACAACTATAACCTCCTAAAATGAACTAAAAATAGTAAACATCCAATAGTGAACAACAAACATTGATCTACAATTGTAAACCCCTAAAATTGAACTCATAAAAATGAACTCAAAAGTAAACGAACAATAGTAAACTTCCAATAGTGAACAACAAACAAGAAACTACAAGTGTAAACTCCTAAAAGTGAACTCACAAAATTAACTTAAAAGTGACCTAACAATAGTGAACTATAAAAGCAAACTCGCAAAAAAGAACTTAAAAAGTGAACTAACAATAGTAAACTTCCAACGGTTAACTACAATAGTAAACTACAATTATAAACTACTAAAAGTGAATTTTGCTTTGAAATGAGTTAGTAATGTGAAGTAGGTATGAAACACTGAACCAAAATCTTTTGAACTCAATTAAAAACAGTGAACCAGAGTATTATGCTAGCCAATAGTGAATAACTCTTGAAAATAATTGAAGTGAATTAGTAATGTGAAATAGTGAACCAGAGTGTTTTGAACTTATTGAAAAGCAAGTGAAACTGTAGTATTTGCTAGCTAATAGTGAAAAAGTAGATTTAAGGATCATAGTTACCAAATAACATTGTACTACTACACTGAAATATTAGACACAGTCATGAAAGTGGACAAGAAATGATGTCATTTATGCTTAGGTGTGAAACATTGAACCAGAGTGTTTTGAACTCAATGAAAAACAGTGAACCAAAGTATTTTGCTAAAGCTAAGTCACAACCTTTGTTGCAGCTGTAATGGATTGGGAAGAATAGAGTTGAGATCATTGTTGATATGAACTAAATTAGCCAACAACAACAATGTTGAATTACAATAACATTGAACCACAAACAATGAACTACAAATTGTGAACTAACGATTGTAAATTTCCAATGGTTAACTACAATAGTGAACTACAATTATAAACTCCTAAAAGTGAACTTTTGTTTGAAGTAAATTAGTATTGTGAAAATGTGTGAAACAAAGTGAACCCGAGTGTTTTGAATTCAATGAAAAACAATGAACTGTAGTTTTTGTTAGCTAATAAAATAAGTAAATTTAAGGTTTAGAGTTACCCAATAACATTGTATTACTACATTGAAACATTATACCCAGTCATGAAAGTGGACAAGAACTTGTTGTCATCTATGCTTATGTATGAAACAGTGAACCGCAGTGTCTTCAAATTTGAATGTAAAGCAGTTGAACTGTAATGTCTTCAATCTGAATGTAAAAAAGCAGTGAACTGAGAGTGTCTTTCGCTTGCTTCATTCTTAAATGTGCCAAGTTCATCCACAATTTCTTTTGCGCCTTCTCTCCATCTTCAAGATCCTCATTAGCTTGTGTAATATCTTTTTCAAGGTTGAACAATTTCCATTTGAAATGTTCAAGGTTCAATGATTTCTATACATGCAGACACAAAATTTCAATAAGACCAACTTTTAGTTCACTATATTTGTAATTCACTTTGTTTATAGTTCACTATTTATTAGTTGTCAAAATTACTACGTGTCGAAAGCCCAGATGTTGAATCACGGTAGTCTCTCTGTATTACTTGCATCTAATTTTCGTAAGAGTGACTTGAAACCAAATCGAAAATATAGTTTATTTGATATATAGATACCAAAGAAACATGAAAGCTTTTCAATGGAATCATTATCAAAAGGTTACAACCAAATGCCCAATCTTCTCTAAACAATCGCCTAAAAGATACCTTTGCGATCAACACTCTGATTTCATATAATATGCATACACAGACATTTTGTGGCCCACATTCCAAAGCGATCCATGTTTAAGGTCCACAAGAAACACAACAATCCCTATTCTTCATCATCAACATTCTCCCGCTTATCCTCATACGGTGCTTCATTCTCACAATTTTCATTTTTATTCTCATCACCATGATTAGATTCCAAGCCTTTTCAATACTCGCTTCTGTTTGCTTCTTTATCAATATAGGGCTTCTTTTCTTCACTAGTCAATGACTTCCATTTCACACCACCCTCTTTAACCACAATTGAAACTTCTTGCAATCAATATTTTCACCTTCATGAAAGATTTCCTGAACTTCTCCATGAACACAAAGAAAGCAGCTAGTAGCCGTTTTGATGCATTTGGTTCCTTTGCTTTCTTGTCCTTCTCTGATTTTGCTCTGCTAACTTTTTTTTATATTTTTTCTACACAAATCACATGAAAAACAAAAGGAGTTAATCAAAGAAAACAGGAAGATAGAAGCGAATTTGATGAATTAATTTTGTAGAGTTTTTCTTAGCATCAATAGACATATCCACCACCCGAGTCTCTCGCACATTGAGCATAACATCACGAGAACAAAATAAGAGAAATAAAAGTGTTCTTTCAATTGATTAAATTAAAATAGATCCAAAAGAAATAAATTAGTGAATAACTCATAAAACTAAAATGCTAAACCCATTTAAATCCATCACCGGGAATCATGAAGAAGTATATCTTGCAATACAAATCATTACTCAAGTGGTGGTAAAAGAATACCCACCCAAATTCAACTTGATTTTAACATCCAGACCGCAGTTATGGAAGCCATTACCGTATCAGCAACCTCATCAACACGGCTAACTTCAACATGAACAAGCCGATTACTAAATCAGCTGTTAACGCAGAATACCCAGCTCGATCTGATGAGCCGAGACAGAGAATGAGATGTGAAGGACGGAGAAGACGTTGAGCTGCACGACGTAAGAAAGCGATTGAGTGAAGTATGACGGCGGCGGAATCGATCCAAGCATCGGCGAGATGGCTGAGAAAGACATGTTAGATGGCGACGACGGCGGATTTCTGTGTAATGCTAGGTTTTGTGTTTTTCTTTTGAGGTAAGGGTTAAACAGTCTTTTTGTTATTATTTTTGTCCTTATTGCCTTATGAAAATATCATTGTCCTTAATGAAGGTTGAAATTATAACATTGTCCTTTTAAGCGTTTCTCCCAAAAAAAAAATGTAGTAACACTGAAAAATAAGTAGTAACAATCAATAAAATAAATATAATTACTGATAAATAAATAGTAACTAATATTGATCGAGGAATATAGGTAGAGTAATTTTTGCGTTAATATTTATTTTATTTTTTTTGATAAAGTGAGTATTATTCTTCCATCAAAATCAAAATTGTGTCAGGATAATAGATGCTAAAATAATGTTTTTTTTTTTTTGGAGATAAAATAATGTAAAATTGTTTGATAGCTACAATAAATGGGAAAAGTTAAATAAGAATGAATATCTTATTTTTCTGGTTGGTGGCGACCTTGTGTGTAGGGGTGAACATGGTCCGGTTCGGCCGGTTTTTTATCACTTTTAAAACCGAACCATTTTATACGTTTTCAAATTTTTAAAACCAAACTAGAATGGTTTGAAGACGTAAACCATGTTATTCGGTTCGGTTTGGTTCGGCTTGGTTCCGGTTTATTACGGTTTTCACATGGTTCTTATCTTACGCGTTTCAGTTCGATCATCTATGAATCATCAACTTAAAAAAAGTACTATTAATGAACAAACAACTATATTATTAAATGGCATACATAAATCTCAAAATGCATAACGCAAAATAGTATTTTGAGTAAGATTAGGGAAGAAAGAGGAATAGATTTGTTTCATAAGTAAGGAGAGACAAATGGAAGATAGATAACACACACACACACACACACACACATATATATATATATATATCAAATGAATAAACATGTGATATAGATTTGAGCTTTATTTAGTAAGAAAATATTCATGATTTTATGATCTCCAAAACACTGATATTGATTATTTGTACAATGTTATTGTCCAACATAACCTAATTATAAGCAAATCAAAGACAACCGTATATAAAACTAAGGTTTATAAATGCATTTATCCATATAATAAAAAATATACATTATGCGATTCATCAATATCATTAACAAGTAAGTCATACAAATCAGCATCGACAAATATCCATAATGAAGTTCATTAATATCATTGAGAGAAGTAAGTCATTCAAATGAGCATCCACATATTTCAAATTTGGTGTTGAGCAAGTATAAAGAAAAGAACGAGTTAGCAGTGGTGAGTTGTGAACCGAAATGTACTCAAGATTCTTTCAAAGGATTGAAGACAATTCTGTGAAATGATCAACAAAATTTGAATATGTAGGATATGAAATTAACTATGTAGCAGCACTATATTACACGTAAAAAGTTCAAATAGATTGAGATAGATAGTAAAAAGCGTATACATGTTTTAAAGTATTAGATGTAGGTGTGTTTGTGTGTGTGCGTGTGTGTGAGTGTGAGTGTGTGTGTGTGTGTGTGTATATATATATTATCCGGTTTGGTCCGGTTTTAAACGGTTTTTATTTTCTTAAATTGGAACCAAATTGTATTCAACGGTTTGGTTTTAAGTTATATTAAAACCGACCAAAAATCCACGGTTTATACATTTCCGGTTTGGTTCAATTTGGTTCAGCCGGTTGGTTTGGTTTTTAGAATTTTTGTTCACCCCTACTTGTGTGTGTGTGTGTTTTTTTTTTTTCATCGGCGAAAATGGAAGCCTACATGAAAAAATCTAGCTGGGTGTTGCTTTTTTTTACTTTATTTTTTATTTTCAGATCAGGAAAAATAATCTGTTATATTTTGTTTTTTTTTTTGTCTTAAAGAGCTAGGAGCTGGGTTGTTGTTTTTTTTTTAATCAGATCTGGAAAAACAATTTGTTATGTTTTGTTGATTTTGTGTCCTTTTAACCTAATTAAAAAATTTATGAACAAATGTTAAAATAGAAAAAATTTATATATTAAATGACATTTAGTACGATGAAATTGAAAAATGGTGAAAATCGATAAATTGTCATTCCATTGGACGATTATGTCTTTCTTATGTTTTTTTTGCTTTTGTTTTAGCGGATTTGTTTAGTAGTCGATTTGTTTGATATTAAAAAGTTTTATTGGATAATTTTTAATGGATTTACTTGATAGTGAAATTGAAATCGTTAAATTTGACAATGGTAATTTCGTCTTTTTAAAAATGTATTTTGTTCTTTTTCTCCACTTTTCAATCCATTTGTCATTTTTGACAATTTCTTCTCGATTTTCATCCTAAATTAAACATGGCATTCTCAACAAAAAATCTATAAAAAAAAATACGTAACAACATTTAGGGTATTTCTTGTAAATAAAACACATTTAAAATTGAAACTTAAAGAGATATGCCCGAAAAGATAAACATTGGGAAAATATGTCTGAAAAGTAAACATTTAAAAAATATGTCTGCTTCCACCGCACGAGGGCCGCACGCGTGCCGCACGAGGGCCGCACGAGGGCCGCACGCGTGCCGCACGAGCACTGCGCGCCGCATGAGTGCCATATGAGTGACGCATGCGCGCCGTATGAATCGAGACATATTTTTTCCAAACATTTACTTTTCGAGCATATTTCTTCAAGTTTCCCCATTTTAAAAACGACAACAACACATCTAAATCAGGAATAGCATCCAAAAATACAACACATCTAAATCAGCAATAGCATCCAGAAGTTTGTTACGCATGACAGAGCGAGAAGATATATCAAATAATAATCAAATATAGTTTAGGAGTACCATTAGTTTGCTATATAAATTGAGATGAGAAAGATAAATTTATCATATCAGTATATCATATTAAACTTATCATCATGCAACATAATATTGTCTTTCTATTTTTTATGTACGTGTCTGATACTATACACCGATGCTTTCAAATTGTCGATTCAATGGCCACCGGCTTTTTGCATAGTGTCATAGCTACAGCCATGCTACGGTGGGATACATCGATTCACAATCCACGGTCTATGGCAGGATACATTTATTCCATGCACGGGCCAGTATGTACAGATTCAGGTAAAGAGTGAGCTAAATATTTTATTTTTTTTTGAATTTTTAATTATTTGACTTTTTATCTACAGTATACAAACCTTCGACAATTGATGGAAGTTCGTGGCCCGATCTGTACGGATCCAACGACCGATTCTGGGTGATGAATGGGGCAAGCATGGTTGCCATACACGATACGCCCAACAAGATTATTTCTGCCAGGCAATAAGGGCTTTTAATGCCCTAAATATCGATGCTGAGGCATATGCTCGTGGCATATTCATTAATCAACCCAAACCAGTAATTCAACTTTACTTGTTAATGACACAAATCGCTCAAGGGCATAGCGTTCAACTAGTGTACGTGTGAACAAATCCAAGGTCAATACATACTGATTGAAGTGCGGGTTGTTACGATGAAAGAACGGGTTTCATAGTCCCTATAATTGACTGCCCACCAAATTCACTTTCATGTGTGGACCAAAGTCAAGGAGGTCCAGGAATAGCCACACCAGTCGTACTTATACCATAAATGATTACTCATGCCATTTCTATATTAAAAAAAACATAGATTTACGAGAACCAACTAACTAGTAGTATGTAAATGCAACATATGGCTCTTAGGCATGTGATGATCATGATTTTTCCTTATATACTTGTGATGAAACACCAACATTGCCTCACCATTTTGAATCAACAGTCTTCAATCACCTGGGCCAAAACCACCTGCAATGACACCTTTTACTAACAATACATTGTGATATTAATAGTATCAGTAACACAGTATCAGGCTCATTTAAGGCTTAATTCAATGGACTACTTCAAGACACACATACCTGTGTCATATAAGTCCCATTTAAGGCTTAATTCAAAGGACAAAGTATCATTTATGGTTCATATAAGGCTCATATAAGGCACGCAATATTAGTAACAATATCATATAAGTAACATAGTATCAGACTCATATAAGGCTCATTTAAGGCTTAATTCAAGGGACTACTTCAATAAGTTGAATGAAGTTGTAAATGAGGATAAATGAAGTATATTAGCAAAGATAAATGAAAAATAGTAGTAGGAATTAGTGGAGATTAAAAATAAATAGAAACCATGAATGAGAGAAGCCACAAAGCCTTTAGAAGAAAATTGGAAAATGAGATAAAGTCCATTGTCAATGCAGTAAGGCAGTAACATTTGAGTGACAAACTTGGCCAAGTGTTCCTATTTCTGTCAAGAATTCCTTATCTTTCCTCTCATCATTTGATATCTTTGTTAGCATTATCACTGTTATTGCTTGTCCATCTCTTAAATCTCCTTTATATACCTCTACATATCCTCCTTTTCCTACTATATTCTCTGTTCCCCACCCACGAAAAAAACAAAGTAAGAACAAATATTTTGAAATTAAAAAAATAAATTAAGGAAAATAAATTGAAAAATGAACCTGGGCTGAACCCATTCTAAATGGGTCTTTGAATAGGGGAAGATTTTGCAACCGGTGGCGGTGATTGTAAGAGGCAGCGGCGGCGAGATGGAAAGGATGCGGCGGGGGGTGGATTGGAGAAATTTGGAGGGAAACGAGGAGTGTTTGGATGGTGAGAGAAGAGACGAAGGAGTGATGAGCTTCAAAAAAGCCATGGCTTTATCCACTCGAGTTTTGTTTAAAGGCAAGGACCTGTTATTGCCATCTTCGTTCTGAATTGGGAAGTCTTGGTTGTGAATTGCAATGTTAATGTAGGGGTAAAGTAGTCCAGTAGAAATTTTTTGTCCTTATACTAAGTTACTAACAAATTAATTATTACATGATTAAAACTTAATAACAGCCTCTAAAGTGGACTATAAGCTAATTTTTCCGTTTTTATATTATCATTTCCCCCCGAAAACTATCAAAACTAACAAAATTAAATAAAAATAGGGACAATTATCCAAAAGGACGCATATTGGACTTAATTAGGCAAAAAAGACACAAAAAAACAAACACTTAGTTATAATGACACAAATTAGATAGATACCCTTAATGAATAAAAAAAAAAAGAGGAACAGGGATACGCTGAATGTGTATTTTTTTTTTTTGAAACTGAAGCAGTTGTTGTTGTGTTTTTTTTTTTAATTTTTATTTTTTTTTTAATTTTTGTTCCCTGTGGACGTTGTGTGTGTGTGTGTGTGTGTGTGTGTGTGTGTGTGTTTTGAACGGTGACGGTTGATTTATTCTTTTTTTCATTGACCACCGTAATGCATTGACCACCCTGATGCATTGACCACCGCAACGCAGTGACCACCGCGATGAAGTGACACCGCGATGCACTGACAACCGCGATGCATTGACCACCGCGACGCAGTGACCACCGCGATGCAGAGACACCGCGATGAAATGACACCACGATGCACTGACAACCGCGATGCATTGACCAAAAGCTTATTTGGTTATAAGGACACAAAATTAGTACACTGACCAAACTATCCCTAATTTTGTTTTGTTTTTATTTTTTTAATGTTTTTTTCTGGACGCTAAAAAAGCTTTTCTTTCTTTTTTTCCTTTTTTTTTCTGGACGTAAAAAGGTTTTTTTTTTCTTTTCTGGACGCTAAAAGGGTTTTTTTTTTCCTTTTTCGGTGACCACCGCGATGCAGTGACACCCCCGATGCAGAGACGCATCGAAGCAGAGATGCCTCGATGAAGTGACACCGCGATGCATTGACCACCCCATATCCATTGACCACCGCGATGCAATGGCCACCCCCGATGTAGTGACCACCCCCGATGCCGAGACGCCGTGATGCAGAGACGCCTCAATGAAGTGACACCGCGATGCATTGACCACCCCAGATCCATTGACCACCGCGATGCGATGGCCACCCCCGATACAGAGACACCACGATGCAGTCACCACCCCCGATGCAGAGACACCGTGATGCAGTGACCACCCTCGATGCAGTGGGCACCCCCGATGCAGAGACACCGTGATGTAGTGACCATCCCTGATGCATAGACACCGCGATGCAGGGACGCTGCAATGCAGAGACGCCTCGATGAAGTGACACCGCGATGCACTGACAACCGCGATGCATTGACCAACGCGATGCATTGACCACCCCCGATACATTGACACCGCGATCCAAGTACCCCATAAACGAATGGAGGTACTCCTTGCACGAAAGGGTAGGGTTGTCACTGTTCACCGGATGAAAGCATGCAACCCTTACACGAAAGGGAAAGTACATATAAGTTCGAAAATGCATGTATCTGCAAATCCGAAAATGCATATCCCTTCATGAACTGATGCGTTGCCCCCGAACCCCCACAAGTTGGCGTTGCTCCCTCGACCCTTGCGAAGGGACGCTGCCCTCTCGACCCACCGCGACCTGACCGGGCAAGTCGAACCCCGTTTCGTTGCGCTAACATTAATTCGTACGGCAACTCGTATATAAACGATAACCAAAATATTTATTTATGAAAAAATATCTAGCACTAAGTATGTTTTTAAATTTTAAAAAAAAAAACAATTTCAACTAAAAGACTCAATTCGGAGACTTCGCCTTAAGCCCAAAAAGGGCCAGGGCCGGCCCTGACCATTCTACTCCTCTTCTCATCCTCTCTTCCTTCCCTTGAACCATAAATTCCAAAACCTTTACATCCCCACCCAAAAAGAACCCCTCCTCGCCGCCCCTTCCACCTCCACAGCCATAAGCGGATTTTCAGCTCCGATACAGGTATTTTAGCACCCACCACCGGAAACCCAGCCCCAACCTGAACGCTCCAACCTGAACGCGCCAGTCCACCCACCCCCTCCCAAACCAACCGCCCTGCTACTCCAATGGAAGAATCCGGCCAGACTTTTTCTATGGCCGATTCCAACCAATCTGGACCACCTTCAACCAACACCTCCATTTATTCCTATGACACCTTCAACATACTTTTGGTCCTCCCACTCCACATTCAAAATTATTGGGTGTATATGTTGAAAGATTGATATATTATTTTCCGTCCTCTTTACATTCCACTGTGTGTTCCATATATACTCAATACAATCTTCGGCTATCGTAACTACTGACTACAATCTAGGCTGAAAACTAGGAGGGGAGAATCCCTCTCAATTAATACACACTAATACACAATATTACTTAATATATGGAATATATTAAGGATGCTAAAATATATACGCTATTACACCCCCACAGTCGAAGCGGGAGATGGGCGGATGCTAAGACATTCATTCTGAAATCTTGAACAAAACAAGTGGCAACCCCCTTGGTGAAAATATCCGCGATTTGATACCGAGATGGCACATGATGTACACGAACTTCACCGCGTGCGACCTTTTCCCGAACAAAATGTATGTCCATCTCAATATGTTTAGTGCGTTGGTGTTGAACGGGATTTCCTGTAAGATATATAGCACTTACATTGTCGCAATAAACAAGAGTAGCCTTGCGGATCGGACAATGAAGTTCTAATAGTAAATTACGCAACCAACAGGATTCAGATACGACATTTGCCACACCACGGTATTCTGCCTCTGTACTAGAACGTGAAAGGGTCGGTTGGCGTTTAGAGGACCAGGAGACCAAGTTATTGCCCAAGAAAATACAATATCCGGATGTAGAACGTCGAGTATCGGGACACCCTCCCCAATCAGCATCGGTATATGATACGAGACCCGTGATGGAGGATGAGTATAAATGAAATCCAAGGTGAAGAGTGCCCTGAATATAGCGAATAATGCGCTTGAGCGCCTTCATATGTTCAACGCGGGGATCATGCATATGAAGGCATACCTGCTGTACCGCATACGAAATGTCCGGACGCGTAAAAGTGAGGTACTGAAGCGCACCGGCTAGACTCCGATAGTGAGTGGGGGCGTCATATGGAGCCCCTGCCTTACCACTCACTTTTGTTTTGTATCAACAGCGCGTAAGACAAGGCTTGCAATTAGTCATACCAAAGACGGTCAACAATTTTTGAGGCATACTTACGTTGCGACAAAAACATTCCACCTGCATGACGTGTGACACGAATTCCCAAAAAATAATTTAATGGACCCAAATCCTTCATAGCAAACTCGGAGCTAAGGGATGCCATAATTTGAGTCCGAAGGGCATCAGAAGACGCCGTCAGGATTATATCGTCAACATACAACAAAAGGTAAGCCATATCCGTGCCATGACGATAAATAAAGAGGGACGTGTCACACTTACTGTTGGAGAAACCGAGTGTAGTCACAAAATCAGCAAAGCGCGTGTACCACGCTCGAGGGGCCTGCTTTAGGCCATACAATGACTTACGTAGCAAGCATACATAATCAGGATGTGTGGAATCCCGAAATCCCATAGGTTGGTGCATATACACCACCTCATTTAGGTTGCCATGCAAGAAAGCATTCTTGACGTCCAATTGGTGAATCGGCCACTGTTGAGATAAGGACAGGCTCAGAACTGTCCGGATTGTAGCCGGTTTGACCACTGGACTAAAGGTTTCACCACAGTCAATGCCCACATGTTGCGTTTTTCCATCACCTACAAGTCGGGCTTTATGCCGCTCAAAAGACCCATCAGATTTTTCTTTATGTGTAAAAATCCACATGGAACGTATGACATTAATATTAGGGGTCGAGTACCAAATCCCACGCCCCATTTTTAATAAGGGCATTAAACTCATCGGTCATGGCCATCTTCCAATTCGGGTCACGTAAAGCATCTAAAGGGGTCCGGGGTAGCGGAGATTTAGAGGTGGATAAAATATGGGCTTGGTCCGAAGCATATTTCGGGTTGGGCCGATAAATGCCACTTTGGCTGCGAGTAACCGGACGGGTTGGAAGTGGGCCGTGATGAGGGAAAGGGTCCGCTGGGGGATTGGGGCTTGGAGCAGCAGTTGGCGTATTGGGCTGATTGGCTGGTGAATGAATCTGGGCCGGATCAGCTTGAGAGGGAGCAGGCGCTGAAGTGGGCTGGGGTTGTAAAAGATTGTCTATGATGTGGGGAGGTAAAATGGGGTCCAAAAAATCATATACGGCGGGCGTCGGCTGATGTAAGTTAGAGAAAGGAAAAATGGTTTCATCAAATTGGACATGGCGACATATAATGATTTTTCGACTAGACAAATCATAACATTTAAACCCACGGTGATTAGACGGATAACCCAAAAACACACAAGGAATAGAACGAGCTTGGAGTTTATGGATCGTAGAGGAGGGTAGTAAAGGGTAACACAGGCACCCGAACACACGGAGGTGAGTGTAAAGCGGGTCTTTGTGATACAAAATTTTTAAAGGGGACTCATTGGCTAACAGTGGACTAGGTAGAATGTTTAATAGGTATGTTGCCATTTGTAATGCATGGGGCCAAAACGATGGTGGTACCGAAGCATGGAGTAATAAGGTGCGCATAATATTATTTATAGAACGGATTTTTAAGCTCACTTTGCCGTTTTGGGACGACGTATGAGGACAAGAAAAGCGGGCGTAATGCCTTTAGACCGACAAAACTCCCAAAAGAGCGATTGTCATATTCACCCCATTATCACATCAGTAAATTTTTAATGTCACGTTCGAACTGTGTACGAATATGAGCCTGAAGCGTAGTGAAAATGGATAAAACTTGGGATTTTCGGGCTATGGGAAGCGTCCATAAATAATTGAAAAATCGTCTAAAAATAAAACGTAATATCGAGCACCAGATGTACTCAATACCGGAGATGTCCATAAATCGGTATGTAAAATATCAAACGGAACCACAGTTTTGGAATTGGAAGCAATAAATGGCATACGAATATGTTTACCCAATACACACGATTGACACTTAGTAGTCCTACTAGTAAGGTTACAAGGAATCGATTTATTTTTGCTAAGAGAATGTAAAATGGACGAGCCGGGTGACCAATCTGTCATGCCAAAGAGTCGTCGAAAGCAGCGCAGAATGCGAGGAACTTTTATTTAAAAAATGGAGGTAACGGGATACAGTCGCTGTGCTATCACATCTCGTGAGGCGCTCCCCGTCTGTAAAGAATGCCTGAAGAAAAACCACACGGGTCAAACACAACATACACATGATTATCCTTGGTAAACTTACGTCACGGATACCAAATTTTTAATAAGATGTGGGGCATGGAGGACATGGTTGAGAGATAGTGGCGGGTTAGGGGTAAAAGATGAATTACCATAACCACAAATCGGAATCGTATGACCATTACCTACTGTAATACCATGTTGTTTGCCCAAATTAAAATAAGACGTAAGGGTACCTTGTTCGGAAGTCATGTGTGAAGTGGCACCCGAGTCCATGTACCACTGTTGATCCGGAGGATTGAGACCCATAGTGTGCATAAGCGGACTCAATGTCCGTAGAGCCCAATTTGCATCTGCCGAGTAGCTCTTTGCATCTGTGGAGGACGCCCAAAATGCCAGGTGGGGGTGTTGGTCTGCTCCACTGTTGGGTTGGATATGGGCAAGGGGGCATGGCCCAAGTCAGTGGCGGGTATGACCACCAAGCGAGGTTGACTCATTGTTGTTGCCGACCACGAAAATTGGAGGGCGGTCCATTACCACCGGTACGATTTGCAGACCGCCTCCTCCTCTACCGTTGCCATTTCCTTGACGAGCACCCTCCGCCATTTTCGCTACCCAAATCGTAACCACCCCATTGTTACCGCCCGCAGTTTGCTTCCCCGGCGATTATTCCGACACTTTGTTGCGATGCTTACCTCACTGTAATCGGCGGAGCGAAGAAAGAGAGCGTCGCGATGGTTGCAAGAGCATGGGACGGAGCATCCTGTTTAACCCGTTCCTGCAGAGTCGTCTCCTCCAACGCGAGTTTCGAGCGAGCCGTTGCAAATGGAGGAAGGTTCTTCTTATTTTGCATCACAGTTACAAAGTTGGAGTAATTTTCAGTCAGGCCTTGGAGCATTCTCAAGACGAGGTTATGCTCAGAATCGAGCACCGACATTCTTCAATTGATCGGAGAGGACTTTGAGGCGGTTGCAATAGGCTGCTGTGGACGAGAATTCGGCAAGCGTTGTGTTCGTAAACTCCTTATTCAGATACAAGGCTCGGGAGTTCTTGTTATCGTGGAATAGTTCAGCAACCCGATTCCACGCATCAGCAGCATTATCATCATCAACCAAAATCGAGGTGAGGATGTCGGTGTGAACGGTGGCGTAGATCCATTGCAGGACCGCCGCATCAAGGCGTTTCCAGAGGGTGGGGTTCTCCGATTTGAACTTTTCTGATGCAGCTTTTTCATCGGCGGCGGGGGGGAATGATATGGTCGAGGACATCATGAACTCGCTGAACTTTAAACAGGCGACCCACGAGTGATACGGTCCGTTGTCGAGTCAAGCGTGATGGGAGAAGAGCTTTCACGTTGCTAATCGAGAGGCGGGATGGAACTTTTGAGAATCACCCATGGTGAGAGTGTGGACGCCGGAAAAGTGATCGAGGAAGATGACTTTTTACGACTGTAAGTGTCTGAGGAAGAAGGCGGCGGAAAAATAATAATGACGGAGAGAGGGTTGAGCGGAAGCAGAGATTGCAAAAAAAAAAACTAGATCTCTGATACCATGAAAGATTGATATATTATTTTCCGTCCTCTTTACATTCCACTGTGTGTTCCATATATACTCAATACAATCTTCGGCTATCGTAACTACTGACTACAATCTAGGCTGAAAACTAGGAGGGGAGAATCCCTCTCAATTAATACACACTAATACACAATATTACTTAATATATGGAATATATTAAGGATGCTAAAATATATACGCTATTATATGTGGGGTGTGGGATGTAAGGTGTATTAAATTAAGAGATTTGTAATATAAAAAAATTGTGTGGAAATAGTTTATATGTGTGGTGGAAAGGTAGAAATTGAGGTGTAATTAAAGAATGAAAAGAATAAAAATTTCATCGTTGTGTAAAGGTAGATCTTAGGTTTTAGGCGTGGTGTGATGTATAGAGTGTTGCATTGGTAGATTAAATAAAGATCCCCTTTCATGACGTAAAAGTTTTCTCCACAAACAAATTTTTTTTTTTGATTTGTTAAAAAGGAAAGAAAAAAAATTTAATTAATTGTTCACTTTCCGTAGGCTTCTTGAATCGAATAGAATATTCAATATACCTGTGGTGCACTGAATTGCATTATTGTATTTCATTAAGTTCGGAATGAATCAGTGTTGCACCGTGCACAATTAGTTATTTGGGTATAAGTGGGTGGAATCATATTTGAAAAATGCTTACTGAGAATGCAATATGTCGATCACTAATTTTATTTTGGTTTTGGTTCAACTTTTAGACCATCAATTTTTTTTTTTAAAATGGTAGTTTTTTTCTAGAAGCAAGGGACCACCAAAATTTTTATGTATTTTTATTGGTTATGGACTACCGACTAGGATTTGTTCATTGACCAATATAAAATTCGTGTTTATCAACCGTATACGTGCGCGAGCTTCCTAATTTTAATTCTATTACGTGCGGTTAATGGTATGCAACCTTTCATTTTTGAAGTTTGTTTTTTTCCGCAAATTTGTGTAAATGCTCTACGAAAGTGTGTTGAAATTTTTTTGGAAAAATATTTCTACAGTAATCGGTGCTTGTTTCGCTGTAGAAGAAATAAAGTTCCACACTTTGCAAATTTTTTTTTTTTTTTTTTTTCGAGATACGAAAAGGAGGGAGGATTGAACCCTGGCCCTCCCATCGGCGCAGTGATAAAGCGAGCAAGACTAACCTTTTGGGATGAGCCGTATGCTCCACACTTTGCAAATTAATGTTTTCAACATCCATGAAAATGTATCTTGATTTATCGGCCGGTTCATTTTATTGATGCATCTCCTTATTATTAATGCTTGGTAAAAGACGTGTTTGGATCCGTGTTAACGGTTTCATTAGTGACCAAACCATTTAAATTCGTATCAGTGATGGACCCATAAATTTCTTTCAATGGAGGCCGAATTTTAACTAAAATATGGTAGCGAAAATTTTTCTGAAAAAATTTATAAATGTTAATAAGAAAAAGGGAGAAAACATAATATCAAACACTAGAAAGAGAAAAATAAAGCATAAATTACAAACTATAGATAAAAGACAAACAAAAAAAGGATAGTGTAAATTTTTCTGGAAAAATTTACAAATGTTAATAAGAAAAAGGGGAAAACATAATATCAAACACTAGAAAGGGAAAAATAAAACATAAAATACAAATTATAGATAAAAGACAAACAAAAAAAGGATAAAAATATGTAGAAGCTAGGATTCAAACTCTTGACCCCATAGTTAATACTTAGACACCATACCAATTGAGTTACATGGAAAGTTTTATTAAAAATGTTCGAAAATATATACATACAGGTATTTAATATTATTGGAGGGGTATACTAATAATTTCGTATCGAAATTTGAGTGGGGGCCATGCACCCCCCTCCTCCATGCTGGGTCCGTCCCTGATTCGTATGGTAATGGATACATGAATTTAGCGTGGCTTATCAAAATGAAGTGGTTGTGTCCCAAGTTAAGATAAGTTAATTAACTTGTAATGTTCAGACATATTGTTCTATTGATAAAAATAATAAATAGACATAACTGTTAATGAAGAAGTGTTGTATAAAGGGTGTCATGATGATACTTTTTGGTTGAAGTGATGCATATGCAGATATATTACGGTGAAAATCGGTTTTTCCGGTTGATTATCATCCGGTATATTGGTTAAAAAAAATACAACGGACCAGTTAGTAAAAAAAAATTACGGCCCAGTTTACCGTTAGATCTATATTAAAAGAATAGCAACCGTTGGATTGATTTGACACATTATTACTTATTGTGTACCATAAAAAAATTAACCTCTGAAACAAGTTACCATAAAAAAAAAAACCCCTTTGATTTCTGTCTTATGATTGACGGTGGTGATTGACGGCCGGAGTGGAGGATTGACAGCAGGAGTGGAGCATATACAACAAAAGAATTCTGGAAATCAGCAAACTAATAAGTAACAATGCCATAGGGAAACAGGTTAAGCAATGATTTGCTCATTACAGATTTAGCAGATTATTAAAAGTGAAACAATTAGAATTCAATGTAATCAAGTACCAGCAAAATCACACATGCTTATCTATTTAAACGTGTCCGCAACAAAGAAAAGATTCTAGGCTAGGGTTGCCGCAGTTGCCGGACTTCTTTTCTTCGATTCTTGGTCCAGCAGATTTCTTCCAGACTTTATGGCTTCGGCCCAATCATCCTTTTTAGCCTAGATTCGTTCCTACTTCGCTCCATGACTTGGCACATCTGAAAAGTACAAAAAATAACATGAAACGGTACCAAATTTCGGGGTAAAATGTATAGATACAGAATTACTAACCAAGGAACCGACTATAGGCAATTGACAAGTATTTCATATAATAATCCATCTATCATTCCTTAATTGAGCATAATTCGGGGTAAATAAACATATACTTTATAGTACTAATTTCACGGTGATCAGTCGGCTACCCAAGAATTTTGACTATTTGGATTATAAACTTAAGGAAGTATCTTCCGGTGATTGATGCACCGAGTAGAAGAATGGCTAGTGTAGTTTCAACGGTTCAAGAAGTGGTTGGCCAGTTTGGGTTTTGGGTACACGGGTTTGAACAATTTGGGAAGCAGTAGAGTGTTGGTTCAGTGGTTAGCAAGATCGGAATCGGTCGGTGTTGTCCATGGGGAAACAAGTGAAGCTTCGGTCCGGTTTGTGTTGAAGAGAGTGTGCTAAGGAAGATCAACAGATTAAGCACGTTCGAGTTTCGAGGAGGAAACTCCTCTTAATGGGGGAGGAATGTAATATCCCGACCTTTCGTAAAATGGCAGACGTGTCTTTTTACGGTAACGGAATATTATAATTAATATTTTATGGATTTAAGCATGATTTAAATAAAAGGAAACGAAAAGAAAAGGGGGTCATATGGGAATTAAGACTAATTTACGAGAAGTTACTTGTAAGTAACCCTTGGGAGTTATTTTCTACAAATAAACTTCCCATGTTTTGAAGGAAGTTATCAGAACTTCAATTTCTCCCCAAGTTCGAACTCTACACTCTCAATTGAGAAAGAAAAGAAATAGAAAAGATTAAGAGACTTCTTCATAATTCTCAGTGAGTTCTTATAGGATTTCAGAAGCAATTATAGATTTGGAATCAGCAGGAAGAGATCATCGTTTTGGTACAAGGAAGTTGGAGTTTTTAGAAAGGTCTGGGTTGATGTCTTAGAAAGTGATACAGATCTTCTTGTGGTTTTTGCTTTGGTTTCGCTTGCTTGAAAGGTAAGAGGCTCTTCCTAATATATGGTTATAGTTTTATGATGTTTAGGTAGAGTTTGGTGTTGCTTTGTGGGTAGAAAACATGTCTATATGTTGTTGTGGTGATATGTTATGTTATAGTATGTTTAGAACATGTTTGCTACCTTTTGGATGTATATTTTGATGATGATCATGTTTGGGATAGGTTGGAAATCGTATTGTGCATAAAACTGTATGTTTAGAGCAGTTATGCCTTTTTTAGCGCGCCCCAAAGGCTTTGGCGCCCCCTAACCTGAACAGAGAGTTCATTGAACTCTCTAATGTACCTTGGCGCCCCCCGACACTGTATGAATGTTGTTTTTAGTGTTTTAAGCTATGAGATGAGTTTTGAATGTTGTTTCTTGACCTAATAACATTAAATGAATGCGAACAAGCCTCGATTAAACTTCTGATGCGTT
The DNA here is from genome assembly GCA_026214975.1 of Gentiana macrophylla. Taxonomy (NCBI): domain Eukaryota; kingdom Viridiplantae; phylum Streptophyta; class Magnoliopsida; order Gentianales; family Gentianaceae; genus Gentiana; species Gentiana macrophylla. Next base: position 123,030,517 of record CM047805.1, read on the forward strand.
TAGGTCCGGCACCGGATGTACTATTCCATAGAGTTGAAGTTTGGGACCATTAGAAGGGTTGATTGGCTTGTGCTTTGATGGATTAGTATTCATCAATGTCTGTGTATTTTCTAGGTTTGTCCATGTCTAGTGGTCTAAGCAAGAGCGTAGAAGATGTGAGGGAGCTTATTTGAATATACTTAGGTGGCTAGATAATAAAATAATAACTAACGTACTTGTGTAGTTAAAAGCTTAAACAACATGTCATTCTTGGTAAGGCACAATGTCATATCGCGATGTGTGGGCTATTCGGATAAAGCGAGTAACTCTGCTAGCCTTTAAAAGACACTGGGAGTGGAGAGACCTCATGAATGGATAACTTTACTGGCCTCGAATGGGCACTGTGAGTAGAGAGACTTCAGCGAACATGTACGCTATCGGGCTTTCCCCGGTGGCTATCGGTGTGATTCACTGATAGGTTGCAAACGATATCTCGTGGTGGATCTTCACCAAGCGTAGTGCCCTTGAATGCGGTTGTAAGAAAGATAAGCTAAGCTAGAAACAGTTAGCGACATGTTGATGAGCATGAAGTGAACCCTAGAGTTTGAGTCGGTCTCACCAAGATAACTCAATAATAATATAAACTTTTCCGTTGTAGAACTTAGTTATACTTTACCTTCTCATTCTTGCTAAGTACTTTGTATTTACCTCAATTACATGGTTGTTTGTATGCTTTTGAGGTGAGAAAACGAAAACGTTGAACAAGTGTTGGATGATGACTTTGAGGATGACGTTTGAGCCTTGCTAGCGGCTTTCTTTTCTTTTGTTATCTATGATGTACTAAACTTCGTTGTATTTAAAATTTCAGGATAAGTGTTGTACTTTCTTTAAGACATTTGTAAGATTAGTTGTTGTATCTTTCTTTGGACATCGTATGTTGTAACTTACCTTTCTACCCTTAGTATGTTTGAAGTTTCCATTCTTAGTAGCATTTATGGTGTTTGCCGAGTATTTTTAGCTTTCGTTTTGCTAAACTCGATACGACATAATAGAGACTTACGTGTAATATTGAATTTATTTAATATTATTCGTGCCGAACGTTTCATTTCCGGATAAGGACTCGGTATCCGGGAGCGGAGCGTTACATGATTCTTTCATCGACGGTGCCAGCGAAAGAGGAAAAAATGGTTGGAGGAAGGGTAACGGCAGGAAAAACGGTCAGACATAGAAAAAAGAAGAGAGAAGAAAACTTCAATAAAATTTATTTTATTTTAGTCTGCTTTATTATACAGTATAGATAAATATATACTTTCATTTTATTAGTCTCGTTTGACTTTTCACACATATTAAGAAAAATATAAGTAATGCTTTGAATCACATTAAATGATCAAATATTTTTTCATTTATGCTCTTTAAGTTGTTGTTGGAATATTTAATGCTACACACTTATAATTATTGTAAATATTATAAAGAAGAAGGACTTTTAAAAGAAATTTAACAATAAATACACAAAATAAACATTTATTTTGGAACGTATAGAAAAAAAATAAGACGGAGAAAGTAATTGTTTTTTTTAAGGTGTTTATTTATTTATTTATTTTTCCTTAAGAAGTAAAGAAGAAGAGTATACAGCCCGCTAAGGGAATATATTTTCACACAAATTTTTATCTTACCACACAGATTTTTTTTTCCAATTTCGCCCTTATTTTTTTTTTTTTTTTTACTGGTTCATTCGACCAAATTTTGGTGAGAATATAACACATTATCCATAATGAAATATGGTGAGAATATACGTGTTGAGAAAGTCACACCTGGTTGATTCGACCATATTTTAGGTAGAAATTTGAAGTTTTTCCAAACTCATACATACAGAAAGAGCATTCTAACCAATATTGAGTCGAATACTCTACACATTCGCATAGGGTGGGTGAGGATAACAACAACAATATAAGAAAGACCACTATTGATTCGATGAATTTTGAGATGAGAATATTAAAAGTTTTTTGTCTTTCAATTTTAGTCGAACGTCTTTCGACCGGTATTGAAGTATGGAAAACATTCAAAAATTCGACTAGAATAAAATCATTATAATGATCGATTCATTCAAATTGGGTCGAAGAATTTCATTTTAATGAATCGACCATAAATGGTCGAGAATAGTATATATTTTCCTGACTCATTTACGGTCGGAATGGCGGCGTGTGGAAAATCCAAACGGGTTCACTTTCTCGCCTTGGTAAGTGTAAAACAACATTTGTGTGAAAAGATAGTCCCCGCTAAACCCAAATGCCCATCAATCTCCTTCCAAACGGTGAAAGCCGCACGTTCTGCAGATAGCCTCCATCGAAAAAAAAAAAAAAAAAAAAAAAAAATCCTGATCGAGGATGAATCTGGGCGAAGATGTAGTTTTTCAGATCCTATTGAAATTACCGGTGCGACCGTTGCTCCGATTCAGATGCGTGTGTAAAGGGTGGTGTGCGCTGATAAAAAGTTGTGGTTTCAAGGACGCCTATCTCGCTCTCCGACGTGCCATGGCCGTGGATGATCAAGTAGTCGGCTTAAAGAGTACGTTAGTGAGCGATATTCCTTACGAGGACACGAATTTGAATTCCGTTGTTAGGGCTGTGGATGGTGATGACCTCGTCATACAGAGCAGGTTACTGAATGATATTGCCCGTAACATTTATACTATTTCTGTGACTTGTTGGTCTGTTGATAACCAAACCATCGCCCTTTCTGCTTTGGCTCCATCATCATCATGTAATGATTTTGAGATATCAGGTAATTACTGTGGTAATATGAGGATTATCAATCATGTTGATGGCATAGTTTGCTTTATTAATGGAGATAATTGGTTTGATATAACTCTAGTGAATCCTGCTCTTAGAGAAACCAGAAAACTCGTTGCAATAGTAACTGTTTTTGAAGAAGATGGTTTTAGATCTCCTTATAAACACATTGCCTTAGTGTACTATCTCAGCACACACTCTTGGAAAATATTGGGCGACATGTCTGCTTTTGTGCCCCCTTTTGTATGTTTTCCTTCTGATGAGTGTGTCTTCTCCCATGGATCCATCCATTGGTGCATGCAGACCAATCATGCCTATGATCCTCAAGATCGGATACTTGCTTTCGATATGACTAATGAGTCGTTTTGAGTGATCCAGTTTCCTCATGGATGGAGATATTACACTCCTCACGAAGACGATGCCATGTATCCCAATCTTTTTAATGTTGACAAATCCACCATTGCTTTGGTGTATTCTACAAATCAACTGTGTGAAGTACAGCAACAACTCCAAGTATGGGTGATGAAAGAATACGGTGACCGAGATTCTTGGACTAAACAGTATTCCATAAGCACTCTACCAAGATTTAGCAGAGCATTATCTTTTTGGAAAAAAGACAAGCTTCTCCTTCTGTCTGAAGGTGGGCGTTTGATGTGTTATGATCTACTCAAAGGGCAACTGGATGAACCTGAACAACGTTATCCTCTTTCTACGTCAGGGATACGGGAATTACAACTTGTGACTGGCCATGAAACTTTGGTTTCAGTCAAGCAAGTTTAAGAAGATAAAAGTCCGAATTTTCTCCCATCTTGTACTGTAGTTAGTTTGAGGAGTGTCAATTTCTTTCATTCCTCAACATTTTATTATGATCCACCATAATGCTTTTAGAGATTGTGAAGCAACTGATTATGTTTTAATTGCTGTTATGTTATGTTTTGTTTCTTTATCGTTTTCTTTTTTCAGTAAAAAAATTTGTGTTCTTTATTCTATGAGCTTTCATCATCCTTCCATTTTTTTTATTTACTACGAATCAAACATGTTCCTTGTTAAATTTTGAAGCTATATTAGTACATTGTTCTTGTTTGTGAGTGCTATGTGTTTCTTCCAACACATAGCACAGAGGACAATTGCTGAGTTCTTGTGTTACATTTTACCTTGTAATAATATGCTATAAAAAATGCTTATGTTCATTAGGCCTTTGGAGTTTTTCTTTAGCCATGGAATTCATTAGGCCGGGTTTTTAATCACCTTGCATACTACGTTCGTGGCACAATAATCAGTAGTGTTTTACTCGATCATCATCATACAAATTCACTTTTAACTTTTAGCCTTTAGCCTGTAGTACATGGTTTTCTATTAGTCTTTTAACATCTCCCGGATATAGTTTAGTGGTGAGGAGCTGGGGTGTTATAATGACAGCGGACCCTAAGCTGGAGGTTAGCGGTTCGATTCCCGTAAAAGGGGTTGATTTCCGATTGATAACACCTTTGATGATGAGGGAACGATGAAGCCCCTCGACTACAAGCTTCTCTGTTCACTCGACATCTCTTCCCACATTCCTGTGGGATCGGGGGTGGGGGGGCCCTCATGGTTAGGGTATAGCCATTTTTCTATTAGTCTTTTAACTATATATACATCAGAAAATAGTAAATGTTTTTCTACCGTCTTTTAGCATTTCTCTTTCACACAGAGTGAGTAAGCTTCTGTGTTGTGCATAGTTATCAAAACCGGACCGGACCAGCAGTCGGACCGGTAAAAAAAAAAAAAAAAAAAAAAAAAAGCTTTCCATTTCTTCCACGGTTCCACTTCTCTCTAGGTTACCTGATTAATCTCTTCCCACATTCCTGTGGGATCGGGGGTGGAGGGGCCCTCATGGTTAGGGTATAACCATGTTTCTATTAGTCCTTTAACTATATATACATCAGAAAATAGTAAATGTTTTTCTACTGTCTTTTAGCATTTCACTTTCACACCGAGTGAGTAAGCTTCTGTGTTGTGCATAGTTATCAAAACCGGACCGAACCGGCAGTCAGACCGGTAAAAAAATAAAAGCTTTCCATTTCTTCCACGGTTCCACTTCTCCTCCTCCTCACTGCTAGTCTCCCCCTTCGGCTTCCAACCCAAAAAATAATGCATTCTCATTACTTTCCAAATATTCCATTCAAAACGATCATTTTTTCTTACATGGACTCCTTTACCGGTGCCGGGAAATATATTCTCATCCTTATATGTTCATGGGTTTCGTGTAAAGATTTGAATTGTTGCAGCCACATTGTATGGATGAAGGATTCGTGCGGAAACGAAATTGTAAACTTGTGATCAAACATGATATAAGGGGCGAAATAGATTCTGTTTCGTTGATTTTTTTTAATATTGATCTAATTGATTGTGTCAATTTTGGTATGAATTCATTGATTGTCTCAATTTTGGTATGAATTCTCAAGAAGTTGAATGGTACTTCATTTGATGCATTTGGATGGTAGAAATTCTTTGATAGGTATTTTGGTATGGGTTTTAAGGGGTATTCTGCATTCATGATTATGTCCTAATCTCGAAGTGAATGTGTATAAACGGTTTAAATGCATCAAATTATATAGGTCCGTTCCCAGAAGTGAACGTGATTAAACTATATATTTAAGATGTGTCGGTTGACACAAATATATTCCCAGAAGTGAATGATATGAAATGAAATATTCGAGGTGTATCGAATTACCCGAGTCCATTACCAGAAGTGAACAGGACCACTTAATGAAATGTATAAGTTAAATCAAACTTTATAGGCTCATTCCCAGAAGTGAATGTGACGTCATATATTTAAGATATATGAAACTACACGAGTCGGTTCTCTAAAATGAACGTGGCCAACCTATAAATATTAACGATACATCAAATTATGTAGTGTCATTCCCGGAAGTGAATGTGAGTAAATTAAATATTTACGATGTATTAGATTATACTTTTCCATCACCATAAGTGGATGTGACTAAGTTCAAAATTTATGATGTGTCCATTCCTCGAAGTGAACGTAGACAGTTAAAAATTCTAGATGTGTTATGATACACAAGTATGTTCCTAGAAGTGAACATGACAAAATCTAGATATTATATACCGAAATTTTAAACATGTATCGAATCACGTCAGTTAGTTCCTTGAAGTGAACTTGACATAGATAAGACTGTGATTTTAAAATCGTCATAATAAATATCACCAGAAGTGAGTTGATGACGCTAAGGGAAAATGATACATCAGTAGAACACGGTATACTACGAGTTCGTTTTTATATTTTATTTTATATTATATTTACATGTATATTTATTTATGCATTTATTTATTTATGTATTTACTTTTGTATCGCTTAGATTGAGTCCTGAAGACTAAGTCTAATATAAAAGATCATTTTGTCTTGCAGACAATATTGATTAGAAAACTTGATCACCAGAAGATGATCATTCATTTAAAGGTATATAGTGATGGACCAGAAGCTCATCAGAAGCACTTGTATGCTCATAAAAGTGAATCTGAAATTCACAGAAATAAAAACAGACTCAAAGTCCATATGAATTGGAATGATGTTCCAACGAATGACCTGAAGTCTAAAGATAAGAAAAATCAGTAAGAACATCGTGACACTTCTTTAATCCTCGTAAAAGGATTGTATTTATCGTTGCGATAATATGCTCCCGTAGTAGCAATACCAAAAGAAGTGGTTTATATTCAACAAGATGGTTATCATATAATCATCATGAAACACGATCTATTTGGTTTAGACCATTCCCTGAAGCGAATGTCACTTGATTCGTGATATAAAAAGGATCAAGTAGTACTTTGATCAGTTGTATTAGTAGTATAAATTACTTGTGCATTAGTTTTCACAATAGGATATAGATAGCATACGAGTAATAGTTTTACCTTTGTTTTACTTCATAAACGTGTTTAAATTCATAAACTAGATCGCGATCAATATATCCCTGATGGATATCACAAACGTTTGTCTCCTTGGAGAGGAATAATTGTCCACCAGAAGTGGAACAAAACGATATTAAATTCCAGAAGGTCGATTTTCACAATGTGGCATAGAAGGACACTTGTCGCGTACTTTTCGTACGGTGAAATATCCGGATGAGAATGATGAAGCTTCAAAATCGAAGTAAAGGCAATGTCATGACACAAATACTATATGTTATGGTCATCCTGAAGATGATCTAGATATGATAAATTTTGTTTATCATTTTTCACAGTCTCAAGCGCAGTAAATTGTGCGGATATCCCCTGATGTGGATATTAAATTGAGACATCGAAAGAATTAAAAAGATATAAATCTCTTGAAGAGATAATATAGTTCTTCCCGATTGAGTCGATATCTCGTAATGTTTGTTGATACTCATATAAATGGATACACATTGACATGTAGAATCCCACATAAGGATATCACATCGAAATGCTGAATCCCACAAAGGGTTATTGTAAACTTACGTAGATATGACTTATACTGAAATGTTTTCCCGAGATTAGGGGGAGGAAAGTAAACTTGAAGTTTATAAATCTCGTGGGAAAACATGTTAATGCACATTTTATCACCAGATGCATTTAATTACTCTTGAAGAGTGAGCAGCTGCAAATGCTTTGGTTGGATTAAATGTCGTAGAAAAGTTTATCCTAGAAGGATAATATTTGTCCCAGAAGGAAAAGTCCCAGTAGGACATGGGAAGGAAAGTCCCAGTAGGACATAGAATATGATACGTATCAAATTAATGAAAATAACGCTATAAACGTTAAAGACCAATTGGCTCGATGATTAAAAATTCCTCTGAAGAGGTTATGACTGTATGATTTATGAGAACTCCGGGAGAGTAAGCATATGCTCGAGTGGAAAATAATATAATCTAAGAAGCCCCGGAAGAGCAGTGACGTACTCTAGATGAGTAATGAAATCATAAACCCTTGAAGATGTCAAAGCTAGAATATGCCAACAAGTGTTGATAAATAATATATGTAGAACAATTAATATGCAGTTGTTATACATACATGAGGTGGGATAAAACGAACCTGAAGTTCATTCCCTCATGTTATTTTCTTGTAACCCCCGAAGAAAATGTAATGATTCCTGAAGAATCAGAAATTACATAGTGTTATATTGTTAGTAATGTTCAACGCTTGCAGCGTGAGAAACATATTAGTTCCAACATATATATATAAATCTCATAGTTTTGAGATAATGAAATAATGTTATCATCATTTAAATAATGAGATACGATAATGAATACAAACACTTGGTTTATGAACGAGGTTCATAAAAGAGACAAACATGTTTAGAAATGTTGAAACCGCCTGAAGCGAATATAGTGAGGCAAGCATGTTTCGAAATGTTGTAATCGCCTGAAGCGAATATAGTGCCTGAAGCATATAAGACGCTAGAAGCGTGCCAGAAACACATAAGACGCTAGAAGTGTGCCTGAAGCATATAAGATGCTAGAAGCGTGCCTGAAGCTTATAAGATGCTGGAAGCATTAAATGCCTAAAGCATACAAAGTGTGTGAAATGCACAATATATGTTGCATAAGGTACCCCATAAGGGAATAGATAGTTTTGATCTAAGAAAGTTTGGATATGTAATTAAGCTCCGGTAGAGTTACAAAGATGATAAAGTATGAGTATTTGACTTATACTATTAAGATCCATTACTTGCACATGCAAGATGTCATTTGGCCCTGAAGACCAATTATTGTACTCTTTTTCCCTTTAACAGGTTTTTCCCACTGGGTTTTCTTAGTTAAAGATTTTTAACGAGGCAATCAGTGCACGAAAACACATATGTCATGAATCCTTTTCCCTTGGCTGGATTTTGTCCCACTGTGTTTTTCCAAGCAAGATTTTTGGTACATACCATATATGTTATACAAATCAGATCAAACGGAAAGCAAGTCGAAGACTTGTCGGTTACACAAATGATCGATGTTTATCGAACACCCCACCAAAGGCAAGGTCTCGAATTGGTTGTTCATTCAGCAGTAGTGGTACATCGATCTCCTGGTGCTGGACTTAGCAAGCTTTGGCCATTGCGTCCTCAAATCATGGCGGAATGATAGTTATTCATGAAGCAAATCGAGAATATGTTTCGTTCGGATCATTGACAAATCCAAGAGACTTGTGATTTATTTATTGAGTAAGGGAAGCCGACTTAATTATATGAAGACGATGCAACGTGTATTGCTCAGTTAAATGGTGGCTACGTAAAAGACGACCAGATAAAACATATATCACCAAATCTTCAGAAGAAGGGCCATAATGATGTTCAGCGAATAAGATCAAGCGACAATCCAGAAGATTTGTTCACTAAAGTATTGACTATCGCTATGCTCGAGAGTTGAATCAAGAAGATCGGGACGTGCCAACTTAAAAGATCTAAAGAGATGTTAATATCAGGGGGAGTATAACACAAATGAAGGATGTACTTTTTTTCCTTCATTATGATTTTTTCCCACAGGGTTTTTCCACAATGAAGGTTTTAACGAGGCAGATTCTTTGTGGATGGACATCCAAGGAGTAGTGTTATAAATACACACGTAATATGAGGATGTTCATTAGATATAATGTCTATCTCCTCCGTGTATAACACTAGCCCGCAGCTAGTTTACTTAATAGCTAAGTCTCAAAGCAAACACGACAAACTGGATAAGTATTGACGTAAATATATGGTGTAATCGGCGGATGTATTTACACCATAAAACCACGTGTAATATATCGTGTCTTTAGTAAACGGTACCGCGTTAGATAATTATCCCAAATAATTATTCAGCCGCCTTTAGGATGAGGTAACATGTGGGTTACCTCACAACATCACATGAAGGGCTTTGGCAGAGTCATTTTGTGTGTATATATATACTTTGTATATATCTCAAAGAAATAAGAAAGCAGAGCTACAACTTTTCCTTTGAGTACAATCCCTTTTACTTTGAGTATAGTAACAAGAATCTTTCGAAATGTTTTCCGCTTAATTTAGTTCCTTGTTCAAGTATATATTTTATAACATTTATTTATTTATTTTTTCCTAAGAAGTTAAGAAGAAGAGTATACAGCCCGCTAAACCCAAATGCCCATCAGTCTCCTTCCAAACGGTGAAGCCGCACGTTCTGCATATAGCCTCCATCGAAAAAAAAAAAAAAAAAAAAAAATCCCGATCGAGGATGAATCTGGGCGAAGATGTAGTTTTTCAGATCCTATTGAAATTGCCGGTGCGACCGTTGCTCCGATTCAGATGCGTGTGTAAAGGGTGGTGTGCGCTGATAAAAAGTTGTGGTTTCAAGGACGCCTATCTCGCTCTCCGGCGTGCCATGGCCGTGGATGATCAAGTAGTCGGCATAAAACGTACGTTAGTGAGCGATATTCCTTACGAGGACATGAATTCCGTTCTTAGGGCTGTGGATGGTGATGGCCTCGTCTTACAGAGGAGGTTACTGAATGATATTGGCCGTAATATTTATACTATTTCTGTGACTTGTTGGTCTGTTGATTACCAATCCATCGCCCTTTCTGCTTTGGATCCACCATCATCATCATTTAGAGATTTTGAGATATCAGGTAATTACTCTGGTGATTTGAGGATCAAATTTATGAGGATTATCAATCGTGTTGATGGCATAGTTTGCTTTATTAATGGAGTTAATTGGTTTGATATAAGTCTAGTGAATCCTTCTCTTAGAGAAACCAGAAAACTCCCCATCCCCACCTTCAACCTTGGAGGATTTAAATGCCGCGCACAAGGCTACGGATTTGGATATGGATATGATGTTGTTACTGATGATATTCAGTATAAAGTTGTTGCAATAGTAACTGTTTTTGAAGAAGATGGTTTTAGATTTCCTTATAAACACATTGCCTTAGTGTACTATCTCAGCACACACTCTTGGAAAATATTGGGCGACATGTCTGCTTTTGTGCCCCCTTTTGTATGTTTTCCTTCTGATGAGTGTGTCTTCTCCCATGGATCCATCCATTGGTGCATGCAGACCAATCATGCCTATGATCCTCAAGATCGGATACTTGCTTTCGATTATGTTATGTTTTGTTTCTTTATCCACTATTGTTTTCTTTTTTTCAGTAAAATTTTTGTGTTCTTTATCCTATTAGCTTTCATCATCCTTCCATTTTTTTATTTTTATTTACTACGATAGACCCGGATTTTAAGTTTTAAAGCTTATTCTTGGATTTATTTTGAGGGAGAGAAAAAAAACACAACTTCTTCTCTATCTTGAAGGCACTTCCACTTTCATTTCTCAGCATGTGGCATATTAAGTTACTTCTATAAGTGCTCTTGAATACTTGGAAATGTGTATTCATGGGTTTGATGCCAGAAAAAAAAAAAAAAGTTTGATGTCCATCATTAACTTAAAGATTGTAAATTTAATACTTGTTAGCATGGCCCATTGCTTATGACATTCTTACATTGTTGTAGTATATATGAACATGCAATTTACAACCGACTAGTGTCAGTATACAAACATTTTTTAGCTTCAGAAATGTCGTATTTATTTTTGTTTTTCTAATGCAAATTTTGTTATTTCTTAGAGATCTCTCACAGTATCGTAGCACAAAGTAACTTCCCGACTTCAACAAGTGCAATCTGAAGATAAAATGGTGGGATATTAGGAATGAACTTTTGATTATTCTTTGAAGTTCATACATCATATTATATATGAAGATGATTTATAGGTAAATTGATTTGCCGGAGAAGATTGATTTTTATTTCAATGTATGCCAATTCCGGCTCTATCGACTGAATCATGTACGTTGGAATGATCGAAGCAGGATGATGTGTCATTTTCCTTACACTTTTGCTCGACAGTTATGTAGTATCTTAAAAGAAAATTGAGGGAGTTTAGATGGGCTAGTATATTGATATGTCAGAGATGATCAATACTTATGCTCAATTAATTGATTTTGTTACAGCAAACCATGCTTTTCTGTCTAAGCAACAAAGATGCAAGATATATTGAAATGTTTTATGTTATGTATCAGTAGCTGCCACATTATGAATCAATGTAAATTGAATTGGAAAATATTCAACTTGTGTATCAACGGTTGGGACATAATGCATCGATGTAAATTGAGTCGGACATTGTGTGTTTAAAACGATTGGAAGCTTATGGTGTTTGAGTCGGCGAGTTCAATATTAATCGTTTCCTTGCTATCATATAAATGTTCTTATATAAATGCACTTTGTTACACTACTAGAAAAGTCGTTTTTTGGGACGATCTTTTTTGGGACGACATGATGTCGTCTCGAAAACGACGTTTTTTGGGACGACCTGTCGTCCCAAAAAATAAAATCCGGGAAAAGTCAAATTTTTATGAGTCTTTTGGTGAAAAAAATTGGCGGGGTTGTTTTTTGGGACGACAAAATCTTTTTCGGGACGACATGTTGAATCAGAGGGAAATTTGAGTTGTTGGGAAATTTTTGGAGGGAAATGAAATTTCTTTTTTGGGACGACAACTACTTGTTTGGGACGACTATCTGCCAGCTTGGAATCCACGTGGACTATGTCCTTATTTGGGACGACAGTTTCCGTTTTTTGGGACGACAAAGTCATCCCTTTAAATATGTATAATATTTTTTATCAAATTCGTTTCAATTATTGTACCAGCTCAATTGTGTTTATTTAAAGGGACGACTATGTCGTCCCTTTAAATATTTATTTTAATATTTGTTTTGATTAATGATTTTTGTAATTAAATAAATAAATTCTAATAATATTTGTCTTTAATTAAATAAAAATAAATAATAATTTTTATTTAAAATAATAATGATTTCAAACACGATGTTCGTTATTTAGATCAAGATTTCGAATTCGAGGTTCGTAAGTTAGTTCAAGATTTCAAACCCAATGTTTGTTATTGAGTAGTGATTTCAAGCCCGAGGTTCGTTTACTAGTCGGTTGATGATTTCAAACTCGAGGTTCGTTAGCTTGTTTAAGATTTCAAACCCGTGATTCGTTTGTGAGATCCTGATTTGAATCACGGGATACGTTAATGAGTTCTTGATTTGATCATTTCAAACTCATGTTCGTTTGTGAGTTCATGATTTTAAACCCAAGGTTCGTTAGTGAATTCCTGATTTGAATCACGGGATTCGTTATTGAGTTCCTGATTTGATCATTTCAGACTCAGGGTTCGTTAGTGAGTTCATGATTTCAAACACAGGGTTCGTTAGTGAGTTCATGATTTCAAACCCGAGGCTCGTTAGTGACTTCTTTATTGAGTAGTGATTTCAAACTTAGGGTTCGTTAGTTAGTCGGTTGATGATTTCAAACCCGAGGTTCGTTACTGAGAAGTAGATTCCAAACCCAAGGTTCATTATAAAGTAGTGATTCAAACTCGAGGTTTGTTATTAAGTAGTGATTTCAAAGCCAGGGTTCGTTAGTTAGTCGGTTGATGATTTCAAACCCAAGGTTCGTTACTGAGTAGTAGATTCCAAACCTGAGGTTCATTATAAAGTAGTGATTCAAACTCAAGGTTCGTTATTGAGTAGTGATTTCAAACCTGAGGTTCGTTAGTTAGTCGATTGATGATTTCAAACCCGGGGTGTGTTAGTTAGTTCAAGATTTCAAACTCGAGGTTCATTATTAAGTAGTAGATTTCAAACCGAGGTTCATTATTGAGTAGTGATTCAAACTCGAGGTTCGTTATTGAGTAGTGATTCCAAACTTGGGGTACGTTAGTTAGTTGGTTGATGATTTCAAACCCGAGGTTCATTAATGAGTAGTGATTTCTACTCGGGCCTCGTTAATTAGTCGGTTGATGATTTCAAACCCGAGGTTCATTAGTTATTTCAAGATTTCAAGCCTGGGGTTCGTTATTGAGTATTGATTTCAAACCCGGGGTTCCTTATTGAGTATTGATTTCAAACCCGGGGTTCAATAGTTAGTCGCTTGATGATTTCAAACCAGAGGTTCATTAGTTAGCTCAAGATTTCAAACCTGAGGTTCGTTACTGAATAGTAGATTCCAAACCCGAGGTTCATTCTAAAGTAGTGATTCAAACTCGAGGTTCGTCAGTGAGTTGATAAAACACGAGATTCGTCAATAAGTTAATGATTTGAATCACATGATTCGTTAGTGAGTTCATGATATTAATCCCGAGGTTCATCAGTGAGTTGATGATTTGAAACATATCGTTCGTTAGTGAGCTCCTGATTTGAACCCCGAGGTTCGTTAGTGAGTTAATTATTTGAAACCCGGGATTCGTTAGTGAGTTTCTGATATGAATCACGGGGTTCGTTAGTGAGTTAATGATTTGAAACCCGGGATTCGTTAGTGAATTTCTGATTTGAATCACGATGTTCGTTAGTGAGTTCATTATATGAAATATGAGGTTCTGATTTGAATCGTGAGGTTCGTTAGTGAGTGGTGATTTCAAACTCGGTGTTCGTTATCGAGTTTATATAATTATTATACATCATTGATTTGATAAATATGTTTTTCCTATTATGTAAATAATTAAATTAATTATATAAATGTATATATATTTTATATGATTATTATACATATATTTGTATATATATTATTTAAAAATGCTTTAATGGGACGACAAAGTCGTCTCATGTAACTACTGTCGTCCCAAAAAACGTATACGACCTAATTAAAAGCCTGCATCTCTTCTCTACTTCTCTCGGTTTTCAGCATATTTCCCCTCCTACGCCGCCGCTCATCTCCTCTCCGCCGCTGCTCCTACATCGCCGGTTCTCCTCACCCTTCCTCTTCCATTTCTCTGCCCTTCAAACTTCGGCCTGTAGCAGCAAATTCGATCTCCTTCAACGCCGACCAGCAGTAGCAGCGAGCTCCTCTCCGTCCTTGTCTGGTAAGCATCAGCTGTAATTATGATTTTGCATTGATAATGATTCTGAATTCTTTTAGAAGCTTGCAGATTCATCTTGAGGATTAGAGCAATTTCATCTAGGTCTATCCCTTTTTTGATTTGTTTACATCAAAGAGACAACACTTGGGTAAAAATGGTCTAATTGTTCATCAAAGAATGAAGTCGATGGGCTTCTATTTTGTTCATCTAAACCCCTTATAATTCATATTCTAAACATATTAGTATTGAAAATCATCCCTTAATTTGGCTGTCAACTCTCGCATGTTTTTAGTGTCATTGTTTTGAATGCTAGTATTGATGGAAGGAACGGAATAATGTAATGGTTTAATCATTATGGATTTCAGGCTGCTTTGCAGTTGTTTAGGTAGATATGTTTCACCATTTAGCTCTAGTCTTGTCTAATTAGAGATTCAAAATATATGATTCTTTGATGGAAATTATCGAGCTCTACTACAACTGATCCGATCCTCCTCTTCATAGTATGTTAGTGAGTCGTTATCTCTTGCAGCTGCTCTCTGTTTTTACCATTTGGGATTTCTATTTGGTATTTGTTGTTGAATTTCAGTTTTTGAGCATAGGGTTTTATGATTTTGAATTGGATGAAATTAGACTTCAATTTGACTTTCTTGCTCTCGTGTTGTCTAATTTCCTCTCTGATTGATTCCCCCCTTCACCGGATTAAACCTCGGGAATTCACTCTATTTTTGCTAGTGTATTTGTTTTATATTCCAAACATTAAATGTGAAATCTTGTTGTAGCAGTGCATGCTTAACAGAGAGAGCTATAACACAAGTTTTGGGTAAGGTTAGGACTGAGGAATCATACCTAATCATAGAAAATACAAATGTATGTGCCTTGGTTGACCTATTGTTTATTTTTGCATTCTGTTAGTGAGAAAGTAGGTATGAGCTAGTTGAGTTACTTGAGTAGTGGTTGTTGATTGCAGTGCTTCTTGGCACTTGAATTATTACACATGCCATTGCTTGATGTTCTTCTGGAGTGTGGTTTTTGCCTATAGTTCCTGTATTCACGAATACTAATAGCTGGGCCACTGATTATTCTAACAGCTATGTGTTGTGGTACTCCCTCCTTTGTGTTCTTTAGCTGTGGTCTTAGCTCTGTTTATGGTTTACATGTCTGTTTCTGTTTGTCCTTTTTTTCTTTCTTTTTTCCCCCCTTGTTAATGATTCATGATGGTGATTATTTAACAGGCCTACTGTCAGTCACTTAAGGTTCCAAATGGCCACTTCTGAGGTACTATTTTAACATTCTTATTCTTTTGCCTGCCTGGTTACATTTTATTTTTTTATGCACTATTGGCGTTTATGTTTTGATTCAGTGTACTATGTCTAGAAAAATACTCGGTGTGTCCTTGATAGAACAAGTAATGTTTCACAGCTAGATAGATTAACTAGAGTTGTTAAATGGAGGGAAAGAAAGAAGCGATTATCTAAATCCTATAATACATGGTTAAAATTAAATTAACTGTCCATACATTATTTCTACGGGTATATATCGGTGGCTGGGTTAGACAAGTTTAAGTTTTATTGTTAACTGTTTATCAGTTAAATGATTCAGAATTTTTATCATTCATTGTTTATCAATTAAATGATTCAGATTTTCTTCTTGGTGTGGGACCTGTGATTGCCATTTATTATCTCTTTGGCTGTTGGTTGTTGGCTGCTATTTATTCCTCAGCCTTTTGATGCAGGTTTGAAACTTTGTGTTATAGTCTTTTGATGCAGGTTTGAAACTTTGTGTTATTGTTAACTATTTCTTGCTATACTGGTGTCCCCGAAAAAAAAAACTTTTGTGATGCGGTCAATAATCGTAGTTGTTGGAGAAAATGAAAAAAATTTATGAGCTGTTTGTACCCTTCGACAAAACCTTTTGTGTAATAGATGACAATTATGAAGGTTTACCTATGGAGTTTGAGCTTGTGGCATTGTGCAGGAAGTATGAGGAGATTAATCCCCCGAACGTCGAAGATTCTTGTTACATTACAGACAACACACACACAAAGGATGATGTGGTTAAGATGGAAGCGGACATACTCAAGTTCCTCAAGTTTGAAATGGGAAATCCAACAATCAAGACTTTCCTTAGGTAGCTAAATTTTCTTTACTCAATGCTTATATATATATATATATATATATTTCCATCATTTGGATATTGGTCAAGTTAGTTCTTTTTTCACTAATCTGATGATATGCTTATTTCATGTTATTCTTCTTTTGTATCACACACAGCTTACAAGAGTTGCTCAAGAAGATCAAAAGGTATGTTAAAAGTTCTAAGATGTGTATATCAATCAGCCTCATGGTTAACTTGTTACCGATATCTAAGATGTTTGGGACAAATCTCAATGCATGAAAAGCCACCTTGCATCACTAATACTAAATCACTAATATCCCTGACAGAGGCGGCGGAGTAAAATCAACGAGAGACTGAAAGCTTCACAGAATCAAATCCGAAATTCCAATAAGGTTAGGCATGTTGTCTAGTATTCTTTTGACAGTTTTTCCTTTTCCCCCATCATGTATCTTGTTCTAATAAGGCTAAGAGGTAATGTAAAGTTGACGTGTTTTTGATGTTTTTATTGGACAGACGGACAAGGCTTCAATGCTGGAAGAAGCCATTGAATATCTTAAACAGCTTTAGTTACAAGTTCAGGTGTTGTTCTATATTTCCTCTACGATGATGCCTTGTTGCATTTCATTTCATTTCCGGATTTGGTACTTCAGTTCAAATGGTTCTATTCTGTAAATCGGTTTGCAATGTTCTAAACATGATGGTTTGTATGGTTTCTAAGCATTATGGGTTTTAGTATGGTTTTTATGCATTTGAATAAGAAAACATGTACGGGATTATAAAAAATAAAAAAAAGGTATGTCGTCACAAATGCATATTTTATATTTTTTTATTCGAAAAAATTATTACCTGAAAATATATAAATCACCTTTTGGGACGACATATTCGTCCCAAATGCATATTTTAAATTTTTTTATTCGAATAAATCATAATCTAAAAATATTTAAAAACACCTTTGGGGACAACAAGCCGTCCCAAAAAACAATTTATATATATTTTCTGATTTGAAAAAATTAAATTACACAATGCCTTTTGGGACGACATGTCGTCACAAAAGTTGTTTTATTATTATTTTCGCTTAATATTATTTAATAATTAAGAAAATAAAAAATTGCTTTAGGGACGACATTTATCGTCCCAAAAAAACCTTTGCCACGTCAGCCGGTCTTCTTCACGTCAGCTAACATGAAGTTGTTTTATTATTATTTTCGCTTAATATTATTTAATAATTAAGAAAATAAAAAATTGCTTTAGGGACGACATTTATCGTCCCAAAAAAACCTTTGCCACGTCAGCCGGTCTTCTTCACGTCAGCTAACATGAAAAATCAAAGCCACATCAGCTGCCAGTCTGCCACGTCATCACTAGTTTAAAGGGACGACTTTCGGTCACTAAAAACGTTTGCCTTGTTTTTTGGGACAAATCTAAAGCGGCGACATTTTTGGGACAACGTGTCTTCCCAAAAAACAACTTTTGGGACGACATTTGGTCTTTTGGGACGATTTTTTGTCGTCCCTAAAAACGAGTTTTCTGGTAGTAATTAGACTTTTGAGGTGTTGCTTTCTTGTCAAGTTCTTCATTCATTCTTCCCCGTGATGATCCAATATGCAATATTCAACAAGAAGTATCTTTCATCCGAAAGTTTTATAGCTTGATGTGTAACAACCTTTTTTTACCTTCATATATAGTAGCCCGAGCATAAATCCTTTAGCAACTTCATATGCATTGTATGGTATATAAGCTCTCTATCCATTGGTATATATCCCATCCCCCATATCGAAGCATGGTGCATTACTGCTAATGTAACTTCATAGTAATAAAGAACTCAAAGACATTTTTTTTCTTTTAATTTTTAAACTAGAACTCAAGGAATTGATACATAGAAGTAAAATAAGCAGAAACTGTAATATTTCGATTTTCCGGAAAGGACAGAAGTGTCATTTTGCAAAAACGAAATATTATTATTCTGACTTCTTTTATTGGAGTTAAGTTTTATGGGATAAAAATATATATATATTTCGAAATCTCTATATATATTAAGGAAAATCATAATCTAAGAAATTATTATTTTTGAGATTATCTATTTAAGCAAAATAAATCTCATTAGTTCCCATAACCAAAAAGAAATCAGAAATTTTCTTTCTACGTTGAGAGAGAACAGTGTGTGAGAGGCACTTAGTGTTGAGAGATTTTCTATCAGTTTCTGAGTTGAATCTCAATCGTTTTCAGTTCAGAGTAGAGCAACGAAATCGTCGTGAAGAGAACGTCGATTCAACACTAGAAAGTTGGAGATTTCTTAAGGTATGTTTTGAGCCCTAGTTATGTTCTTGATCAAGTTTAATGGATCTAAACTCTTCAATTCGTAGTTTTGCTGTTATTGAAGCGTGTGATCGAATCTAATATGATGTTGGATTGATCACCTAGGTTTCTGCAGAGAAGGGGATCGAGTTACTGCGGTTTTTCTGAGAGTTGGATTTGGAATTGCTTGCTTATAAGGTAAGAGGCTCTTCCTACAAATTAGTTATGGTTTAGAGTAGTTAGATCGTGTTTTTGATGCATTTTTGTATCAAGGTTTATGCCTATGTGTGGTTTAAGGATTTAGGTTTGATTGGGATCTTGAAAGTTATGTTTTTCTGGTTTTCTTCTGATAAAATTCGTGTACAACATGTTTGGAATCGAGTAGAGATCGCAAAGTGTAGAAAAATCATGTGTTTAGGGTTTTATGCGTTGAATGCGTACGCATTGGCTAGCAATGCGCACGCATTCTTGTTACAAGATTGCCTAGTCTAGTTGCAGCAGGTTGAATGTGCACGCATTCAAAGGACACTACAGGCAGCAGGGTTTGGGGAGAGGGGAAACAGGAAGGTGAAAGAGAATTGGTGGACATGGGAATGAGGCTAGGGTCGGATGAGAAAGCGTTCCATTTGTTTCAAAGGGAGACGTGGGAGGTTTCGTGGGAATTGAGGGAGGAGTGAGTGGTTTGGGGAGTTGCCGGCGTAAATGAAGGAGAAATCAGAGGAATGCGTGGAAGGAACGGGATTAGCGTGAGTGATATTTGTTTTTTCCTTTTTTCTAGAGTATATAAAGCGGGTTGATTTGAGGTCAATGGGTCGAAATTCCGGGTAATTAGGTTAAATCCCTTCGTCTTATATATATACTAGTCAAAAACCCGGGAAATGCACGGAATAATTGTATGTCTCTGGTACAATCAGAAAATAAATATTTGTACAATTGCAATCAGTAAGCGGTCATAATAGAAAGTTAATTTTTTTTGTCTCATACGTCCACACAACAAAATATAAATATAGAAAAAAAAGTGTGTCACAGTCATGAAATAATTGAGGTGTTTTATCTTGTTTGTGCCTACCAAAAGACGCTCAGAATTAAGTAGCACCTAAGTAGTTAATGAAATGTTAGTAGTCAAAAAGATATAATGACATCGAACCAAATAAGTATATACAA
The DNA here is from genome assembly GCA_026214975.1 of Gentiana macrophylla. Lineage (NCBI taxonomy): Eukaryota > Viridiplantae > Streptophyta > Magnoliopsida > Gentianales > Gentianaceae > Gentiana > Gentiana macrophylla. The sequence goes on from CM047805.1 coordinate 123,050,709, forward strand.
CATTCTTGATCTTGTGTATGTATGCCTAAACATTATATTAAAATATGACCAGTCGTCCAGAGCATTATGCATATGTACCTTGGTAAGAAAAGAAAAAATACTTATTTAAAACTTCACATAAAGAAGTGTCTATCTCAAGGGAAAACTTATAGCATGGCAAATAAATATTGCAATAAGAGCACATGAAACAGTAGTTATTGTTTCCAGGGTGAAAAAACATTTGGATTTTAGACAGCAGCAAAAAAATCAAAAAAGGAATAAACTAAAAAAATAGTTAATCATAAAATAAATTAACCATTCGGAAAAATATGACTACACATAGTAGCCTAGTCCTATTATGTATAAATTTAACAAACAATAAATAAATCATTTAGAAAAATTATTACATATCCTAGTCCAATATTTAGAATTTGTCATCCTCAGAAAGTACTACATTTCTATTTTGAAAATGTACTACTGAAGAGGGTTGGAGAAAGCAATAATACTTGAGTAAACTCGACTTCTTTTATTCATGATAAAAGTATGAGTATAAAAAGATACAAGCATGAGTAGAGTAATGAATGCTATTAAATGCTAGAGTCGGCTAGTATTAAGTGCTAGAGTCGACTAGAGCATAATAAGACAAAATAGAGTTTCTTTATGACATATTAATTGTTTAATACACTACAATTAATTTGTCATGTTACAAATAAGTAACGTGTTACAAGTAATGTAATATTTCCACACCCCCCCTCAAACTGGGTTGTATATGTCAATACAGCCAAGTTTGCTACTTAGTCTGTTGAACATATGCGGTGGAATGGCCTTGGTGAAAATATCAGCATTCTGGTCTGCTGAGGGAACATATTGAAGTTGAATGATCTTGGCATCAATCTTCTCTTTAAGGAAATGTCTGTCAATGTCCACATGTTTGGTCTTATCATGATGAACTGGATCCTCTGCCATGCATAATGCTGAATTATTGTCACAGCAGAGTATGATAAGTTGCTGAAGGGTCTGCTGAAGGTCAGTAAGGACTCTTTTCAGCCACAGTGCTTCACAAATGCCCAAAACAAGTGCCCTGAGTTCGACTTCAAGATCGCTTCAGAGAGCAGTAGGTTGTTTCTTGCTTCTCCAAGTGACAAAGTTTTACCCCACATATATGAGCAATAGCACTGTGGTAGATCTTTCTGTCTATGTGGCCTTGACCCGGTCAACATCAAGTATAGACCTTCACCGATCTTTCATGGAGACTTAGTGAAGTGCAAGCCTTGACCAGAGTGGACTTCAAGTATCTTAGTATTCTGTAGACAGCATTCCAATGGTGCTCAGTAGGGCAATGCATGAACTGACTGACAAGACTAACTCCATATGCAATATCAGGTCTTGTATGAGAGAGATAAATGAGTTTCCCTACAAGTCTCTGATATTGTTCATTTCTTACAGCAATACTACCATGCACTATGGGATTACTGGGGTCTACTGGAGAGATAGCTGGTTTGCACCCTAGCATGCCAGTGTCCTTCAGCAGGTCCAGCACATACTTCCTCTGTGATACTGAGATACCCTGGTTGTTTCTTGCTATTTCCATGCCAAGGAAGTACTTGAGGTAGCCCAAATCTTTAATTTGAAATACCTTTGCAAGTAGGGTCTTCAAGTGTTGGATCTCAGCAGGGTCATCACCAGTAAGGATGATATCATCCACATAGACAATAAGGATGGATCTTCTCTTATTGGTTGTTTTAATAAACATCGTGTGATCTGAGTTGCACTGATGATATCCAGCAGCTTTAACCACAGTAGTAAGTTTGCCAAACCATGCTCTTGGGGACTGCTTCAGGCCATACAGAGATTTTCTCTGTTTACAAACCTTCCCTTTAGTGTGAGTGTTGGTAAAACCAGGAGGTACAGTCATATATACTTCCTCAGTGAGGTCACCATTTAGGAAGACATTTTTTATGTCCAATTGGTGGAGTGGCCAGTCAAGTTGGACAGCAAGGGAGATCAGTACCCTGACTGTGTTGAGCTTTGCCACAGGTGCAAATGTCTCATTGTAGTCAAGTCCATATGTTTGAGTGAAGCCCTTTGCAACCATTCTAGCTTTGTACTTGTCAATAGTACCATCAGCATTGTACTTGATGGTGAATAGCCATTTACAACTGACTGTCTTCTTTCCTTGTGGGAGAGTGGTGAGATCCCAAGTATGGTTGTCAATGAGTGCAGTCATTTCAGCTTTTGTGTGATCTTCCACTGTCATGTTTGAGAGCTTCCTGTATATTATTAGGAATGGAATGAGTATCCAAATCCTGTGTAAACATAGAAAAACCAGGTGACAAGTGTCATATGACACATAATTATGAATAGAGTGGTCAGAACATGATCTCTTTCCCTTTCGGACAGCAATGGGTCTGTTATCAATATCAGTAGGTTCAGGACTATCGTAGAGTTCTTTGAGGTATATCAAAGCGAGTTCGAGAGAGGTTGTGGAGTATCAAAGAGTTCTTTGAGGTTCGTGAGATGTAGGAGCTCAGAGTCAGCAGGCTGATGAGTCTCATGAGGTTGCTGAATATTAGGAATTGGTATAGGGATTGCACGGCCTCAAGATTCTCAAGCGAGGTGCATTTGGAGTTAGAGGACTATGAGAGGAGGAAGAGTTATTGTTTCAATCAGTTTCCATCTGTCGTGATGATCTCGAGTAGAGTTCTTTGTTGTAAGGAGTTTTTTCAAAGAATTTCACATCCATAGAGTTGTAGAATCTTTTGTCAGTGGGAGAATAACACTTGTAGCCCTTCATGTCTTTGGCATACCCAAGGAAAATGCACTTATGAGCTTTAGGGTCAAGTTTGCTTCTATGTTGGGCATGGATGTAGACAAACACAGTACATCCAAAGATTTTTGGAGGCAAGTCAGCAATGAGATGAGGACAGGGATGAGTTGTCAGCAGGGTTTGAATGGGAGTCTTGAATCCTAACACTCTATTTGGGTAACTGTTGATCGGTATGTGGCGATTAATATAGCTTCACCCCACATATATTTAGGCACATGTGTGGTGAACATGGTCGATCTAGCCATCTCCAAGTAAGTGCTCTGTTCTTCCTCTCAAAGAACCCCATTTTCTTTGAGGGTGCTTACACACACTCATTGATGTGAACAATTCCCTTATCATTCAGGAAGGTGCTGAGGTGGACTCATAGTATTCCAGGGCATTATCTGCTTTTAAGATTTTAATCTTAGTGTCAAATTGAGTGGATACCATGTTATAGAACTCTTGGAAGATGGTTCCAACTTCAGATTTATCTTTCATCAAAAAAAATGACCATGTGATCTGGTGTGGTCATCTATGAAGGTGACAAACCACCTCTTACCTGTTATACTTTTAACTCTTGAAGGTCCCCATACATCACTATGTATTAGAGTGAAAGGTGTGGAGGGTAAGTAAGATATTTTAGTATATACAGACTTAGTAAGTTTAGCAAACTGACAAATATCACATTGAAGGTCACTGAGGTTACATCCTTTAAACAATTCAGGAAATAAAGACTTTAAATAACCAAAACTTGGATGACCTAGTCTATAATGCCATAACATGATATTGTCTAAGGTTTGGTTGCAGGCTGCTGAGGCAGTTTCAGTCTTCAATCTTCTGTCTTCAACAGGGTTGACCATAAACAGTCCTGAGCAGGCTTTAGCTCTCTCAATCACTTCTTGTGAAGAAAGATCCTGGAATATACACTGATTGTTATTAAACATGACTGTCCAATTTAGGTCTTTAGTGAGTCTTGTGAGATATAAGGTTCTGATCTAATTTTGGAACAAATAGGACATCCTGAAGGTAGATCTTATCAGTAAGTTTAACATTTCCAAAACCTTGTGCACATGAAATAGATCCATCATCAATCCTAATATTGTGGGTCTGATGACAGGGTTTAAAATGAGATATGAGACTCTTGTTACCAGTCATATGGGATGAAGCCCCAGAATCAACAATCCAAGTATCATTACTGAGAGGTGAGTGGAATATACCTGTTTTAGCATGAGTAGCTATGTCAGTGATAGAACTAACTTCTTTTTGTTGAGCAATGAAGGCTTTGAAGGCAGCAAACTGAGCATCCAACGTGGTATCTTTGTTCCCTTCTTCACTGACATGCCTGCCCTGACTCTCCCTGGTTGGTTTGGAGGGTTTAAAAGAATTAGGCTTACCATGTAGTTTCCAACAAGTGTCCTTGGTGTGATTTGTGCGTTTGCAGTGGTCACAGAACAACTTTCCTGTCTTCTCAGTAGGTTTCCTGTAAGTCTCAGTAACCTCAGTAGACTTCCTGACCACCAACATTGCTGAGCTATCAGTAGAGTGATTAGTAGGGTTGCTTTGCAGCATTACTTTTCTCCTGCTTTCCTCATGTTTGACTTCAGCAAACACATATTTGAGGTTGGGGAGAGGTTTAGTAGCAAGAACTCTACCTCTAACATCATCAAGGGATGAGTTCAGTCCTGTAAGGAACTTGAATACCCTCTTCTTCTCAATGATATCCTTGTATAAGGTAGCATCCTCTACATCATTCCATGGGTGAGTTTCCAACATATCTAGGTGTTGCCATGCCTTAGATAGTTGGTTGTAATCTTGAGATTCTGAGAGCATGTCTCTCTTGTCTCGCAATTTTGATTTGGGCTTCAAGTTCATAGACCTCAGATGTATTGTCTTTTTTTGAGTAAAGGTCTCTGGCATTATCCCAGATATCCTTAGCAGTGTCATACATCATGAAGTTCTCACTGATCTCTTTTGTCATTGACCTCGTGAGGATGGTCATGACTTGGTTATTTTCTGTATCCCATGCTTCAAACTTGGGGTCGGCCCAGTGAGCGGAGTTTGGAGCGGACAAGTATCCCATCTTGCTCTGGCCTGAGATATACATTTTCATAGATCTTGACCACAGCAGGTAGTTGTTGCCATCAAGTCTGTGATTTGTAAAAGAATAGTTTTTAGTGACCCCAGTCTGCTGAGGCTGCTGGGACTCAACTGAGGATGAAGAGGCGTCGGATAATGAAGACATTCTTGAAAAAGATGGGAAATTTTGCAGCGGATTAGAAAGAACCTCGCTCCGATACCATGAAGAGAGTTTGAGAAAGAAATAATACTTGAGTAAACTCGACTTCTTTTATTCATGATAAAAGTATGAGTATAAATAGATACAAGCATGAGTAGAGTAATGAATGCTATTAAATGCTAGAGTCGGCTAGTATTAAGTGCTAGAGTCGGCTAGAGCATAATAAGACAAAATAGAGTTACTTTATGACATATTAATTGTTTAATACACTACAATTAATATGTCATGTTACAAATAAGTAACGTGTTACAAGTAATGTAATATTTCCACAACTACCTTTCTTTAAAAAGATAATTTGAGAAAATTTCTTCTTTCAAGCAAAAAATGTTTTGTATATATTTCCCACGAAATGGTATAACAGTTTGCAACATATCATCAAATTTAATGTTTATAAGGTTTGAAACTTGTGAAATGAATGAAATAAAACAGTCTCTATAGTTCAACCAATTACATACACCGATCAACAATTAAAGCTTCTGAATTCAGGTACACTATAATGTTAACTCCATAATGATGTTTTATGTTTCAAATCAGGTGCTTGTTTTGTTCTCAGTGTAAGATGGCATCATTGTCTTCTCCATGAACTTGCCGAGTATTTGATCCATCATAGTTCCACTTTGGAAGTTCTCATCCGACTCTCCTTCTATCTATAAATGAGGAGCATGAAATTGATGGAATTGGAGTCGATGAAAAGAAATATAAAAGAAGGTCCAAAAACAAAGGACAAAACAATGACAAAATGCAACTATTTCCATTTAAAATAGTGCAACAACGGCCACAATAAGAAAAAAAAATATAAGAACTTGTCATAGAAAATTCAAATCCTAGAATGTAAATGAACATAAGGAAATCCCGTACAACATAAAGATAGTTCAATCGCAAGGGAACTTTTTTCAGCAGATGTATAATGGTTACAACACGTTACAAAAAACCTAATGAAGAATCTAACCCAAAAAGCGAAGCAAAATGCTTCAAGAGAAAAATGGAAGTTACCATGAAAATCATGAGTTCTTTCGGCAACCTGAAAACATCAAAACAATATTAGAGAAAATGTACGCTAACCCAAGTGTTGATTAAATATTTCCTACAAACACTAATAAAGAAACTAAAGGAGGGCAAATGCTCCCGCGCCCCCTCCCCCCAATCCGAAAAAAAGTCTACTAATATATATATAGCATGCATCTTGTTTGCCCCTCTCCCCTCCTTGATTTTTTTATTTGACCCTTTAAAAATTTTGAAGCCCCTCCTTACCTGAGATCCTGCGTCTGCCACTGAAAAGTACCTCATCCACACCAAAGTCCTCCTTCTGAACTCCATGATCATCATTTTTCACACTTCGATAAGTACCAATTGAAAAGAAAGTGCCTCCGCTCATAAAAATAAATTAAAAATTACGTACCGAAGAAAAAATATCAAATGAAACGCTAAAATATTGTTTAGTGAAATAAATGACTTAGTTGTCTTCTTTCATCGGATTGTCGAATTGAACATCATAGTTGGCCTCTTTCATCATCATCATAGACCTGGAATAAAATAAAATAAAAATGACGTAAATAGTATTTGATGATGGAAAACACTAACATCAATTGTCCAATTGAACGCCGTAGTCGGTGTCTTCAACATCATCACAAACATGGAACAAAATCGTACAGCAATTAAAAAAACATTACATCGTAGTCAACAAAACAAAATAATAATAATAATAATAATAATAATAATAATAATAATAATAATAATAATAATAATAATAATAATAATAATAATAATAATAATAATAGGCAAAATGCCTATTTCAGCATCATCATTAACCTGAAACAAAAATCTTATAGCAATATATAAATAAAAATATTTCATCAAAATAAAATAAAAAAAACTAAAAAAAAACTTCTTTCGTCTTCATCACAAACCTGGAACAAAATCATACAACAATAGATCGAAAATAAAAGACCAATACATCAAAAATAAAAAAGAAATAGAAAAAAAAAAGTGGAAATGAGAAATAGAGAAACAACCTTTTCTCTTGTCAACAAATTAAGAATCTATTTGGATGAGAATCATTCGTGATCCTGTTATAAAGCACCAATACCAACACCTATGAAAGATTTATCGGTCTGCTAGTAACGCATGTGAGAACCAATATTAACGCATTACCACAAAACCAAAAAAGAAAACAAACAAAATTAATGAATAAATAAGAAAATGAAACATCTAATTACTCAATGATACCGAAACCGTAGGATATTAGTCTTGACCCTTGCTTTTTCCCCAAAAATTCCAGCAATCTACAACATATTCGACATTTTTAAGTAGAATGGTAAATTTGAAATTCAATAAACCTCTTCTCTCGTCATCAAATTTCGAATCTATTTGGATGAGAATCATTCGTGATCATGTTATAAAGCACCAATACCGACACCTATGAAAGATTTATCGGTCTGCTAGTAACGCATGTGAGAACCAATATTAACGCATTACCACAAAACCAAAAAAGAAAACAAACAAAATTAATGAATAAATAAAAAAAAAAATGAAACGTCTAATTACTCAATGATACCGAAACCGTAGGATATTAGTCTTGACCCTTGCTTTTTCCCCCAAATTTTCTGCAATCTGCAACATATTCGACATTTTTAAGTAGAATGGTAAATTTGAAATTCAATAAACAAACACATATAAAAATGAAAATAAATTATGTAAAACAATAGGTGAAAAGTGAAATCTTACCTTGAACGACATCATCTCCTCTTCCCGTCTGTTGCTTCACGGCAAACTACTTATATATTGCATTTTAATTCATCCGGTCTGTTTATTCACGGCAAACTACTATATTGCAATTTTACATACATAACAAAACAAAACAAATTTTTGATTTTACATATCTTTGCAACAATAGAATCCTCAAGATTATAACTAAAATAAATAAGAAAAGAAGAAAAAAAAACACCCTAGATTTTATATATAGATATTAAAAAAATAAGATAAGAAATTTACTTTTAGTCCATTGTTATCCCTGCTGCAGATTAATACAATTCAAAGTCTAAACATTGGCTTCTATATACTCTTATCCCTCTTCCATTAGATGAAAAATCTACGAAGAAGGCCATCATGTGAAAAATGAGATTGAGCTGAAGCAATGTTTGTTTAAAAAAAACTGAAGCAGTGTTATAATTGAAGCAAAAAAAGGTTACAAAATCAAAATACAATGAAACCGACTGATGGATCTAGGACGGGATTTTCGGAATTTTTTATGTTGAGGATTGAAGGAAGAAAATGAGGCGTGCGTTGTATTTATTAATTAATGCGGTCGTTTTTGTTTTTTTTTAACGTAGGAAATAATGGGCAGATCTGGGCAATGACCTAAATTTTCAAAGTTATTCATCAGTTGGCGGCAAAAATTAAGGGTGAATTTGACGTAAATATTTTCATTTAATGTTGAATTTGAATTTGAATTTGAATTTGAGTTGGATGATATTGTGTATTTATGTCAAGTTAATGTGGTGTAAACGTGTTTAATATATTTTTAGGCATGTTTAGAATTTAAGTATTTTAAATGTGTTTATTATTTTTTAGGAAAGTTTTTTTCAGCATTTTATTTTTATACAAAAAGATCCGGGCAGTGACCTAAATTTTCAAAGTTATGCATCAGTTTGCGGAAAATTTTAAGGGTGAATTTGACGTAAATATTTTAATTTAATGTTGAATATGAATTTGAATTTGAGTTGGATGATATTGTGTATTTATGTTAATTTATGTGGTGTAAACGTGTTCAATATATTTTTAGGTATGTTTAAAATTTAAGTATTTTAAATGTGTTTATTATTTTTTAGGAAAGTTTTTTTCAGCATTTTATTTTTATACAAAAAGATCCGGGCAATGACCTAAAATTTTAAAATTATGCATGAGTTTGCGGCAAATTTTAAGGGTGAATTTGACGTAAATATTTTAATTTAATTTTGAATTTGAATTTGAGTTGGATGATATTGTGTATTTATGTTAATTTAATGTGGTGTAAACGTGTTTAATATATTTTTAGGCATGTTTAAAATTTAAGTATTTTAAATGTGTTTATTATTTTTTAGGAAAGTTTTTTTTCAGCATTATATTTTTATACATAAAAAGGTTTTACGGGTATAAGTAGGGTCGATAGAGGGTTTGGGTCGAATTTTACGGGTAATTGAGTTAAATTCACTCCTCCATATATTATATATAGATAGATAGATATGAAGGGGGGGCATGGAAATGTGGAAATGTGGTGTCAATTTAATTAAATGATGCTGGCGGTTTTTATTTATTTATTTAAGCGTGTGGTTTTTTTTAACTTATTAAATACTGCGTTTTTTTTTTTGGGTATTTGTAAATGTTTATTTTGGGTAAGGGACGGCTGGCGGTTATTTATTTATTTATTTAAACATGTGGTAGTTTTTTTTTAATTTATTAAATACTGAGATTTTTTTTGATTTTTTTTTATAGGAAAATATTGAGATTTTGGAAACATTAATTGATTGATGCTGGAGGATTTTCTTATTTATTTATACGTGTTTATTTTGGGTAGGGGCCGGCTGGCGGTTTTATTTATTTATTTAAACGTGTTGTTTTTTTTTTAATTTATTAAATAATGATTTTGGAAACATTAATTCATTGATGCTGGAGGATTTTTTTTATTATTTAAACGTGTTTATTTTGGGTAGGGGCCGGGTCAAATTACGGGTATGGGGTTTAATTAACGGGTAATTGGGTTAAAAACACTCGTCTAGGTAGATATATAATTTATTTAAATTTTTTTAAGGTAAAAATATATATTTTTCCCCGTTAAGAAGAAGAGAATACAGCCCGCTAAACCCAAATGCCCATCAATCTCCTACCAAACGGTTAAGCCGTACGTTCTGCAAATAGCCTACATCGAATTTCCATCAAAAACAAAAAAAAAAAAAAAAAAAAAAAAAAATCCCGATCGAGGATGAATCTGGGCGAAGATGTAGTTTTTCAGATCCTATTGAAATTGCCGGTGCGACCGTTGCTCCGATTCAGATGCGTGTGTAAAGAGTGGTGTGCGCTGATAAAAAGTTGTGGTTTCAAGGACGCCTATCTCGCTCTCCGACGTGCCATGGCCGTGGATGATCAAGTAGTCGGCATAAAACGTACGTTAGTGAGCGATATTCCTTACGAGGACATGAATTCCGTTCTTAGGGCTGTGGATGGTGATGGCCTCGTCTTACAGAGGAGGTTACTGAATGATATTGGCCGTAATATTTATACTATTTCTGTGACCTGTTGGTCTGTTGATTACCAATCTATCGCCCTCTCTGCTTTGGATCCACCATCATCATGTAATGATTTTGAGATATCAGGTAATTACTCTGGTAATATGAGGATTATCAATCATGTTGATGGCATAGTTTGCTTTATTAATGGAGATAATTGGTTTGATATAACTCTAGTGAATCCTGCTCTTAGAGAAACCAGAAAACTCCCCATCCCCACCTTCAACCTTGGAGGATTTAAATGTCGCCCACAAGGATACGGATTTGGATATGGCTGTGATGTTGTTACTGATGATATTCAGTATAAAGTAGTTGCAATCGTAACGGTTTTTGAAGAAGATGGTTTTAGATCTCCTTATAAACACATTGGCTTAGAGTACTATCTCAGCACAAACTCTTGGAAAATATTGGGTGACATGTCTGCTTTTGTGCCCCCTTTCGTATGTTTTTCTTCGGATGAGTCTATCTTCAACCATGGATCCATCCATTGGTGCATGCAGACCAATAATATTCTTGATCCTCAAGATCGGATACTTGCTTTCGATATGACTAATGAGTCATTTCGAGTGATCCAGTTTCCTCATGGCTGGAGATATTACACTCCTTACGAAAACGATGCAATGTATCCCTATCTTTTTACGGTTGAAAAATCCACCATTGCTTTGGTGTATTCTACAAATCAACAGTGTGAAGTACAACAACTCCAAGTATGGGTGATGAAAGAATACGGTAACAGTGATTCTTGGACTAAGCAGTACTCCATAAGCACTCTACCAAGATTTTGCAGAGCATTATCTTTTTGGAAAAAAGACAAGCTTCTCCTTGAGTCGCTAAGTGAGTGTTTGGTGTGTTATGATCTACTCAAAGGGCAACTGGATGAACCTGAAGGATGTTATCCTCTTTTTTCGTCAGGGATACGGGAATTACAACTTGTGACTGGCCAAGAAACTTTTGTTTCAGTCAAGCTAGTTTAAGAAGTTAAAAGTCCAAATTTTCTCCCATCTTGTCCTGTAGTTAGTTTCAGGGGTGTCAATTTCTTTCATTCCTCAACATTTTATTATGGTCCATAATGCTTTTCGAGATTGCGAAGCAACTGATTATGTTTTAATTGTTGTTATGTTATTTTTTGTTTCTTTATCCACTTGTGTTACGTTTTACAACCTTGTAATAATATGCTATAAAAATTGCTTATGTTCATTAGGCCTTTGGAGTTTTTCTTAAGCCATGGAATACGTTTGTTCCTTTACTATGGAGTCACCCTGTCCCACTGGACTTTACTGTTGTTATTAATCATTATAATACAAATTCACTTTTTTTAGCTTTTGCGCTGGCGCTCTTTTTGGTTTACATATTGGCTTATTACTTTAACTATATAAACATCAGAAAATAGTAAATGTTTTTCTACTGTCTTTTAGCATTTCACTTTCACACAGAGTGAGTAAGCTTCTGTGTTGTGCATGGCTATCAAAACCGGACCGGACCGGCAGTCGGATCGGTAAAACTGGTGACCCGGACACGGAACCGGTCCGGTTCAGTCATTCGACCGGTTAATGAGTCGGACCGCTCAAAACCTTTAAAACCGTCAATTGAAGCGCATAAAGCAGCACCCGACCGGTTATTGGTCGAACCGGTTTTTATTTATTTATTTAAATAATTCGTTGATATTTTACTTAAAAAAACAAAATAAATATTTTATCTTTCTATAATCACAAGCAAATGCAATTTCTTAATTTCACTCATCAATTGTTAGCCTTTCATTTTTTCTGCCTTCTTCCATAGGCTCCATTTAAGAATAAATCTCGTAAAAATTCACTATTCCTCTTCAATATCTTTTCTTCTCTATTTTCTTCTCTTTCATTTGATTAATTGTGAAAGTTGATAATTTTCAGTCTTCCAATTTGTTTTTATATTATGAATTTGGTACTAGCTGGAAAATTATAGAAATATTGTTATATTATTTTACAATGTACAAAGTTTATAAACTAGAACTCTTATTCAAAACTTTTGTAGGTTTTCACTAGTATTGTAGTGTTTATGTATTAATTACATATTTCATTTGTATCTTGTTTATGATTTTGGATGTTGGAATATTTGTGAAATGATTTTTGATGTCATAATATATTTTTCTCTTATGTCTTGAATATATTATTTTATTTTAAATTATATGTATATTGACCCACCGATTGAACAAATGACCCGTGAGTTGAACCGGTGATCCTGTGACCCAGTGTCTTTTCCGGTTGAATGTCCGGTCCGGTTCTTATAACTATGGTGACTTGTGTGTGATAAAGGGAGTGGAGTAGTAAGCAACTTTAATTGTGGTGGTGAATTGAAATATATATATCTATCTATAACCCGTGCATAATGCACGGGGCAGTGACTTTAAAAATCAATTCATCCGTTTTAATATATAAGTTATTTTATTACTGTTGCAAAAGAAAAAGGTTATTTTATTACAAATATCAAGACATAGCTAATCAATTTTTTTACCTCATTACACGCCAAATTAAATCCTCTTCCATTATTTTTTCAGTGATTTACAACCCACAACTACTGGAATTGGAATTCTGTATACTTTGGACACAATTTTGCAATTTTAATGTATGTTATTCCCTTCAACATGCTCATCCGACACACATTTAAGATTGGTACAATATCAATCATTTTGACAGCTTCAGTTTGTAGTAAATCTGATCTCATATAAAAGTTCATTAGAAGTCTTCACGTTCTTGGAATAAATATTCACTTAACGAAGTAGATGGATGCTTATCTAAGCTGCCTGCGGTGTAAAACTCAGGCTCGTAATTTCAGGTGTCTCTTCTTACCTCCTCAAATGAGCAACGATTCCGGAAAGATGAGCTTGCACTTTTCGAACTTTTAGGTATACAAATTGCTTTTGTCCATGCGTCGTTAAATTTGTGCGTGCGTCGTTAAATTTGATTGCCTCGTTTTCTTGTAGTGCATGTTTGGATAACCGTGTAGTGAATAAAGTAGGGTAATAAGGTACACTTTTAAAGTAGGGAATAATGTTCCACTTATAAAAAAAAATTTGTAGTAACACCGAAAAAAAAAAATTATCAAGGCAAAAAAAGTTGTGGTAACACTAGAAAAAAAAAATAGTAATAGTCAATAAAATAGATTTAATTACAGCAAAAAAAAAAATTTATATAGTAACAACCGATAAAATTCCAATAACAGCTAATAAAATAGATGAATACCCAAAATAAAAAATAAAAAATAAAAAATAAATGTAGTAAAACTCGAAAACAAGTAGTAACAATCAATAAAAAAATATAGTTACTGATAAAGAAATAGTAACACTAATATTGATCGTGGAATATAGGTAGAGTAATTTTTGCGTCAATAAATTTTTTTCTTAAAAAGTGAGTATTATTCTTCCATCAAAATCCAAATTGTGTCAGGATAATAGATGCTAAAATAATGTTTTTTTATTTGGAGATAAAATAATGTAAAATTGTTTGATAGCTACAATAAATGGGAAAAGTTAAATAAGAATGAATATCTTATTTTTCTGGTTGTGGCGACCTTCTGTGTGTGTGTGTGTGTGTTTTTTTTTTTTTTTTTTTTTTTTTTTTTTCATCGGCGAAAACGGAAGCCTACATGAAAAATTCTAGCTGGGTGTTGCTTATTTTATTTTATTTTTTATTATCAGATATGGAAAAATAATCTGTCATATTTTTTTTTTTTTTTTTGGTCTTAAAGAGCTTGGAGCTGGGTTTTTGTTTTTTTTAATCAGATCTGGAAAAGCAATTTGTTATGTTTTTGTTGATTTTGTGTCCTTTTAGCCTAATTAAAAATTTTATGAATAAATGTTAAAATAGACAAATTTCATATATTAAAATGACATTTAGTCCGGTGAAATTGAAAATTGGTGAAAATTGACAAATTGTCATTCCATTGAACGATTATGCCCTTCGTATGTTTTTTTTTTTTTTTTTTTTTTTTTTTTTTTAGCGGATTTGTTTAGTAGTCGATTTGTTTGATATTGAAAAGTTTTATTGAATTATTTTTAATGGATTTAATTGATAGTGGAAAGGAAATTGTTAAATTTGACAAAAGTAATTTCGTCCTTTTAAAAATGTATTTTGTTCTTTTCGCCACTTTTCAATCCATTTGTCATTTTTGACAATTTCTTCTCGATTTTCATCCTAAATTACCGTTACCCCTGAATTTTAAACATGGCATTCTCAACAAAAATCTATAAAAAAAAATACGTAACAGCATTTAGGGTATTTCTTGTAAATAAAACACATTTTAAAAACGATAACAACACGTCTAAATCAGGAATAACATCCAAAAATACAAGGCATCTAAATCAGCAATAGCATCCCGAAGTTTGTTACGCATGACAAACGCATGACAGAGTGAGAAGATATATCAAATATAGTTTAGGAGTACCATTAGTTTGCTATATAAATTGAGATGAGAAAGATAAACTTATCATATCAGTACATATAATATCATATTAAACTTATCATCATGCAACATAATATTGTCTTTCTATTTTTTATGTGTATGATACTATACACTGATGCTTTCAAATTGTCGGTTCAATGGCCACCGGCTTTTTGCGCAGTGTTACAGCGACAGCCATGCTACGGTGGGATACATCGATTCACAATCCACGGTCTATGGCAGGATACATCCATTCCATGCACGGGCCAGTATGTACAGATTCAGGTAAATAGTTAGCTAAATATTATTTATTTATTTTTTTTGAATTTTTAATTATTTGACTTTTTATCTACAGTATACAAACCTTCGACAATTGATGGAAGTGTCCTGGCCCGATCTGAAAGGATCCAACGACCGATTCTGGGGTGATGAATGGGGCAAGCATGGTTGCTATACACGATACTCCCAACAAGATTATTTCTACCAGGCAATAAGGGCTTTTAATGCCTTAAATATCGATGCTGAGGCATATGCTCGTGGTTTATTCATTAATCAACCCAAACCAGTAATTCAGCTTTACTCGTTAATGAGACAAATCGCTCAAGGGCATAGCGTTCAACTAGTGTGTAAACAAATCCAAGGTCAATACATACTAATTGAAGTGCGGGTATGTTATGATGAAGGAACGGGTTTCATAGGCCCTATAATTGACTGCCCACCAGATTATCTTTCATGTGTGGACCAAAGGCAAGGAGGTCCAGGAATAGCCACACCAGTCGTACTTATACCATAAATAGTTACTTGTCATTTAAGATACATTACAAAAAATTTAAGGCTTCACTTTATTATAATAATATGGACTGAATTATCTTATAATTTAAGCTGTTGTTATAATTTAGGATTCTCATATCAATTTGCTAAAAATAAGCTTACTAAATTGCTGATGCGTAAAAATGAAAGAAATAAACATAAGAAAAGATAATTTATTGCGTGATTTGCTCCATCTCTTTCTCAATCATGCATTGTGAATCTGCATTTCCCTTTCTCTTTCACGAATATTTCTCAATAACAGGTCTTTCACATTCTGCAATTCCTTTTGTCGCTCATCTTCATCTAGCAGAGAATTGTGTGTTTTTATTTTTATTTTTTATAATATAGAAAGAATTGCAATTTTTTGGGTAATGCCAATATTTTTTCTAATTTTTTTTAAAGAAAGAATTGCAGGTTTTTTTTTTTTTTTTGGAGAGGGGTGTGTGTGAGTGTGAAATGTCAAATTTTTTCGATCGTGATTCAAGAAGTTTACGGTTCAACAAGTATGGTTGTCATTGTTGTCAATTTTTTTATCCTTCATCGGTACGCATTTCCTTGTTGCCGCTGTTTTCAATTTACCAAGTGAATTGTACCGAGTTCATCTGGTAACTGAAGTTTGTTGGAGAAATTTGACTTAAAAATTATTTCATAATAACAGAGAATCGTATCGGTTCGGTGAAATGTTACAACCACTTAAGCGTTTGTATCCTTTAGGTTAAATGTTGCAACCGGTAAACGATAGGGCATGAGCATTTTTTGGCCAGGCCAAATTTTGCATTCATTCACGTCTTACTGAAAATACAAGTCAAGAAGAGATTTACAAAACGTGATCGGTTCGCTGTATTCTTCTCATTGAAGTGCAACAATCCGAAAAGTGTATGATTGTTGTATTTTGAGAGAAGATTTCTATTACCGTGAGCACATAATCGGGATAAGGAAACAATGCTACACTCACTTGCGATCAATGAGAGTTTCTCATCAATTTTTTTGTTTTTGTTTTTGCATATTACATGTTAAACAACATGTTAGATTGATATTTTCCTTACAATCTTAAGAAGTTTTTTTGTTTAAAGGATGTTGTTATGAATTGTTGAACTCAATCATAACGCCTTTAGTGAACTCTGAAGAATATAGTATAGACACTGTTAAGTCTGGAAGATTGACATTGTCGTGTATATGTTCAACTTTTAAGCGGTACATGTCTACTGAAAGAATAATTAATATCAAAGTGACCAATGGAAATAATGCACCATGTTTTTTTTTTTTTAAGGAGGATGAATCTTTTTAATTCCATGTCTCCGAAATGAATGAATCAATTTCGATGTACTTTGGTTGCCACTAAGGTCTACCAAGGCTCCAGTGGTAGGAGACCTGGATCGATCCCCCTCCCCGTAGAAGTAGAAAAAGCTTTCGTCCCCGGTGCAAAAAAAAAAAATATATATATATATATATGAATCAATTTCGATAATCAACATTTGCCTTTGGTTTCACTTTATTCCTAGCCAGATTTGGCTGTTTCCACAAGATCAAATTTTGATCCAAGTGCTATAAAAGCTTGTATCTTTTTGATTTTTCAGTTTGTGAGTAACTGGTTTGCTTTTAATGCATAAGTTTGATTTGCTATGAAATCTACTTTTAAACTCCATTTTGAGTCTAAATCGAAAGGAAAAAAAAACACTTTTACCAAGTTTTTTTAACACCCCAATTTTATAGGGGAATGAGCCAAAATTCCACTTTTAATCTGCAAAATAAATAAACACGATTACACATTCTTTTTTTAGTTGCAAAAAAAGCGAAACAATATCCGACGGACAACTCTACCTTGAAGTAAGCGCGACAAGCATACTTCCTGCTTTTTTATTTTTAATTTTTAAACAACCGTAATTTTTGACGTAGAACTCCGACCATCAAAAAAATTTCACCAAAATTCATGTTTTTTTTGCTCTTTATTTTGAGATCTCATACGATACCATTCCGACATAAATTTTGAAAGCCGAAAAAACATTTGCTTTAATCGGAGCGTTTTTCTTATAAATGACCGTAACTTTTGATTTAGAACACCGATCCTCAAAATTCTTTCTCCAAAGTTCATATTTTTTTTCCTCTTCATTTTGAGATCTCATACGATACCCCTTCGACGAAGTTATTGAAAGCCGAATTTAATCGCAACGTTTATACTAACACAGTATCAGTAACATCATTACCATTACCATTACCATTAACAATAGCAATGTGGGATTAGACAAAATTAATGGACTCGGCAAGCTTTACAACAACACCGACACCCAATATTCATTTATGGATTAAAACAGAAACAAACCGTAAATCATTTAGACAATAATGTAATCACATTAACACCCAAAAAACTTGTGTATTATCAAATAACACATTCAATCACAATGGAAAAAAAATTACAACATATATGATAAACAACTTTAAATCAACATATATGATAATAAGTTACATCAAGGAAATGATTACTCATGCCATTTCTATAAATAAAAAAAACGTAGATTTACGAGAACCAACTAACTAATAGTATGTAAATGCAACATATGGCTCTTAGGCATGTGATGATCTTGATTTTTCCTTATATACTTGTGATGAAACACCAGCATTGCCTCACTATTTTGAATCAATGACCTTCAATCACATGGGCCAAAACCACCTGCAATGACACCTTTTACTAACAATACATTGTGATATTAACAGTATGAGTAACACAGTATCAGGCTCATATAAGGCTCATTTAAGGTTTAATTCAATGGACTACTTCAAGACACACATACCTGGGTCATATAAGTCCCATTTAAGGCTTAATTCAAGGGACAAAGTATCATATCTGGTTCATATAAGGCTCAAAGGCACACAATATTAGTAACAATATCATATCAGTAACATAGTATCAGACTCGTATAAGGCTCATTTAAGGCTTAATTCAATGGACTGCTTCAATAAGTTGAAAGAAGTTGTAAGTGAGGAGAAATGAAGTATATTAGCAAAGATAAATGAAATGTAGTAGTAGGAATTAGTGGAGATTAAAAATAAATAGAATCCATGAATGAGAGAAGCCACAAAGCCTTTAGAAGAAAATTGGAAAATGAGATAAAGTCCATTGTCAATGCAGTAACCAAGAAGAGCAGTAACATTTGAGTGACAAACTTGGCCAAGTGTTCCAATTTCTGTCAAGAATTCATTCTCTTTCCTCTCATCATTTGATATCTTTGTTAGCATTATCACTGTTATTGCTTGTCCATCTCTTAAATCTCCTTTATATACCTCTACATATCCTTATTTTCCTACTATATTCTCTGTTCCCCACCCACAAAAAAAAACAAAGTAAGAACAAATATTCTGAAATTAAAAAAATAAATTAAGGAATATAAATTGAAAAATGAACCTGGGATGAACCCATTCTAAGTGGGTCTCTGAATAGGGGAAGATTTTGCAACCGGTGGCGGTGATTGTAGGAGGCAGCGGCGGCGAGATGGAGAGGATGCGGCGGGCGGTGGATTGGAGAAATTTGGAGGGAAACGAGGAGTGTTTGGATGGTGAGAGAAGAGACGAAGGAGTGATGAGCTTCAAAAAAGCCATGGCTTTATCCACTCGAGTTTTGTTTAAAGGCGGAAGTCTTGGTTGTGAATTGCAATGTTAATGTAGGGGTAAAGTAGTCCAGGAGATTTTTTTTGTCCTTATACTAAGTTACTAACAAAATAATTATTGCATGGTTAAAACTTAATACTTGACCTCTAAAAAGTGGACTATAAGCTAATTTTTCCGTTTTATATTATCATTTCCCCGAAAACTATCAAAATTAACAAAATTAAATAAAAATAGGGACAATTATCCAGAAAGGACACGTACTGGACTTAATTAGGCAAAAAAGACACCCAAAACAAACACTTAGTTATAAGGACACAAATTAGATAGATAGACCAAAATACCCATAATGAATATAAAAAAAAGGAACAGGGATACGTTGAATGTGTATTGATTTTTTTTTTTGAAACTGAAGCAGTTGTTGTGTTTTGTTTTTTTATTTTTATTTTTTTAATTTTTGTTCCCTGTGGACGTTGAAAGTGTGTGTGTGTGTGTGTGTTTTTTTTTTTGGACGGTGACAGTTGATTTTTTTTTTCATTGACCACCGTAATGCATTGACCACCCTGATACAGTGACCACCGCGATGAAGTGACACCGCGATGCACTGACAACCGCGATGCATTTACCACCGCGACGCAGAGACACCGCGATGAAATGACACCGCGATGCACTGACAACCGCGATGCATTGGCCACCGCGATGTAGAGACCAAAAGTTTATTTGGCTATAAGGACACAAAATTAGTACACAGACCAAACTATCCCTAAGTTTGTTTTGTTTTTATTTTTTTAAATTTTTTTTTCTGGAAGCTAAAAAGTTTTTCTTTCTTTTTTTCCTATTTTTTCTGGACGTAAAAAGGTTTTTTTTTTCTTTTTCTGGACGCTAAAAAGTTTTTTTTTTCCTTTTTCGGTGACCACCGCGATGCAGTGACACCCTCGATGCAGAGACGCCGTGAAGCAGAGACGCCTCGATGAAGTGACACCGCGATGCATTGACCACCCCATATCCATTGACCACTGCGATGCAATTGCCACCCCCGATGTAGTGACCACCCCCGATGCCGAGACGCCGTGATGCAGAGACGCCTCAATGAAGTGACACCGCGATGCATTGACCACCCCAGATCCATTGACCACTGCGATACGATAGCCACCCCCGATGCAGAGACACTGCGATGCAGTGACCACCCCCGTTGCAGTGACCATCCCCGATGTAGTGGGCACCCCCGATGCAGAGACACCGTGATGCAGTGACCACCCTCGATGCAGTGGGCACCCCCGATGCAGAGACACCGTGATGTAGTGACCATCCCTGATGCATAGACACCGCGATGCAGGGATGCCGCAATGCAGAGACACCTCGATGAAGTGACACCGCGATGCACTGACCAACGCGATGCATTGACCACCCCCGATGCATTGACACCGCGATGCAGTGGCCATCGCGATACATTCACCACCGCGATGCAGTGGCCACCCAAATGCGTTCATTACCGCGATTCATTGACCACTGCGATGCAGTGACCATCCCGATGCAGTGACCACCTCTGGTGCAGTGACCATCGCGATGCATTCACCACCGCGATGCACTAACCACCCCAATCCATTGACCACCGCGATGTACTGACCACCCCGATGTAGAGACACCGTGATGCAGTGACCACCTCCGATGCAGAGACACCGCGATGCAGTGACCACCCTAATGAATTCACCACCGCGATTCATAGACCACCGCGATGTAGTGACCATCCCGATGCAGTGACCATCGCGATGCATTGACCACCCCAATCCATTGACCACCGTGATGCAGTGGCCACCTCCGATGAAGAGACACCGCGATGAAGTGACCGCTCCCTATGCAGAGACACCGCGATCAAGTGATAAACGCGATGCATTGACCTCCGTTATGAATTGACCACCCCCGATGCATTGATACCGCGATGCAGTGACCACCTCCTATGTAGTGACCATCGCGAAATGACCACTGATGAGAGATAAATTTATGATCATTATTATGACATTTCGCCCCACTTCTGATACCATTTTGAGCATTATTGTATCAAATCAAGTCAAAATTACTAAGTTTTATTCAAATGTATAAGTAGTAGTTATTATATAAATTATCGTATTTTTATAAGTTTTTATTAGTTTTTGTACGGTTTAGTAACCGAGTGTGGGTCGGATTTACGTTTGGTATTTTGGTGGTTCATTGCAGGATTATATATTGACCAAGATTCCACGTAACGACATGTTTTGAAGCCTAAAAGATGGATTTTGAGGGAAAGAAGAAAATGCCACAAGCTTACGAGTTCAACGGATCAAATTATTTTTCCTACGCGCTTCTACCGTAACCTGTTTTCGATGGAAATTTGACCCGACTTAGAGGCATTTTCAGGGGAAGAGTTCTTCATGAAAGTTGTAGATCTTCAAATGAGCTTTCCAACGCATTTTGAATCACGTCAATCGGAGGTCTACAACTCAAGTTATGAATTTTTTACCGAACAGCTGATATCTCGGGACGAATCGGAGATATTTTGGCCCAAATTGTTGCATGTTACTTGCAATGATTCCTTGTAACAAACTTCACATGTTACCTACATGACTCACCACCTCCATGTGAAGACTAATGATGACAAATATTCTCCCACATGCTAAAAAAAAACTAGATGAACTCTTCCCAAATACAACCTCCCCATATACACCTCCTCAACTACAACCTCCCTCATTCAAACCTTCCCTCAACTCCCCCTATAAATACCCCCCCATCCTTAGCATAATTCCTTGCCCCTCTTGGCCACTCTCTTGGCCAAGAACTCTCCCTCTCCCATTTCCCCTCTTCTCCATCTCCGTTCTTCATCTCTTTTCTCGTTTTATTTTATTTTCGGGCCCGTATATACATATGTCTATGTATGTATATATGTTTTTATAAATAAAAGTAGTACCGTTGTAATGCTCGAGAGAATTATCCGAGGAATTGTATTGAAGAAGTTGCTATTTTCAGAGGATACGACTTAGATCTACAATAAACGGGTAATTTTATCAAGTTATTACTTTTGTTGTATCTATCACTATGTTAAACTAAAAATATATCTAGCCAAGATATGAATCTGAATTAGTTAATCTTTTGGTAAAATGAATGATCGACTCTACGGTAATCATGATTAAAATCGGTTATAATGAATCTCTTTCTATGTTTGAATTGAAGTAGCTAATCGATTTGAAAGAATTCATAATCTAATTATGAATTGACACCTCGTAGTTAGTTTATGAACTCGTTAATAGAAAGAAGCGGAGGTAAAATTGGCCGAGTGAAAGCGTGACAACGGAATCCGATTTCTAAACCGGGGTAGATTTGTTTCGGGAGAAACAAACTCTTATTGAAATTTATACTCGAGAGATTATCACGTTAAATTCGCTGTTTAATTGACATACCTTAAAATTGGCCGAATGACAAAGCGGGAGTGACCCATGCTTGAGGATGACATTGGAATGAGGAGGACAAGACATATGACAATTTCATACGCTCGTGTGAGGAGAAATTGCAGCTTAGGAGTATACCGTTCAGTATAATTGATTGGACCTTGAATAAAGGAAGATCTGTCTCATTTATTTCTACTAAAAGATATTGATTGAAGAAAGTATTTGGCTGGCTAGATCCAAAAATATATATTATATTAGTATTTATTTGTTTTATTTTTCTGTTTTACTAACATCTAACTCTAACATTACTAACTAATCTAAGCGATCTAACTATCTAACCCCAGGAAAAGTAAAAGCTGCGACTTAGATCGAGTTAATAATAGCTTCTTGGTGTTTAACCCCACTTAAAAGAATTACCATGTTTTCCACGAGAATACGACGACTCACCGGACTAGCACTACAATTTGACCCGGTACTTTGCCGGTTAGGATCTGTATAGCCTAGGTAATGTCCGTCGACTTTTCGGCGCCCGTTTCAAGGTTAGGTTTAGGTCTGTCAAGTATTTTGGCGCCGTTGCCGGGAAAACGTCGCTAATTTCTTTCTTTGTGTCTAGGCGTTACTACTTGTATTAGCTCAAAATTTTCGAGGATAAGTCAACACTCTTCTTATCACATTTCTTTTTTATTTTCCGTTGGTATCTACCTTCTTTTAGTTACCAATTTTCTTCTTCTATTAAATTCGTGTTATTTTCTATTTTCGATAGTAGAAAGTAAACGTGGTCATAACAGCCGAGGATAAGTCAATACATTTCTCAATCTCATTTGTATTTTTATTTTCATTGGTACCTACCTATTTGGTAAGATATCAATTTTTTTATAAAAATACTCGATAAATACCGAGTGGCTTCGGTAATTACCGAGAGAGAGAGAGAGAAAAAAAAAACCGAAAAAAATAAAATAAAAAAAATACACTCGGTAAATACCGAGTGGAGTCGGTAATTACCGAGAGAAAAAAAAATGTGGTTTTTTTATCGATTTCGTATTGTTTTCTATTCGATATTTTATATTCTACAAGAATTGTCAAATCGAGTTACGAAAATGGTCGAAACCGTTGGTGAAACACCTGAACAAGGGATTGCTCATGCTCAAGGGCATGGCCAAAACCTTAATCAGAATTTACCTCAACCTAATAACCAGAATCAGAATAATAATGATAATAATCAAAATCGACATAATAAGAATTGGAACTAAGTTGGAAAGGAATCAAGTTTGAAAGGGCCTATTCAAACCGAACCTTATCCGGCTCAACCCAAATTCATCTCAGTTCAACCGGATAAGGCATCACCACATCCATTTGCATATTTTGAAGAAAAAGGTAATTGAATGATGACACACTATGTCTTCAAAAGGCACAATCATTCAAGGAAGCTTTACCATCTTCATCTAACGACAAGGGTAAGGAGGTATTCATTCTAACCCTCTTGATCTTGAATTACTCCCCCATTCCCGAGAAATGAAATGAAAAAGATGAAGTTGAATAATAAGTATGCATGTTTTATTGACACTTTTCGGCACTTAACTATTAATACCCCTTTCATCGATGTTTGTAAGGGAGAGCTTAGTTTGGGAGTGAATCATGAGAGCGTTGTCTTCAACACTTACAATTCATTGAAATATCCATGCATTACACTAGAATCTTGTTCTTGTGTGTACACTTTTGTGTTTTTTTGTTGTGGATTGTACTAACACGCAGTAATTGAAGAAGATGACTTCGACAATAATGTGAAAGCTCGCAAACCTAAAGCTCGAAAATCAAAGGAAAAAGTCAAGAATCGTTTGGATTGGTGGAAATTGTCTAACCTCTGTTGGAAACCGGTATTGAAGAAGGATGCGGTGCGTGAGGATGACCCACCCACCGATTGCCTTAAAAGCGAAGCACGGTAAAAAGTCGGCTATAGACTATAAATGTAGTCAATGACGGGTACTATCCTTCCTTTTACTCCTTAAGCATTTATTTTCGGTTGGATTATGTGCTTAATTATTACGTGCATTTTGAGTAATTGTTAGAAGTATCCCGTTTTGTTTAGTATATTATATTAGTTAATCCTTATCATTTTGGTCGAGCAAACAGCGTTAACCAAAAGCGCTACGGAGGCAGACCATAAAAATGTTAAATATAATAATTACTCATACTTTGGATGATACTTTGCGAATACTTCGGATTGATTTTCATTTTGTTTCACCAAGTCTTAGGATGAATGTTTGAATGTCATTAAAAAAGGGAACGATTAGGTGGTTATCCGAAAATCCCGATGGAGAAAAAAGAGAAAAATTCAAATGCATCATTTCTTGGACTTAGGTTGTTAGAACGATTTGAAATAACCCTTGAGGATCTGGGTATAAAAGACTCAGAGTTAATACTTTGCCATACATTTCATATCATGATCTAGTTTGTTTTAAATTTCAAAAATAATGTGTGACATGTATTAGTTCAACTACTGTGGAATATTGTGTGTTTTAAATCAATAAAAGTTTATGTGGTGTGTTTATCTACCCTTTTGCATTACAACTTTGTCACACTCACATACTTTTATTTTATTTGCACACACAACGGTCATAACTTTGACCCACCCACCCACCCTTTTTTATCATCCGAGTATTTGTTTTGACTTGTTTTAGTGCACCATTGCTTTCCCAACAACTTATATACACTCACTTTACATTGGGGACAATGTAAGTTCGTAAGTGGGGAGTGGAGTCGTTGGTCTAGCAATGGAATTAATGTTTATTTTGTATCAATAAATCCCTTAGTTTTTGATTTTTTTTCGAGCATTATTTAGTTGATTAAAATAAATTGTATAAGGTATATATTTCATGGATTTGAAGATATAATGATCAATTTGGATGTGTATAACCAATGTGAACCGTAAGTGCATTGTAATTCCAAATATATTTGTGTAACATGAATTCCTTCACGTAAGCCTTTGATATTGAAGCGAAAATTTTAAACTGTATCCATTCAAGATATCTAGTGGTTTATCCTAGATATAGTGATAACTTAGTACCTAACTTTTGAACGTGTACTGTGAATATCTGAAGGTTTGAATGTGATAGAAAGAATATAAGTTAAGTTTATTGGGAAAATGGAATAAAAGGAAAGATGAACTATTTATATGTCGGTTGTAGCTACCAATGATTTGAGTGTGGTAGGGCGTTATCACGAAACGTCCTATATCACTATGAGGTTTAAAGCTCCCGACTGCCTGATGATAATAGTCCAGCTAGGGTGTTATCACGAAACATCCTATTGCTGGGAATGAGGGCAACTGCCTGATGATAGTAGTCCAGCTAGGGGGTTATCACGAAATGTCCTATTGCTGGGAATGAAGGCATATGCTACAAATGTGAAATTAAGCTCATCGGAAAAAAAAAATATATATAAAAAAAAATATGTTTAAGAATGGTTGAAAACTTAGTTATCTTCTGACTATCCCCAGTAAAAACTGAATGATATGCTTTAGGGATTATCCTAATAAGTACACGGGAGGACTTTGTGTGGAACGGCTACTGGCTATACCTAGGAAAGTCATTAGGATGATCTGAATGGATATTTGTGCGTTTGCTTGAATTATTCAAGAGAGGATAGTGGAAATTGAAAAGGCTTGTCACACACACACTTTGTTATACATTTATATTGAGGTTAACGCTTTGGTTGTAATTCTAATGGTTGTATTATCTCGGTTGTCCCTTATATCTTATATCTTCATGAATTTATCTCTTATTCATTTTGTTTTATCGCTTGTTTTGATCGAGGACGACCAAAAGCTAAGTGGGGGGTTGTGATGAGAGATAAATTTATGATCATTATTATGACATTTACTTCACTTCCATCGATACCATTTTGAGCATTATTGTATCAAATCAAGTCAAAATTACTAAGTTTTATTCAAATGTATAAGTAGTAGTTATTATATAAATTATCGTATTTTTATAAGTTTTTATTAGTTTTGTACCGGTTTAGTAACCGGAGTGTAAATGTCGGATTTACGTTTGGTATTTTGGTGGTTCATTGCAGGATTATATATTGACCAAGATTCCACGTAACGACATGTTTTGAAGCCTAAAAGATGGATTTTGAGGAAAGAAGAAAATGCCACAAGCTTACGAGTTCAACGGATCAAATTATTTTTCCTACGCGCTTCTACCGTAACCTGTTTTCGATGGAAATTTGACCCGACTTAGAGGCATTTTCAGGGAAGAGTTCTTCATGAAAGTTGTAGATCTTCAAATGAGCTTTCCAACGCATTTTGAATCACGTCAATCGGAGGTCTACAACTCAAGTTATGAATTTTTTTACGAACAGTGATATCTCGGGACGAATCGGAGATATTTTGGCCCAAATTGTTGCATGTTACTTGCAATGATTCCTTGTAACAAACTTCACATGTTACTCTACATGACTCACCACCTCCATGTGAAGACTAATGATGACAAATATTCTCCCACATGCTAAAAAAAAACTAGATGAACTCTTCCCAAATACAACCTCCCCATATACACCTCCTCAACTACAACCTCCTCATTCAAACCTTCCTCAACTCCCCTATAAATACCCCCCATCCTTAGCATAATTCCTTGCCCTCTTGGCCACTCTCTTGGCCAAGAACTCTCCCTCTCCCATTTCCCCTCTTCTCCATCTCCGTTCTTCATCTCTTTCGTTTTATTTTATTTTGGGCCCGTATATACATATGTCTATGTATGTATATATATTTTTATAAATAAAAGTAGTACCGTTGTAATGCTCGAGAGAATTATCCGAGGAATTGTATTGAAGAAGTTGCTATTTTCGGAGGATACGACTTAGATCTACAATAAGCGGGTAATTTTATCAAGTTATTACTTTTGTTGTATCTATCACTATGTTAAACTAAAAATATATCTAGCCAAGATATGAATCGAATTAGTTAATCTTTTGGTAAAATGAATGATCGACTCGGTAATCATGATTAAAATCGGTTATAATGAATCTCTTTCTATGTTTGAATTGAAGTAGCTAATCGATTTGAAAGAATTCATAATCTAATTATGAATTGACACCTCGTAGTTAGTTTATGAACTCGTTAATAGAAAGAACGGAGGTAAAATTGGCCGAGTGAAAAGCGTGACAACGGAATCCGATTTCTAAACCGGGGTAGATTTGTTTCGGGAGAAACAAACTCTTATTGAAATTTATACTCGAGAGATTATCACGTTAAATTCGCTGTTTAATTGACATACCTTAAAATTGGCGAATGACAAAGCGGGAGTGACCCATGCTTGAGGATGACATTGGAATGAGGACAAGACATATGACAATTTCATACGCTCGTGTGAGGAGAAATTGCCTAGCTTAGGAGTATACCGTTTCAGTATAATTGATTGGACCTTGAATAAAGGAAGATCTGTCTCATTTATTTCTACTAAAAGATATTGATTCGATAAAGTATTCTTGGCTAGATCAAAAATATATATTATATTAGTATTTATTTGTTTTATTTTTCTGTTTTACTAACATCTAACTCTAACATTACTAACTAATCTAAGCGATCTAACTATCTAACCCAGGAAAAAGTAAAAGCTGCGACTTAGATCGAGTTAATAATAGCTTCTTGGTGTTTAACCCCACTTAAAAGAATTACCATGTTTTCCACGAGGAATACGACCGACTCACCGAGACTAGCACTACAATTTGACCCGGTACTTTGCCGGTTAGGATCTGTATAGCCTAGGTAATGTCCGTCAGCTTTCTGGCGCCGTTTCCAAGGTTAGGTTTAGGTCTGTCAACCACCGCGATGAATTGATCACCCCGATGCAATGACTAACGTGATGCATTAACCACCGCGATGCAGTGACCATCGGGATTAGGGGTGTTCACGGTTCGGTTTGGTTTGGTTTTATGAATTTTCAAAACCAAACCAATAATTTCGATTATAAAAGATGAAACCAAAACCAATAATATTAACTTCGATTCGGTTTGGTTCCGTTCGTCATTTCTTCGGTTTGGTTTGGTTCGGTTTCTCGGTTTACAATACAAAGAGTTCGACAACTAGATATATTACTAAGTTGAGCTCAAAAAATACATTTTCTCGATTATAGACAAAATTGATTCAATCTAATTTTTTAATTCCTTTATAAAAGAAAAGAGAAACCAAGAAGGTTCGAGACTTGAGTTCCTTAAAAAAGGTTCAAACATTTTTCTTCTTCTTAATTTTGTGTCTAAATTAACAAGTTGTTACAAAAGCCACCAATTTCAGAGAATAAAAACAACATTTTGCGCTTGCTTCATTGAATGGAAGAATAGAATGCAATAAGAAATGAAAATCTATCTTTCTCATCTTGAGACTTACAAATGAGCACTTAGCAAAAGCAACAAAACGTTTCAAAATAACTATCAAAAGTCCAAAACAACAATAAACAAATAAGGACAAAGAAATTCAAACATGAAAAAAGATGTCAATACTATTCAGATGATATAACACATATATAGATAAAATATTGTGATGGACATTTTTTGGCCAAAAACTGTTGAAGTATAATTTCGGATTTCATTTCAAGCGTATAATTTTTTAGAGATATGTATTTTTATGCCTATCGGTTCGGTTTCGATTCGGTTCTTCGGTTTCATTAGTTAAAACCAAAACCAAACCAATTAGAGTCGGTTCGGTTCAGTTTTATGTCGGTTCGGTTTTACAATTTTTAAAAACTATTTAAACAGTTCGGTTTGTTCCGGTTTGGTCGGTTTGGTCGGTTTTTAAAAAAAATGAACACCCCTAATCGGGATGCAGTGACCACTGCGATGCAGTGACATTTGATGAAGCAACACCGCGATCACATTTGATATTTTTCCAACTTAATTTCAGAAAATCGATTTCTTTTCTTCATAAAATCGACTTCAAAGAGCTATATCTTTTAATATAAAACTACGATCAACATAATTCTTTCACCCAAATTCATATTTTTTTCGTCCTTATTCTAATATCTCATTTTATGAAGTGACACTCAATGACACCAATATTTTCTGAGCGAGCCGAGCTATATTGAGCTTTTAGCGAGTCGAGTCCGATCTTGCCTTTTATGGCTCGATCGAGCCCAAAATTTTTAGCCGAGTCGAGCTTGAGCCCTATAGATTATCGACTTGACTCGACTCGGCTCGAGTACACCCCTAATATTGTGAATGACACTACACTTATTTTACAAAGTTATCTAATTTGTATTTCAAATTGTATATGCAGTGACATCAATGTCACTGCATCAATTCTCTAATTACAAATACAGTGATATCAATGTCACTGCATAAATTCTCTAATTAGTGACAATGCAATCCTAGCTGGCAAAAAACCGGGTGCTACAGAAAGAGCGTGAGCTTTCATGCATTGAAAAATTAGCCAAAAAAAAAGAATGAGACCTAACTCCAATCAAAGAGTGAAAATTGGAGATGTAACTCCCAGGGAAATAAAAGAAAAAAGTCTACAAGCATGTGTAACATCTAAAACCAAAGAAAATCACCACAACAAAAACACTAAAGAGAGAAATTCGGTGATGCAAGTTGATGAAGCCACAACAAAGCTTCTGCCTTCAATCTCCTGGACAAAAACCAAAGAAAAAAGAATTTATAAAAAAAATGCAGAAAGATTTATGAAGAATGCCTACTTCTTTCTCTAATTGTAAATGCAGTGACATCAATGTCACTGCATCAATTCTCTAATGAATTGACAATGCAATTGTTTGTGATCAACTGAGAAAGATTCCATACCTCCTCAAACTGATTGGGCCGGACGTAACCGTTTCATCAATTGTTCGTGATCAACAACACGAATTTAAAGATTCTTAATTTTACAGGTCGGAACACAGACATTTTGATGGAGGTTATTTTTAGTGGATCTAAATGATTTTTATCTATATTTCATAACTACTGCAAGTGCTTTGATGGCATTGATAAGGAATCAATATAAAAGGAAGTGAAACGGAATGACTTCTCTATTTGCATTATTTTAATGTAATACGTGAAAAAGCAATATGGCCTACGGATTATTAGCAATGTCAAAGAAAATATACAAAGCATGCCAATAAAGCTAGCAATAGTTTTTTTTCCTTTCTAGTTTGTTGATGATCGAACTCAGTATGAAACGGGTAAACAATCGGGTCTTTCTTGCACTAAGATTGTCTGAGAGTAGTTGTTGTTATTTGAATGGAGTGAACTTAAGGAATAAGCTGCCTACGTATCCAAGTATATATTTGGAATCAAGTCCAACCGTAGTTCAGGCGGTTATTCGTGATATTGGAGTTAGTGGATGGTTATGTAGCCCCCCACGTCTTCACGTTTATATATGCTTTTCATCCCAGATGTGTATGTTCCCGATCGCTTACGATCGGATCGGGGTTACGCCGCCTGGTCGATCTATCGATCGGGGACTGCCGTGATCTCATCATGTCGCCTCATCAGTCTGGGACTGCCCGACTGATCGGGAATCTTGTTCGATTCGTATGAAGCCCACTGGTTGTCGCGACCTCCAGGTCAGATTGGACTCTATCATGTCCTGCTGATCCATTCCGTATACGTTCGACACGTGGACCTTTTCGGGTCACCTCCAATCAAAGCCCCCCAGGTCTTAATCGATATGGTCACTTC
This sequence comes from Gentiana macrophylla, assembly GCA_026214975.1. Lineage (NCBI taxonomy): Eukaryota > Viridiplantae > Streptophyta > Magnoliopsida > Gentianales > Gentianaceae > Gentiana > Gentiana macrophylla. Next base: position 123,081,963 of record CM047805.1, read on the forward strand.
AAATGAATTAAGATCTGAGGTCCAAGGTTGTGCCACGTGTACCGTCCAGATGGCCTGTCCACCTTTGCCTTGGTTATCTCAAACGCCACCATAATTGCACACGCTTTTCTTTTCAATCGATGCGTAGCCCAAGCGTCCCATCTTCTGGTTAAAACTATTAAATCTATTAAACTCTACAAGTGTCCATCATTATTTATAGACACAGACGTCAGATTTGGTGGATTTGCTCCTTCAATTAGCAAGTAAGTCTTTCTTCTCTTTGTGTGATTTTCTTTTAATCCTTATGAATCCAAACCAGTCCGAAATATCCAACCCCGGCGAAAATCCTCTTTTCTTTATTCTTCCCTCTCATCTGATTGCCTCTATTGTTCCTACCCTTGTCGAATCGCCTCCGACTGAGTATAATATTTCCGGCTTATCCGCGCCCATAAGAGCATTGAGAAGGACCTACGAGATCAAGAAAATGATGGCTTGCCATGCAATTGACTCCAAATTGAAGGATTCGGATATCACAGACATCTGTGATAGGTTTGGGATAAATAGGAACACTTATGCCCCTATCCGACCTGCATCTGGAAAAAGTGCTGCTACTCCTCCTGCTGGGTATTGTACTGTTTATAAAGAACAGTTTGAATGCGGTCTTAGGTTTCCTCTTCCTCCCGCCTTCCTGGAGATACTTCGCTACTATGATTTAGGACTTGGTCAGATAGTCCCCAATAGCATAAGAACCATTACAGGTTTCCTGATTTGGTGTAGGTGTTTTGTCACCCCCTTCACTTTAGTACTCTTTAGAACCTTTTATCAATGCAAACAGGTTAAAAAGAGTCATGGCTGGTACTGCTTTTGTAGGAGAACCGATAATCTGAGTAGTGTCCGTTTAATTAAGAAAACAGATCAATCTTTTTCCGACTGGAAGAAGCACTTCTTCTATATTAGGCACAATACTGCTAGGGATCTAGGTAAGTGGAACACTTCGACCAAGAATAGTGATGCATTGGAAAGCAAAGCGGACAAGAAGTTGTTAAATGACATCAGGGCGTCCCCCATATACCTGGGTTTGAGACATTATAATTCCAATTTAATCGATCTTTGCCCGTCTTGAGATCGCCGGTCGAGCCCTATGTTGAGCTATCTCGAAGAGAGATATAATATAAGTAGGATTCCACTTTTTGTATATTTATGTTTTGTGCGAGGCGTGCTTTTTAATTTCTGGTTGACATTTGCAGTGGCAAGTTTCACTGACATCATCCAAATTGCTGATGAGGCTTCACCTCCCAGAGGTCAGGATGCATTTGTTCCCGTTATCAACTCAGATGTGCCGGATCAGACTGCCAATCCTGTTGACAGTCATCCAACCGAGCCCTCAATCGAGACAAATCAGGCTGATGGTGACTCTGAGGAGACCAATGATTATCGGATGGTTCCTCGCACTGCTTTGGTAGAGACTACAACTGAGACTAAACGTGCTTCAAAGCGTATTAGATCTCGAGGATCGAGGCGATGGAGATCTTTGAGACCTCGAGCGACATCAGGAGAAAGATACGATTGGAAGAGTGGACCAATCAAGATCATCAACATTTGTAAGTGTTTTATTTCATAGATAATAAACTGTCTTTTTGGAAAATATATCTTTGATTTTGCACCCTGTCTTCTCTGTTAGGGGCCAAGCTGGGTAAGAGATCCTGTCCAGGTGAGAAGTTACAGCAAAGTTGAGAAGAGACAGCCAACTCTTTATCGAATGGAAATCCAAGTATGAGGGATCATTGAATACTTACGCCGATGAGAAAATGGCTTTATCCGATGAGTTGAAAGCCAAGAACGATGAGTTCAGGACACTAACTAGTGCCGCTAATCAAGTCAAAACCAACTGGAAGAGATGGTAGCTACCCTTGAAAAGGAGAGAGATACTTTGAAAAGTAAGCTACCGAGCACATTCTTTGAAGCCCTTGCTAATTATAGGAGGTCCGGCGAGCTTCTTTGATAGTATCAAGATGTTGTTTGCCCCGATTATACGGTTTGGGTACTCTCGACCATTGAGGATATGAAAGCAACAGGCCTCGATGTTGATGCTACCAAGCTTTCCCATGCAGTGGAGCAGTAAAAGATGGATCTCAAATTTATGAGACCCGATTCAAAGAGTTTAGGGAGGGTGTGGACTTGGTCTCCAAGTATGGCAAGAAGCCTCCACTGCTCAGTGGCTCATCATCACAATCTCAAGCTCCCCTAGTTCGAAGTGAAACATTTAGCTTTGTCCTCTAGTTCAATTTTGATTCCAAACATTATAATTTTCTTTGTTGTTGTCTTCAAACTCTGTTGTTTTGCTTGTTTTCATATGGGAATTTCTTGAATTTTAGTGCCGCTTGGCACTTTGCCCAATTATGAAATATATCGCATTTGTGCCTTATATTGTGTTTCTCCTTATCCTTTTCCCCACTTGTATGACATGTGATTGGCTGTGCGGCATATGTCATCGTGGTTATTATAATGATTTAGTTATATCCAAACCCAATGAGTTCTTCATTTCGAAATATCGACTGACACGAGGTGCGAAAGTTTTCTGACGACTGAGGTCCTAAATGTCGACTTTTCGGACTATGAGTTTTTTTTTTTAAAGTGTTTTTCGGCGACTGAGGTCTAAAGATAAACGACGACTGAGGTCTAAAAGCAATCGATTTTTCAAACTTAATGAATTTTCTCTTTTAAGAGTTTTTCGACTGACACGAGGTCTAAAATAAACGACGACACGAGGTCTAAAAGCAATCGATTTTTAGATTTAATGAATTTTCTCTTTTAAGAGTTTTTCGACTGACACAGGGTCTAAAATAAACGACGACTGAGGTCTAAAAGCTATCGATTTTGGACTTAATGAATTTTCTCTTTTTAAGAGTTTTTCGACTGACACGAGGTCTAAAATAAACGACGACTGAGGTCTAAAAGAAATCGATTTTCGGACTTAATGAATTTTCTCTTTTAAGAGTTTTTCGACTGACTGAGGTCTAAAATAAACGACGACTGAGGTCTAAAAGCAATCGATTTTTAGGACTTAATGAATTTTCTCTTTTTAAGAGTTTTTCGACTGACACGAGGTCTAAAATAAACGACGACACGAGGTCTAAAAGCAATCTTATTTTCACACTTAATGAATTTTCTTTTTAAGAGTTTTTCGACCTGACCTGAGGTCTAAGAATAAACGACCTGACCTGAGGTCTAAAAGCAATCTGATTTTTCAGACTTAAGAACATTTCTCTTTCGAAGAGTTTAACAGTGGAAATATATTACAGCCATAAGATAATTCAAAAGTTCAAAATAAAGTCATAATGCATAATAGTCTTGCAAAATAAAAGCGATAATCACTTGCCTTAAACATAAAATTTCTTGAGATTAACGCATTCCAAAAGGAGCGGTTTTCCCTCCGCTATCGGCCAATTGATATGCTCCTTTCCATGTACTTTGATGATCGTAAGGTCCTTCGATTAGGACTCAAGCTTCCACTGATTCTTGCCTCTTGACTTCGTTTTGCGCAAGACCAGTCACCAACCTTAAAATAGCCTTTGTTTCACTTTGGAATTATATCTTTGGGACCTGCTTTGCTTATATTTAGCCATTCGGATCAGAGCAATGTCTCTTTTCTCCTCAAGCTCATCCTTAGCATGCCTTATTTCCTCATCTTGGATCTGATCATTATACAATGTTGTTCTGGGGGATGGCAACCCAATTTCCGCTGGAATAATAGCTTCACATCCATATGCCAGTGAGAATGGAGTTTCACGTGTTGACATATTTGGGGTAGTCCTGTAGGCCCAGAGAATGTTTGGGAGGTGTTCCACCCAGTGTTTCCCTTCTTGTTCCAGCCTTTTCTTTAAGCCAAGCTTGATCTGCCTATTAGTTTGTTCCACCTGTCCATTGGCTTGTGGGTGACCAACAGAGGTGAAATGTTGTGTTATACCCAAATCTGTACACCATTCCTGGACTCCACTATCCTCGAATTGAGTGCCATTGTCTGAAATTATGGTCTTTGGTATCCCATACCTGCATATCAAGTTTTTCCACACGAATTTTTTGATCTGTTTGGCTGTGATAGTGGTTAATGGCTCAGCCTCTACCCATTTAGTGAAGTAATCAACTGCTACCACTAAGAATTTATAGCTTCCTGGTGCTGTTGGCAGTGGCCCCACCAGGTCGACACCCCATTGATCAAAGGGCCAGGCCGAGATAACTGGGGTTAGATTTTCAGGTGGCTGATGGGATAGATTACCATGGACCTGACATGACTTGCATGCCAAGACAAACTCCTCTGCATCCTGTTGCATTTTGGGCCAATAATAGCCAAACAACCTGCATTTCCTAGCCAAAGCTCTTGACCCCATATGGTTTCCACAGATCCCTAAGTGGATTTCTCTCAACAAGTAATTGCCTTCTTCTATAGTGATACAACGTAACCAAGGGGATATAAATGATTTTCTATACATGATATCATTGAATAGGGCAAACCTATCAGATAATCGTTGGATTTTGCGAGCTTGCATCTTGTCCTTTGGTAACTGGCCGTCTTTTAAATATGCTACAATGGAATCCATCCATGTTTCCCTCTGTGTGATCGGTTGTACCTCAGATACTTCATAGCTACGTTGATTTAATTGCTCGATCGGGACCTTAGCATCGACAAAAATTCGATGCTAACTTGGACAAGGCATCTGCTGCAGTATACGTGATGCGGAGACTGCTCCATTTGCACTTTTTTTGGCTGGTTTATCCTTGATTGGGCGAGGAGATAAGTACTTCTTCATAGGTTCCTCCTTTGCTTCATACTCTCCCCTGATATGGTTTACTACCAGTTGAGAGTCACTGTAGACCTTGAGTTGCCTAACTCCCAATTTTAGAGCTAAGTTCAATCCTGTAATCAGTGCTTCGTACTCTGCTTCGTTGTTGGTTGCATGGAAGTTAAAGTGCAAAGCATAAGGGAACTCTTCACCCTTTGAACTTATGAGAAGGAGACCTGCTCCTGACCCACTCTTGCTAGATGCTCCATCAACGAACAACTTCACGCGACCTAACTCTCTCGGATTCACTTGGCGATCGATAGAAATAGATTTCTCTTCGGCCGGAAAATGCCAGGGCTTGAGCTTTCCACGGTGTTCTTGGTCTCGTATTCAGATCGTAACACGCCAATTCGGCGACCCGTTTGGCTAAGCGACTGAAGTATCGGCTGCTTTCGATATTTGCTTTAACGGTGATCGGTCAAGCGGCGACCGGGTGACTCGAAAATAAGATCTCAATTTCTGAGCGCATGTACCAATGCTAGTACTAATTTCTCCGCATCCGAGTACCTCCTCCAGGTACATGTAAGGATTTGCTCGTAAAATAAAGCGAAGCCGGAGGTGTACCCTGTTGCCTAACCAAGACAAAGACTTAATGGCGCAAATCACGGTGATAGATAGAGGTATAACACCTCTCCTTCTTGTGGAGATGTCGAGTTGGTAATTCAACAAATATTTCTTCAATTCATCGAAAGCTTCGACAATTTGTCCCCAATGAAATGGTGTTGCTTTCTTTAAAATCTTAAGGAAAGCGATTGCGTTGTCTTTGAGCGTGAAAGAAATCTGTTCAATCTTTGCTAATCTTCCGAGTTAATCTTTGAACTCTCTCGATATTGATGGGTGGTGGCATCATCTTGAGCATCCAACTTGTCCGGATTGGCCTGATTCCATCCTTAGAAATCATGTAACCCGAAATTTTCGGACTAACACCAAAGGTGCATTTCTTGGGATTCAGCTTCATTTTAGCATTTCGAAGTACTTCACAGACTTCTTTGACATCTTGTAAATATTGACCTGCTTTTGATCAGTAAGTCATCAACATAGACTTCCATGGACTTGCCTATCTGATCATGGAAAATTCGATTAACTGCCCTCTGGTAGGTGGCACCTGCATTCTTCAACCCAAACGGCATGGTCACATAATAGTATGTGCCAAATTCAGTTATGAAAGCCGTTTTCTCCGCATCCTTTGGGTCCATAAATATCTGGTGATACCCTTTATATGTGTCTAAGAACCCAAAAATTTCAAAACCCACAGTCGAATCCACCAGCCTGTCGATTCTGGGTGAAGTATAACTGTCCTTAGGGCAAGCTTTGTTCAAATCCGTAAAATCCACACACATTCTCCAGGACCCATCTGATTTCTTTACTAAGACCGGATTGGCTAACCACTCTGGGTAAACCACCTCCTTGACAATTCTGCTGCTTTAATTTTGCAACTTCTGTTCAATGGCGAGATCCGTTACGGTGCAAAATGTCTCTTCTTTTGAATGAAGCTGGGGGCTGCTCGATCACGTTTAAACTATGGACAATAAATTTCGGTGATAAACCTGGCATGTCATGCATTTTCCATGCAAAAAGCCTCCTCGTACTCTCTGAGCACATCTGTTAACGCGCTTACATAGGTGTGGAATCCAGAACCTATCTTGACTGCGACTCTGCTCCCTGTTTCCCGATCTGAATAGCCTCGGTCGATCTCTTTGATACCCAAGTTTTTCTTCCTCTGGTAATAACTCTTCAAGAATTACTGTTGTACCATTATTTTTCACAAACTCTGGATGTGTAATGACTCTGGTACATTTTTACATCCCTTTAATCTCAATGATCCAGGTATTTGGAAACTTCATACTATTATGAAATTTTGGGGAGATAACCGCGCCATGGTCGATGATATTTGGTCTTCCCATAATGACATTATATAGTGAGGCGCTTTAACCACAATGTAATTTACCATGAAGGTCCTGCCCTTAGGTAACTTACCATAAGTTGTAGGTAATGTGATCATGCCCATAGGATGGATATGCGGGCTGCAAATCCGAGCAGAGGTGTTGATACCGGTGTTAAACTAGAATCCTTCAATTTTATGGTGCAGGCATGCAGTGATACGAGGATGTTGCGATTTCTTCACGTGTGTCAACGCAGATCCTTTTGACCCAGTTCTTGTTGATTACGGCCTCAATGACCAGCCCTTCATTGTTGATGACCAGCGGTAGTGGGTCCTCTGGTCCGTATCTTACCTCCCCTGATACCTTCTGTCGCTTACCAGGATTCTGATCATGATCCCCCTGATCTTCCTTTTTCACAACCTCTTCCTGATCGTCCGCCTGGGACCTCCATGTCGTGTTGATGGTATTCCTTTGGGACGGTTATCGATTTGACCGTCTGATGCGGAGAAAGGTTCCTTGGCCTTCTCTGTTCATTGTTCTGTTCTGTCATTTTGATGAGTTCCTCTCACGAACTCTCTGCGCCCACTGGGCTCTTGCCCGTTGAGATCATCAACCACCTCGTCAAGTCTCCCTTCCATAATGGCATTTGCATCAATGTCACGATCAATTCCCCGCAAAACTACGTATCATGACCGACATCCTGGTGTAACTTACGAATTTGGTGCGATCTCGCTTTTCCAGGTCCTTTCGTGGGAAATGGTGTTCTCACTATGCGCTTTTGCGTTCCATGATAGCGAACTTGTTCCCGGGATACATTCAGCGGGATTAGGTCTCTGTCCTGCAGAGCACTCTCTCTTGCCCAAATCATCGGTTATAGGTGCACGCACCTATCCCAAACCGATTTGCGCTTCTTATCGATTTCTCTTACGTCTTCCACTTTTCTATGATCTCTTTTTCCAATTCGCGCAGCACGATTAAGCTTCACCACAGCGATTGCTTGAAAGCTATTGCCAAGCACTCTTCCATAGTTCAGGATTTTTTCCATTTAATTTGGCATGTAACCTCCTCTACCGTAGTCTGCTCACGAATGAGGCTACCAATCGATCGTCTACATCGACCACAGGTTGATTCTCGCATTAAACCTCTTGATAAAGCGTAGAACTGCTTTTCGTCGGACTTTTGCTTGATGGTGAGCGGATGAGTCTTTGTTTCTTTGGAATGGTCTTGCGACAATAAACATGCTCATGAACTTTTTGTTAGAATCAGTAAAGTTGGTGATAGATACGGGCGGCAACTTGTTAAACCAGTCCACAGCCCTTCCGGATAAGTGCGAGGAAAGGCTTTGCACTTACGTTCGTCCGGGCGTTGTATAAGCTTTGCATATGCGCATATATCTTGATGCATATGATCATACGGGTCTTTGGTTCCATCATACGGATGATTTTGGGTATCTTGAATCCTCGGGGGCGGTATGCTTCGATATGCTCTGCAAAAGTGAAGCCGGATGGAACTCGTCCTCTCATCTTCTAACATTGCGTCAACGGCCCTTGCGGCCTCATCCGCTTGGCGAGTTTTGCTCTTAACAACTCGACAAGCTGGATTCTCGCGACTTCCTTGTGACCACTCTGCTTTTTACGGTGATAAGCGCCTTTCTTCTCCAAGAGTTTCTACCTTTTCTTTCCCTTTTCTCACGCTTTCGAAAAGAACCTGAAAATCTTGATCTCCCATTGTCTTTAAAGCATCTACTAGAAGTTGTTTCGCCATTTCTTAGGATTTGGTTGATCTTACAGGTGTTTTACGGATTTCGCTCTTGGTTTTGATCCAAATTTTCCGGATCGTGTGAGGAACCTGCTAGGGCCTTCCCTTGTTGATTTTTCTTAGATTTCATGTTTACTACTCTGTTAATCTATCACTAGAAACAAAAAAGACCTTCCTTCTAGCGCCAATGATCGAACTCAGAATGAAACGGGTAAACAATCGGGTCTTTCTTGCACTAGGATTGTACATAAAGTAGTTGTTGTTATTTGAATGGAGTGAACTTAAGGAATAAGCTGCCTACGTATCCAAGTATATATTTGGAATCAAGTCCAACCGTAGTTCAGGCGGTTATCCGTGATATTGGAGTTAGTGGGTGGTTATGTAGCCCCCCACGTCTTCACGTTTATATATGCTTTTCATCCCATATGTGTATGTTTCGATCGCTTACGATCGGATCGAGGTCTGTATACTGGTCGATCTATCGATCGAGGACACCTGATCCGATCGATCATCGCCTTCCTGCAGTGCAGGACTACCCGACTGATCAGGAATCTTGTTCAGTTCGTAGGCCCACTGGTTGTCTTGACCTCAGTCGAGATTGGACTCTATCCCATCCTGTGATCCATTCCGTATCGTTCAACACGTGGACCACCGGGTCACCTCCAATCGATTGATATTGTCAAAAGGTCGGCTATATGATTATTCGGATGTTCTTACTTTGAACCATTGCCAGGCAACTTCACGCCCTTGTATAAAGTCCATAAACCGCATCTTGACTTCTAACCTAGATTCAGTAATCACAAAAAATATGCAAAAAAGAACTTAGATATTTTAGACACAATTACTCTACTTGTCATAACAAGGGGAAGAATCTCAAACTTAATACAATGATATGGAAGTGAAAAGCCAAAGTACCTCAGGAGACAGCAAAAAGTTGATAACTTCCAAAACAATTTCAGGATATTCAACCATGCCCAATGTTGCTGGAGGCGTAATTGGACGTTTTAGTATAGAAATTGTTCCAAGGAAATGCCGTGTAAAAGTTCATACACAAAAACAAAATATTTTAACCCATACAACCATTTGTTGCAACCAAACTTCACTCTTTAACTCTGTTGTTGCAACCCATATCAAATTGTAAGGACCATTAGCTTCTTTTTCTTAGAAGATGAAACAAGATGGCGGACCATTAGCTTCTGTTGCAACCCATATCAAATGGTATTCACACCAATTTACTATTAACACACATCCCATTCTTAGGTCTCTGACTCCTCAAATCTTATTTTATCCATTGATCAAATGATGTTCTGCATATGTATCAACTATAAGGCATGCAAATATCAATTCCCGTAATGAATATGGCTTGATAGTGGAATCGACTATGTTATAGGAATGGCACCCACTGCAAAAAAACAGATTTAGAAGTGAGTGCTGGAAAAGACGGCCTTCAAACTACAGCCTTTAAGCTTCTCAAGAACGGTAAACAGTGAAGATGTTCAGCCTGAAATGAACCATCAGCACTATAGCATTCACCTCAGATAGCAAACTGAGGACAGTTAGAAGATCCTCTGATAGATGGCTACACGTTCAACGTACTTTCCGGCTATCAAAAACCGAGCGATTTTGCCGTTGGGAAACTGAAGGCCAGCTTTTGAAAACCTGGAAAAAGATTTCGAAGCCTTTGGCTTGCCTCATCAACCCTTTGCATTTCCCTCCTTTGAACTCACGATTGATGATGAGAATTGGAAAAGTAAAACAATTGATTAGTGAAAATTGAAAGATCTGCAAACCCTAAAGGTCGAACTGGGATATGTTCATCTGATTAAAGGGCACGATAAATTGATTATAAGGCAATTTAGGAAAGTTGGGAAAGTGTGTCCTTATAAAATATTATTTTTTTTAATGTGTCGTAAGTACCTAATTAAGTCACATAACACGTTATTATAAACAAATAACACATAAAAATAACAAAACCCACCCTCTTCCCCTTTCCTGTTTACAGCCTCCCTTTTTTTTCCCGCGACCCCGTTCTTTGGCGTGAACCACTGCCGGACCTCTAACCACCACCATTCTCAAGGCCGGCCCTACATTGAGTCGAGAGGCCAGCCGTCTTAAAGCCCAACGGTCTTTGGGAAGCCAAGATACATGTTTATTTAAAAAAAAAAGCATTCTTATAGATTTAATCCGATCCAAACCTAATGTAATATGTTAATTTTATTTTTGATAAAGGCCCAATTTTTACTCCAATCGATAAATGTACCGATAAAAAATTTACTTGGTAAAAATAAATTTGACATACAAACAAGTTTTATTAATTTTTGTATTTACGGATGTTAAAAGCGCGATAAGTATTGGAAAAAATATAGACGTAGGATTTGACAAAATTAGAAACTCAAAATTTATTAATAATGTTGTTTTTAAAAGATGTTTAAGTCACACACTATTTTTTACTAAGGGATCAAATTAAAAATCTACCGAGGATCTGATGGAGGTGTTTGATTCAAAACAATGACTTTATTTGAATCAAACCGAGGACACTCAAATTTTTACGATGATCTTTGTCAAACTTATGAATGCATACTTGTGCCTTTTATAATTACTGAAGACTTCATAAACGAATGGAGGTACTTCTTGTATGAAAGGATTGGGTTGTCATTTTATTCACCGGATGAAAGTATGCAACCCTTCATGAAAAAGGTAAGTACATATCGATTCGAAAATGCATCTATCTGAAAATCCGAAAATGCATATCCTTCGCCGAGGCGATCATGCATTAGTTTAGGTTTAGGGAGTTGCCTCGAACCCCGCGAGTTGGCGCTACCCCTCCGACCCTCTGAAGGCGGACGCCCCTCAACCCACCGAGACCTGACCGGGCAAGTCGAACCCCGTTTCGTTGCGATAACATTAATTCGTACTGCAAATCATATACAAACGATAACCAAAATATTTATTTATGAGAAAATATCTAACTACAAGTATGTTTTAAAAAAACAACAACTTCAACTAAAAGACTAATTCTGGAGAGCTTAAGCCAAAAAGAGAGCAGGGCGGCCACGACCATTCTACTCCTCTTCTCGTTCTCTCTCCTTCCCTTCAACCATAAAATCCAAAACCTTTACATCCACACCCCAAAAGAACCCCGCCGCCGCCTTCCACCTCCACACCATAAAGCGATTTTCGGCTCCGATCATGGGTAATTTTTAGCACCCACCACGGAAACCCCCCAACACGAGCGCGCCACCAATACCACCGAGTCCCACCACCCTTTCCCAAACCAAACGCGCCTTGCTACTCCAATGGAAGAATCCGGCCGAGACTTTTTCTATGGCCGATTCCGGCCAATCTAGACCACCTTCAACCAACACCTCCATTTATTCCTATGGCACCTGCAACATACTTTTGGTCCTCCCATCTCAACCTTCAAAATTATTGGGTGTATATTGGGGGTGTGGGATGTAGGTGTATTAAATTAAGAGATTAATTTGTAATATAAAAAATTTGTGTGGAAATAGTTTATATGTGTGGTGGAAAGGTAGAAATTAGGTGTGTAATTAAAGAATGAAAATATAAGAAATTCATCGTTGTGTAAAGGTAGATCTTAGGTTTTAGGCGTGGTGTTATGTATAGAGTGTTGCAGTGGTAGATTAAATAAAGATCCCCTTTCATGACGTAGAAGTTTTCTCCACAAACAAATTTTTTTTTTTGATTTGTTAAAAAGGAAAGAAAAAAAGATTTGATTATCATCCGGTATATTGGTTAAAAGAAATACTACGGACCATTTAGTAAAAAAAAAAATTTACGGCCCAGTTTACCGTTAGATCTATATTAAAAGAATAGCAACCGTTGGATTGATTTGACACATTATTACTTATTGCTTACCATAAAAAATTAACCACTCAAACAAGTTGCCGGTCATCCGTTAAAATAAAAATAAAAACCCCTTTGATTTCTATCTTATGATTGACGGTGGTGATTGACAAACGGAGTAGAGGATTGACAGCAAGAGTGGAGCATATACAACAGAAGAATTCTGGAAATCAGCAAACTAATAAGTAACAATGCCACAGGGAAACATGTTAAGCAATGATGTGCTCATTACAGATTTTGCAGATTATTAAAAGTGAAACAATTAGATTTCAATATAATCAAGTACCAGAGAATCACACATGATTATCTATTTAAATGTGTCCACAACAAAGAAAAGATTCTGAAGGCTAGGGTTGCGTAGGTTGCGGACTTCTTTTCTTCGATTCGTGCCAATGCCAGATTTCTTCCAGACTTTATGGCTTCGGCCCAATCATCATTTTTAGCCTAGATTCGTT